>OZ007523.1:12035832-12488396 GCA_963931895.1 Eupithecia pulchellata
TCTTCGCGGCTTCGTGTCGCGTTCGCAACACGTTCCTCTACTTTGTCAGTTTTATATCCCGTGACAAAGGATCGTAAGGTGGATCCGTAAGGTGCATGATTTGCGCACGTGTTTAGAGGTCTTGGCAGCGCAATACGCGCCGCTTATTGTTACCGTGATTTGCGCGAGTGTGGAGAGGTTTCTACATATCTGCGTACTATTTGGTAGAATCTATTAGTTTATAACTAATTTTATTATATTAGCGACCCGCCCGGCTTCGCACGGGTGTAATGCTGATACTAATGCATAAACCTTCCTCTTGAATCTCCCTATATATTCAAGAAACCGCATAAAAATCCGTTTTAAAGATATAAGCACACATACGGACAGACAGACAGCAGGAAGCGATTTGTTTGATACGAGTGATATTACGTGGTTTGGATTCCATAAAGTAAAAACAGATGAGTACTACACACTAGAGTGATTCTTCTGAATATCATATGTGCTTGATATTTTGTGAGAGTTGTGTTTTTATAGAACCTCGTACGTTCGCTCACAAAAGAGCCATTATCTACATAAATTACGAGAAACATTAATATTAATTAGTATTAAAGGTTTCTGTATGCTCCTAAAAGCAAAATAGGGTATTTTGCTTTTACCGTTTCGAGTTTCTTTCTAGGAAATATTAGGTTTCTTCGTAAAATGTTTTATATCATTGTTAAAATTAGACGTAATAATTTTACTGTTTCCTTCTCTGAGAATTGAATAAGCACTTTTGAAAGATAATATCATCACGGCCTTTAGATAAATAAACGCGGACAGTTGACGAAGTTTTTACGATTATATTAAATAATATATAAAATATACCATTTCGCGAAGATAATAAACTCTAAACCATTGATTAAGAACCCTTATTCCATTAATTATAATTAAACTACAAAAATATTTTTTTATCTTTCAAAGGAATGGGTGCGGACTCACAAAGAGCTTAATAAAGTATGGTACCTAATGAATGAATCCATTTAGTAGAAGGAATTCAAGCGAGAAGGACTTAATTTTCTGATAAACCCTTTGGATTCTTTATCCGTAATATTTCAAGGAATTGTATTGATCAAACTTTTATGACTTCGGCTGAAAAGGAAAGCTGTAAGAATCAAATACAAAAGGTTTTGATACCTAGGAAATTTATTATAACAAGATCATGAAGGCTGTGGATTTTGTTATGATAATAATTCGGATTCGCACGCATTCAGAATCAAATGAGTTATACCCTATAAGAGTGAGACGTGCCTATTCTCAACGTCTTACAAAAAGTATAATAATATGTATATTGTTTTCTTTACGTATATTTACAGGGTATGAGTATTTTTAGGTCCAATACGGGGAAGTCTAAAACCATAAGAATTATTAAAAAGTCACGAAAGGAGCTATATGCTCACTTTAAAAAAAATTGCTTGTGCATTAAAAAACATCGATGCGAAAAATATATTTTTGTTTTGTTTCATTTTGTTTTGTTGCGGATTCGATGTCCACCTTGGGACAAATATTAATTATATTTCGTTCGGGTTTTCTGGGTAATTTCTATAAAAAAAAAAAAAAAAAATTTATGTATTTTAATCATTATTAGGTATAATATTCATAACCCATAACTTAAGGTCTGCTAAACTTGGGGCTAGATGATGCTGAGTCGATTGTTCAGCCACATCAGCATAATTTATTTATTTAAATAATTTCAGAGCAACAACTCAACAATCTATTTTACTGTTTTGTCTTGACATACAAACAATTAACTTATTAAGCGTAGTGTTTTGACTGCGCTATCAAAGCTATCACCTGGTTGCTGGCTGCTGTATTAGCTTTATCTACATATATCTATACTAATTTTATAAAAGATTTGATTGTGTTTGTTTGAATGGGCTCCGAAACTTCTGGAAATTTATTTCACCATAAGAATCCTAAATTCTCCCTGATGAACATAGGCTATAGAATATTTTCATAAAAATTAGGGAACCGCTTGAAAAATTTAATTTTTGTTAAATACCCCTGCGAAGCCGGGGCGGATCGCAAATTGTATACATAGTTGTTTTCTCCAACAGAGCTTCGTATTTTGTAATTCTAAAAAATAACCCTATCTGGGAACACAGCTTGGTACTACGCACCTAGAGAACCGTACAATAAATATGGGATAAATATCACCCACCAATCGAATATTTAGAACCCAAATCATATAAATGGGGTATGGTTAGGTATTTTTAATACGGCACCATTTATTTAATTGCTTATGCATTTTGTTAAACGAACACCATTCAACAATATATCTGAAAGGTTAGTAGGTACTACATATATTATTCTGAGGTAAAAGTCGACTCGTCAAATCAATTGTTCCCAAAAATCTGCCTTTGTATTGAAAGCGACAGCATTCTACAAACGGCTGATATAAATAAATAAAAATCATTGCCTTTTTAATGTAAACTAGAAACTCATAATTTGTTACAGATAGCAGAGGGAGAAAATGTAGCATTGTACTACCAATGAAGCATGCGGCGCTGATTTTAAAACTACTCCATAGCGATCCAACAACAGTAATATACCTAAGCAAGGCGGACGAAGTGAAAAAGCTCTGCTTGGTACCCAAAGTCCACAGCCGACAGTAACATTATCTAGAGCACCAAGCTTCGATTCGCAAGATATCGAGTGCTTGGCCCACTCCATCCATTTGGTGGAGTTCCAAGGCGCATTCGTCAAATTACCGGACGGATCCACAGTATGAAAGCACGTATAGCCCCTTCAGCGCAATTTGAGCCGTCTGCACTTAGCTCGAGTGTTTCAGTTTGCTTGAAGATTTGTAGGGCGGCTAGGGCGATTACGTAAATAACGTGCAACTGCTTGGCTTCCGATGGTGTCTGTTTATATTTGATGTGGGGCTTACAGTTGCTTACAAACCTTAATGGCCTAGAATTAAATAAATGAATAATGCTGGACAATCCACAGTATCATCACAGTATACATATGGAGTATCATCGAGCCCCAAGCTAAGCAGAGCATCAATATGCTAACACAATTGTTATGGATACATAATAATATCATCATCATCATCATCACCAGCCTATAATAGTCCACTGCTGGACATAGACATAATAATACATATAAATCAACCAGAACACCCGGAAGAAATTATTTATTAAAACTTTTTATCTCAAAAATCCCACGGCATCGGGAGTTACGCTGGCGAAACTGCGGTCACCCAGCTAGTTGTTTATACAGAGATGCGACGCACAGGTTGGCATGGCGGTCACCAAGAGCAACTTCGCGTTTCCCTAAACTATCCTACCCAATACAGGCGAAAGTTTTGGCCATTGTGAAGATTTTGGCGAAGACAACACCAAAAGCCTGAATATATTGGTTTTGAATTTGGCATACATAATGATAAAGACCTAGAATATTAAGAAACATATAATGATATAATAGGTTTAACCTATAACTCTAGCGATCCGCCCCGGCTTTCCACGAGTAGGTACCTATGTAACAAAAATTTCAAAAACTATAAATTTATACACATTTTTAAGGGTTTCACTTTTTGTAAATATTCTGTAGCCTATTTTCATCAGGAATAGTGTAGGATTTAAATGATGAAATAATTTTTCAAATCGTTCCATTAGTTTCAGAGCCTATAAAAATAATTTTATTTTATTGCTAAATACGCATACAAAACCGTGGACCAAAGCTACAACAAAATAAAACTATCATAAAGAAAATCTGAAAAATAGGCATCACAAACAGCCTCATGGATTTTTGAAAATTCCTTTGTTTGACGTAAAACAGTAAACATTAAAAAAAAAACAGTAAGGACGGCCGGCATGCAAAAAGGGCCCACCTGTGGCCTAGTTGCAGAAACCAGTCCAGAAATAATAGGAATGTGAAGTCTTATTTGAGATGGAAATGTGCCCTAATACGAGACTATAATGAATGTAATTGATAGGGAACATGTTGAAGAGTAACTTGTGTAATATTGTTTGAAATTATTTCGTCTAACTGACGTACCAACGCCCACTTTGCCTCATGTAACACTACGCCATGGGCCTTTACTCGCTATCGCCAATCCAAACGCGTTACACAGATATGAAAAAAAGAGCCACGTGATATCAGACATAACTACAGAACATTATGTCACGCGTTGCTTCGTATGGAAATCGAATTACTATACCTTCTCTTTGTATATGCTCTGTGGAACAAATCCGTATTTAGAAAACGTGACATCACACGGTTTGGGCAAGGAATCTCCTATGTCATCACAGAATAAGGTCCTTGAATATCTTAGGCAGTAACACACAAAATTCTGTGAACACAACGTCCGCAACAGAATGCATGTTCAAACCAAAAACAATAAATTTCGACGTCAATCAATCAATGGAAAAATCTCTAATTTGTTAAACTATGTACCTATATTGCTACATAAATGCATGCAATGTAGAATAAAAGTAATAAAACACGTACTGAATTAATAATGCTGGACTATACAACCCCACAGCATCATCCCTCCAATTATATAAACTTACCTACCTTCGAATTTATGATAGTGGGGCACTTACATTATTAATTTTAACTGGCACCAAACCGGGCAATTATTTATGTAAATAACGTAATTAAGCTGATATATATTACTTGCCATTTTATTAGAGTTGGCTTTATGCAGCCGTTATGTGCTGTAGGAAAACTATTTTAGTCAATGGTAGCAAACAAAAATGACATCCTACTGTGATTCGAAATGTTATTCCTTAATGTTTAATTATTGATGAAATAGAGGTAATTTTTTATATTATATGAAATAGACTTATTATTTTTTATTCGAGCCTATACAAAAACTTGCCATACAGGCTGAACACCTTTCGAGTTCGGATTTCGCCGAACGCGCCTGAAGAGCTTTAAAGAAGTATTTGTATGATTTGTGAAAAAACCTCGCACATTTTGTCACTTCAGAGTCTGAATTAATTAGGAAAAGATTATTTCGGGTATATTGGGTGTTGTCGTATCCTCTGAATCTCTAAGACCCATATTATAGAAGTTTACTCAGTCTCGATCTACGCTTGAGGTACGATTTTATATTACTGATCAATATAATATTTACATCGAACTAAATTTAAAGAAGAGCGGGGTTCTCTCACACAAGCATATTTATGCTTAAAAGAGAACCCCAACCCATGTCATGTATAACCCCTTATGTACAGAAATAAATATTTTTCATTTTCATATCATTTTTCATTTCAATACTGAGTATGGTTTATTTATAGAGACCTAAGATTTAGAGAGGAATGAATCAAAAGACATCCCTTTTAACCGAAAAGGGATGTCTTTTGAATGTATATTTTTAAGTAAACTTCTTTTTAAATCCTTCTCCTCCTCTTCTTCAAAATAAAAAAAAATTACAGAAAACTGTCAGAGGGAGTAAATCCTGCATTGTGCAGCATAAAAAGAACATGCGCCGCTGTCAAACAATAATAAATAAATAAATAATGCCGGACAAATATCGCGTCCTAGTCATTTTTATACCTAGTCATTTTTCTTGATAGACCTAAGTCGCCAAAAGGTCAGTTTCATCTTGCCCCAAGCAAGCAGAGCTTGTGTTATGGGTACAAGATTACTGATATACCTACGTAATACAATATTATTACATTATATAGATATTTTTACTTAGAAAACAATCAGAACACCCTGAATATCTGCAGATCGTACAAATATTTGTCCCTTGACGGGCATTGGACCATTTGAGATTGTCAATAAATACACAATCCAGAGCAGACATTTTACCAACTTGTTAATCACGTTTTCGACCCAAGAAACAATACCGCCTTTTGGAAATGTAGCTGTAAATTCAGGGGTATTCGGTTCACTGTACTGACTGTAGCATACCGAAAGCACCCGTGGCGCTGGAATGTTGCTGCCTCACGTCTGCATACCTTTGAATGCTGTGTATAACAATGATTTACCGCAGTAGTCACTAGGGTTTCAACATGCCAACAGGCTTTCATTATGGAGTGAAAAAAAAACAAATATTTTTATAAAGAAGGTAGATGCAAATTTTGGTTACTTGTCGTAAAGAAAGTTAATTTCAAGCGACAAGGTATAATATAGAGAGAGAAACTATAGAGTTTTGATCAGCTTACTTTGATTATTATATAAGCTAAAAAGAAACAGTGATTTCTCACACCTACTATATTATATAATTTTGTTATAATAAGATATACTTTAATAAGTGCTTATACTCGTATATAAGAATCTGTTATATACCTATACGTTAATGTTCCATAATATAAAAAATAATATTAAATACTGGCAGCCAGAATTTCGTGGATTGCAGTGATCGTGTCTGGCCATTCACCATACGGCACCTAAAACAATCCCATTATTTTGAAAATCGGATTCGGTTGAATATTAAAGACGGTACGATCCAATATCGCCGGTTGAGGCGAATAAATTCTATCCAATCGGAATATCCGAAAAGAACTGTCAGGAACCGCAAAAGGCAACCCGTATAAATTGGGGGAAATATGAAGCAGGCCTCCGATAAAGTCTTAGGTATTATGGATGGGTATTATGGCCTATTGAAATCAATGAGATCTTTATTGAAAGTCACCAAATTGACCTCTTTGGGGGAGGCCTAAGGGGGCTATGATAGATGATGGAGATAACACTTTACGATGCGAGTGGGTCGAATGGTTTTAGTATTTATTGCCCTTTTCTTTGTGATATAAACTGTACATAGCCTAGAGCTATCAAAGTGTTGGTGGGTACTAACATACAAATGAGGGTATCCAGAAGAAAAATAAGATAATTATATTTGTTTTTTTAGGCGGTCATCCAATCCTATAGATAGTAAAAAGCAGAATACTACATCCCACATTCTGAGCTTAGCAGCTCTTAGTGTGTATAATTTCTGAAATATTTGTTTAATGCTCGTGCAAAGCCGGGGCGGACCGCTAGTGAGCCTATAAAGCCGCTAGCACGGCCTGGTGGCCTAGCAGATACACCGCACCGCCTTGTTGCCGGCTGGGCACATCTAGAACTCGCCTTAGTTATGTCTTTTGTTTCTTATTTATCATATATAAAAGACATAAATTTTCAAGCTCTATAAACATCTGCTGGGGCCTTTTTTATATGTTCACAAGATGGTCAGCTTTTTTTCTACCACTGTTTTCTGTATTTCCTAGCGAAACTTGCATTTTTATCTATTTCCTTTTCTCCCTCTAAATAAAACATGATTAGGAATATATTTACGGGCTACACTAAATTTTGTTATTTATGCATGTTGTGTCATGTTACACAACAAATAACGAAAAGGCATGAAGCGAATTACATGTGAGACAAGAAAACTAATTTATGAAGTCGCCTGGGATATTAGCCGAGTGAGTTACGATACCCTGGCTACTGATCAAAAAGTTGCAAGTTCGAATCCGGATAAAGGTATAAAATGAATTGTTATTTTGAGAAATAAACACCAACAGAAAAGTGTAATACCAGACTATGTTGCTAGCAAAAAGTCTAGTCAATGTACAAGCTACACAAAAATAATACAAAAATAGACGTAAATGTCACGGAACAAACTTTCCAACCATTTGCTTGCCTAAAGCTTATTCTCTTGTGTTGAACTACAAGGTACAAACATAATAGAGTATCGATGTATAACATCAATAAATTACGATTTAGCCGGGAACGCTTTGCAGTTTCAGATTACGTATCTGTCTACTGTTCAGAATATCATTTGTTTAAGGAATCGGTAATGGGCAGTAAGGCTCGTTGTTCACTGTCTTTATAATGAATGCTGCGAATAAAGAGGAATTACCTTAAACTGCACAAAGATATATACCTATACGAGTTTGGTGTAAAAAACTACCTCTAAAAAAGCCTTGCTATAAAAACGCACACCGGAAATAGAACCTAAAATAAATTCATCCGGAACAAAGGCTTTGCAATACCAAAATACCAATTCACTGTTTGCGGCAAAACAATACATAAAACTAGGACGTTGGCAAAGCTATTTTTGGTCTAACTAAACTGTGTATCATTGCTGAGTTTTATGATAGTGCCTAACTCCTTAATATGTATAATTTGATGATTTCTGTCACGCTGCGTCTAAGATGGAAATAGTTGCGAGTTCAATTCACGAACCCAGTTTAGTTGTGCTGAGTAAGGCGGTTTTCCGTAAGTAAACGCAATTACTTATGATTTGGCACTGGTAGGTACTTCATTACACTGGTCATATTATTATTATTATTCTAACCTGTTCTAACCATCTACCTAAGGCTACAACTGCAGATGGGCCTTGATCTGGTAAAATTCTCTATTCAAGAATAGATCTTGGCTTTTTTCTGTCAGTCGGTCAAAGCCCATTCGTGGCTTGTATTTCTCGAATATCATCGAGCCATCATAGTTCCAATATTTCTTTGTTCCTGCAAGACTGAAAAAAGCCTGATAGTCTGATAGCCTCTACAGCAATTAGGTTCGGTAGGTACGTACGACGATATGTCGGATTCTTTTTACTTCACATCCAAGTTGGCCTTCAGTTACAAACTCACTGTTAGACAAAGTCACAGGCTGGATTCTATCACGAGTATTTATTCTATAACTCTACTAGAACATTCTTCTTTTATTTAAAAGAAGAATGTTGAAAAATCTTAAAACACAACCTACGTATTTAGGTTGTATTTCAAGATTTTCGTCTAACTTTACATCAAATGCTTTATTTTAGTTCCTTTAATATAAGGTCGTTTATTTTAAAATGCCACCATCCGGGTACTAGGAGTCTTATGAAAGATTTAATACACTAGAGAATATTAAAACACTACTAGGAACTAAAGCTTGATATATCTAGGTCGAGATGGTAAGTGATATTTATATTTCACAGGTGGGGTTCAAGTGTCCTCCGACTTGGGTGACCTAATAAGCTTATAGATAATGTGATTCTAGCTTTTAGGGGCACTGCTAGCCTGGTTAGGTCACGTCAAAACATATTCTTCGTTAGTATTTAATTTAAAATCGAATATTTCGAATAAGTATCCTAAAAGCACGTTATTAAAGTAAAGTAAGGGTAACAACGTATAAGCGAACTTTCAGTAGTGAGTTTATGTACTCCATTTCTAAATTTATAAATAAAATAACTTAAAAAAAAAGCAAATAGGGTTTAAACGTTGCGTTTTGTTCGTTCCATTAAAGACAGAAGATGCATAGAAGTGACGTACAAACTTGTAAACTTCGATAAAGTAGGGTGATATTCAAAGTAGCGTTTATTTATTTATTTATTTATTTATTTATTTATTCAATTTAATTTGACTTACAGAGCTAAGTTCCAAGACGTCAAAAGGAGGATCTCGGAGGCTGGCCCTAATATAACAATTCAAGCGTTGAATTGTTATATTAGGGCCAGCCTCCGAGAACCACGAAAACAATTTTCTTAAACAACAATAACATTAAGTTTATGTAAATCACGGTGCTGACGGCTAATATCCGGGGATAAATAATCTACGGGATAAATAATGTTCCAGCATTTTCTGCAAATCCTTTTCTCCCAGACAAGTTGAGGAGCTAGATGGATTAAGTTTATGAGGACTTCGTGCCTGACATACTTAAAAAAAATTACTTGATATTACTAGGAAAGGCTGTAACAGGGGTTATTTATATTATCCCTAACTTTTTACTCTTACACCATATAGCTGGAACACAAGACAATGACACCGCTGTGTAGCTGTCATAAGTATTAAGCGTGTTCAAAATTTATATTAGAAAACACTGGTTTTTACATAAACCTAGATTATATACTAAAATTGATCAAAAGAAAAAGTTTAAATATTTACTAAAATGGCAAATTAATTTAACAAATCATGAATGTTTTAATTTTTAACCACATTTAGTAAAATGATCATTAAAACGTACCGTTATAAGATTTGCTAGTTATCTATCCTGTTTACATAAAAGACCGTAGGAAAAGTTCGGATTTTCAAGTAGTGTAAAAAGTAGCACAAATTAATAACATACGATATTATGTTAACCCGCGTCCGAATATACCCCAACGCACTACCATACCTTCAATGATAAAGGGTTCATCATTCCGCTAAAAGGATAGGTAAGGTTGATCCACAGGACGCAGGAACGCCACATTTGTCTTCGCCAATGTTCTGAGCTCTATCAACGTCGGCTCCCTGGCTATATGGAGCGGAGATCGGCCACAGAATGAAGAATGTCGGTGAAATATCGATTTAGCCGTTCCCTTGTCTATCGGCTTCTACGATAATTTTATAACGCTGCCTCTTTCCTGGAAGTGAAGGCTTTTGTGCCATTGATGTCGGATAAACTAAAACGATTTTCATCAGCTTTTATTGTGATAGTGATGAGCTTTCGATATTTGATCGAACAATTTTCTACGATTCAATTACTTAACGGAAAACTGAATTATACTCACCCTTACGGTCCAAAGTTATACTCAACGTATGCAGTTGTCGGCTCGCTTTAAGTGGAAATCAGGCCACAGATTCACACCGTTTTTAATGGGTGCACTCAAGGCTCTATATAACTATACTACACTACTCTATAGTACTCATATAGCTCGCCGAACTGATAACCGCTGGGTGGTAAAGGTTTTGGAATGGAGACCAGTATACAACGTGAAATGGAGAATTGGTATGCCGTAATCTATAGCCGACAACATTTTAGCGGTTGCAGTCAATGGATGCAGGCAGTTCAATGCACATATAAAATTATTATCAGGTACTTTGCCCAATGCACTATTGTCAGGCGTAAAAAAACTTATCTTGTATCACTGAACTGTAAACCCAAGCAGGAGTGGGCCTACCCTAAGCTTTGTAAGTAGGCACACATTCAGTCTAGTTCGCCTCGAATCAAATCCAAGAGCTTCAAAGACTCAAGTTCTGTCATGAAAATTTCATAGTCCTCGAGATTTCCTAAGCAGCCAATTTAGATTTAAAATATTAGGTAAGAGGATTTCGGATTCAAGTATCATTCTTGTTTTATAAGTCAGCTTGCTAATTTGAACAGAATTTATGAGTAAAGGACTCGTTTTGCTTTGACAGGTTTTACAAACGGAAAGGCTGGAAATTTTTAATCAAATTATACAGATGGAATTTTTATAACAGCCTTTGTTGTGGAAGTGTTAAGTAATTTATAGCTATCTTTTGCCCGCGACTTCGGCCACGTGCCTCTGTACTATCCCGCGGGAACATGACACCGTGATAAAAAGTACTTAGTCTACCAGTCTCTTAGTTGCAAACCTAACAATTTCAGCCAAATCGGTTCAGCCGTTCTTGAGTTATAAATGGTGTAGCGAACACGACTTTCTTTATATAAAAGAAAGTCGTGTCAAAGCTTTTGTTTGAAATGTTTTCTTTCTTCGTTCTACCTACTTTTTCGTATAAAACTTTGGTAGGTATCTTTTCATTTGAGTAACAGTGCAACTGTCAAATTACGAGAATAAATTTTTCTAACGCACATTATTGCATACTCGACCACTGTGGCGCGGTGGGCGAAGGTCCACCTGCGACGCAGGAGGTTGCGGGTTCGATTCCCGCCTCAGGACAAATATTTATACGATTTGCAGATATTTGTTCAGGGGTTCTGGTCGTTTTCTATGAATAATAAAAAATATCTATCTGTTTAATAATATTGTATTACGTATATCAGTCATCTAGTACCCATAACACAAGCTCTGCTTAGCTTGGGGCTAGATGATGCTGTGTGGATTGTCCAGCATTATTTATTATTTATTATAATTTATATACTTTTCATCGTTCCTTAGCCGAAAGTAGCTATACAACGTGTAACAAAATATGTGTACTAAGCGAAAGGGGGTGAATTACCACCCCCCCGGGGACCAACTTTTGTTCAACGACTTTTCGAATTTCGATCGGTATTTCGGAAAAAACTGCATCAAAGTTTCAACATGGACCGCTGTTTTTTTACGAAGTGACAACTCTAAAGGCTGCGGTTTTTTGTACCTGTGACAATGACGTCAGTATGGTCACAGATGTAGAGTGATAGATAGATTAGGTAGTCTCCCGCCCCGCCATAGCTGAACTCTTCGAAGATAAATACCTACCTACCTGCAGTGGTAGTAGGTATGTATAGGTTAACCGGATAGGGAAATAAAATATGAAAAAAAAAATTAAAAAATAGGATAATTAAAATAGGAATTTTTAATTATCTCCCCCCACAACTGATCCCCATTGGGGTCTGAAACCTCCCCCTTCAGCTTAGTACACATATTTTGTTACACCTTGTATGATGTAGTTGTTCTGGGACCATCAGATGTTTTTCCAGAAAATTTAAAACAAACATATTATAATGGCGGTTATATTTCCAGAAAGAATATCACGGTCTTAAGATTAAAGATCAAGCAGCTTTCTTGGCATGGTCTATACCATTTTAATTCGATAGGTTCAAGCTCAGCTTTAACTTCTTTTTTGCATAGCACGGTTACTTTTTGCTACGACTCTGCCAGTGTCCGTTATGTATGTGTCATAAACTTTAGAAAAATATGCAGAAAAGTGGCAAATCAGACACATTTTGCTATAAAAAAGTCAAGTCAAATAACAAAAGTATGATTGGAATGGATATCGTCAGAAAAAAAAGGAACAGTTTTTGGAGTTACGCATTTTTATAATTAGGCCGACGATATGGATTTAAATGAAAATGATTTAAGCTCAAACCGTAATTTTTTTTTGTCTTTTCAGAAGAGACTGCTCGTCTAGTCATACTATTAAAAATTTTATATAATTTCACACCCAACAACAAAAGCGATTATCGCTGAGCAACCATCTACCTAATTGGTAAACATATTGTATAGCCCACGCGGGCTACGAGAAAACATCCGGGTTACCTTCGTTGTAAATTATATTAATTTGTGCTTTTAGGGCATATGCAAATAATGTGCTGCTGCTTAGGGACAATATAGAAAGAACGAGTAAAACTCGCATCAGCACACATTGTCTCTTTTGTGTTACCGCGCCCGGGTGGTCAAATCTTTACGAAAACTGCACGGATTCTTGGTAAACGATAACAGCGATAACCAAGGATCTGTCTTGATGTTGCAATAGTATAATAATAAGAAAACATTTGCAAAGCAACGTATTCAAGCACTACAAGGGAGTTACGCTACATTGTAAATTCTGAACGATCAGCGCTGATCAGCCTGCCTATAAACCCACCGGTCATTATTCACCCTTTCAGCACCCCACTGAACGTAAAATGTTAACAAGGGCATAAATCTGCCCACACTGTCACGGGTAATGAGATACCATGAAATATAAAAACACGTCAGCACCTGAGAGTTTTGTGAAATATTCTATGAATTATTCTGACAAAGGAGACATGCCTTAAATTTGAGTGTAAAGTGTTTTTTACTTACGTGAACTGACTAGTATAGCTGTACATTATCTGAAGAATAAATCTGCTTCAAAATAGCTTTTGAACTCATCTTATGATAAAGATAAAGCATAAGTACCTAATGTTTTACCATGAATCTATCGTTGTTGGCAAAAAAGGTTCTTAGTTAACCCGCTTACATATATAATTAATCATTTTCGTTATTTCAATATAACATATTATATAATTATATGCAACATATATGAAATGTTGTTGCCGCCTTTCATTTGTTTACATAGGGAAACCAACCAGTCAAATATATCAATATAATAATAATAAATACAAATACCTACCTACACGATTTCCTGGTATTTTCACCTTTTCATCTCATAAACTACTCGCTTTCTTCAAATCTCATAAAAAAGGTACCTACCACTATTTTGTAATGGAGTTGTTATGGCGTTTCGAAATCTTGTTATTGCCAAACCACATAACAACTCCATTTTTCTCCCCTCGGGAATCGAACCAAAAACAGCAGTAACACTAAACATATCCAATGTTTACATAACTTCTATAAACATTCAAGTACTTATCATATTTCAGGTTCGAAAATGCAATATACTCAAGTCATGATGACCAAGTTTGCCCTTCTGGGATGCCAAAATACGATGTTCTGACCCACAGTTATAGTTCGATACTTTTACGACTGCTGTAGTAAGATAGCAGGGGCCGATTCTGATACATTTTAGTATTCTTCATACGGTGAAATAAACTACAGACGCACATCTCGAGGTAGAAACCAATTTAGAAATATTTTGTCAATCTCATCGTGTAAATAGACTTCACGCACGATTTGGTGTTTCTTTCATGGATTCTACGTGGTCATTCTGCGATCATTGTAAATAGAGGATAAAATAAAACTGCACACTGATGCCATATCAAGCCCTAATTATTCGAAGTTTACACCAAAAGTAATTAAACAATAGCAAAAATCTGATTTCTATGCCATTTCTACCATAGGTATAATCATAGTTAGGAAATACAGTGAAAGAATATAGAATCGGAAAGACTGCACCGTTAGTTATCAGATTTGTTCTGTCATCTGGTTTGCACGAACAAAACCATAGACATATCGTAGCCTTAGCTAAGGGTCTTAAAGGGCTTAAGGGTCTTGATTGTCATACAGAAAAATAAACGATCAAATAGACTGAAATGATTTTGAAGACCTTACATTGGTTTAAGAGGAATGGTTAGTTTAGGATTAATTTCTAAGCACAACATAAAACCTCTAGGTAACATAATCAAGTTTTGGACCTCATTTGAATTCAACCTACATTTGTTCTATATCTGTAACCATATCCTAAACAAGCATAGTAAACGTGTTACCAGACACGAATGTAATATGTATGTTTGTGTATGAGATGGTGGTATACCTACAGAATCAATAATAGTAAGCTGCCTAATTGAAGACCGCTGTCGCACTGAATAAAGCTCACAGCCGACTATGTCAACTACGGTACATAAGGGTCAAGCTTTAAGTGCGGCGAAGTGTAATTTTGTCCAATCGTTTGACCCCTGTGAGGTTACCACTTTTTAAGAAACTTCCAAAATAGGAGATTTTTATGTTCTGCTGTGTTTTTTTGATTGTATGTGTTTACGTGTTTTTTTTTTTACTGGAGTAGAAAAATTGTCAGAGGGACAAATTGTCTAGCTGTTATTTTCGTTTAGGTTATTAATTTAACAGCAAAGACTCCAAAGGCGATAAAATACCAAAGATATAAAAAAAAAACAATAAATATTTATAGTGTTGCAGCCAAAAATTACTCAATGTTTCAAATTTTTATCAAAATCCTTACCTTCCATTTCGGTTTCGAGAACTGCTGTGTAGCCGTCCTCAGGAAGACCCGAAAACTACTGTGTATTTAACTGTTTATGTACGTATGCTAACAAGGTATGAAACGTTGTTTATCTTTAAAATATTGAGCGCTGGCAACAATTTGTCCACGAATAAACCCGCCTTTGAGACTGTTTACAGAGGTTCCTATTACTATACGCAGGTACTTGATGAAATGGCAGGGTATTCAGCTGTCTATACATAATGTATACTAGCGTACTATCTTATTAGTGGTTACCTGTTATATATCGGGTGTTTATCGCGGACCTGGTTGTTATTTACATAAACTTATTGTGTTTTTGATACATAAACAGCATTTATTGACAAGAAAATTACAATCATCTAACTAAATAAAAACTAGTGTATACAATTGAAACAATTGAGCTAACTGCAGACTGTTGCGAACAAACTACAGGTAGCTCAACACGATTTTGATACATAAATAACCTCAAATTTCTTGTGTCCTAAATCTCCATATTGGGGCAAATGTTTCGCCATCTTACCCTGTCTGAGGCTGCTTGCTTTACTTCGCTTCAGGTGTGCCCGAGTTGTAGTGCTCTTACAACAACTGTTTGTCGCCAAGTTTACTTCGGGCTTCCACGTTTGTTTCCCCTGAGGATTCCAGTCCAACGCTTGATTGGGAATGTGGTTTTCGAGTCGCAGAGTATGGCTTATCCACGGCGGCGAACATTTTCATGGTATAGTTTCCACAAGTCTGAAGATTCCCGTAATTTGTTCGTTACTAGCTAGCGGTTAATACCGAAACACCTAGAACACAACAAAACAAGTAATGCGATAAGTTTCTTGTGTGTGTTTCCTTTATAATGTTCTGTTGTCTGTAGTACCTTGTTGTCGCTCTAAAACCGCCACACGTGCAGACGTTTGTCACCTAAGATCTCCAAAACCACTGAACAGATGAAGATAAAATTGAGTATAGGTGTGGCGTAACTGTAGAACATAATCCAACACAAATATCTAACTTTTTTCCGCGAATACCGCGTTTGTAGCAGCAGCGGGTTGAAGTTAGTAATAAAATATCTTACAAATTCCTATCATTTTGTGACAAGTTTTATCGTTCACCACACTTTATTTATTTTGGCTCGTTGGGATCAAATGATGAGCTAAGCCTTTGTCTCGCCACAAAGACATTGTCCAAGATACTTTGTACTATCAACGATGAAATTTGTGGCTTTTGAGGTTGCGGCTAAATGATAAACAACGTTGGAGCTTTGATGTATGTGAAAATATGAAAGAGTTCACAACATAGAAAAAAAAATAGAAAATTTATCTTGAATTTGATATGCAACTTTCTTTTTCGTTAGAATTCAGTGCAACCTGCGTAGACGCTTCCGACGGGAATTTTTATGGATTAGTTGAGCTACCTATAGATTGTTTGCAACAGTTTCCAGTTAGCTCATTTCTTTCAATTGTAAATACTATTAGTCTAATTTGGTTCTGTTATAAATACTTAACAGAATTAAGACACTTGTATTTTATGTTATTTGGCATTTCCAAATTGTTGTTGGAAATTCATACGTTTAATTAGATTTATCTTGCGATAATTTTTATTGAAGTTAGACTCGGAGATTGTTATTAAATGACATATTGAACTGCAGCTTTAGTCCGAAAAGTTCGAATTTAACTGTGATAAAGATAGAACGTCTCTTTAATTATTTTTGACGGTTTCCGCTTCCACTTACCACTGAAAACATGAATTAGTTCTACTATGTCCCGAAATATTATATTTATAATCGCACGGGCCGAAATGCACTGATATCTCCATGCATGCTCATTCAAAAACCAAAGCGATCTGATAACATGTTACACATACTAATCCGTTAAGTAACTTTCCCTAGCAAACCATCCATTAATATAATTAATTCTAGATTCCCAATTCGACATAAAATTGAAACATTCCCAAAGCTTTTAGCCAAATTACCTGTAACGCGAGGTGTGAATACTCTAGCTACACCATTTTGTATGCATGTTTGTAAAAATGAGTTACAATGCATGACGGTGGCGCCCCCAGAGAGGCATATAGTGAGAGAAAATGAAGTTAGTTTTCACTCTGTACCGTCTAGGTAGCGAAATGGCGACGTATGTTATGAAATATGAATTTTATTACAGTTTTATCTCAAAGCCCTTGTGTATGTGTATATTAATGAGATGCTTTAAAAGTTTTTGGCTTTCTGAAACAACATGTCTATCTATCGTCTGTGGATCTTGACGTGAATTGTATGAAAAAAAATTATGAGCATAGGTATAGGTACTTAAACTCATTTTGATAGCTACCAAAACAACATAATTACCAAATAACATCAACGTTTAGTGAGTTTTTATTTATATATAACTAATAACAAAGGATGCACATTCAAAATACTACAAAGATCTCATAAAGGTTCATCTCCAAGGCTGATTATCCCGCAGCGTTACACCAAAATATTGCAACATAGACTAAACTATCGCAGCAAATCGCAGCTGACAATCTCCCTCCCGAATAGCGGGAGGAAGGGAGACGGTGTTACAATAATAAATAAATAAATAATGCTGGATAATCCACACAACATCATCCAGCCCCAAGCTAAGCAGAGCTTGTGTTATTATCGGTACTATAGTTCGACCGAAACCGCTGTACCGCTCCCTAAGAAAGTGCGGCGAAGTGGGGGCCGAGGAAAAAAGAGCAAGAATACACATGAGATCGATATTGTCGGATATATCTTACGATATCGTACCAATATAAACAATATTTTTGTTTTACATATTATATCGATATGTTTATATTTTTTTATAACTAAATTATCTACAGATATTCTGACAGAGCTTCTGCTTCAACTTCATCTTCCGTTTCGCCATCGGAATTTGAATCAGAGTCGTTCTGCAAATTTATAATTAATGGATCGATAATAATATCAAATCTACGCGATCCCAGTAATTGTTTTCATTTTTTTGGACATGATCATCACATTTCTGCCATTTTTCCGCCGTGAACTCCGAAAACAATGTATTCAATAAGTTTATCTTTTCACCTAGAGAAGAGTTAATATGGTTATGAGCTATATTGTTTTTAATATCAGCCCAGACTAACTCTATGGGATTCAAATCCGGATGGTACGGCGGTAATCGTAGAACAGTATGTCCATTGGCTTTCAGGAGTTCATCAATTCTGTACACGGGCTCTTTTTGTGTATTATCGATAAGAAGTTGCAGTTGAGATTTTGTCATAGCTTCCGAAAATTCAACATTGTGGCGCCGTAACCAGTTCTGCATTTCGGTTTTGAGGCTTGCTATGGTTGGCTTCTTGTCAACCTGAACGCTGTGGTAAGACGCGTTGTCCAAGACAACCACAGAATTCGGAAGCAATTTATCTTTTAACTTTTCATCTACCCACTTATAAAAAGTAGGCCCGTTCATGTCTCCATGATAGTCGCCGGTCTTAGCATCTGATTTGAATATCGTCAATGCACCATCAACCAAGCCATTTCGACATCCAGCGTGAAGAATTACCAAACGCCGTCCTTTTCCAATATCAGCATGAATTCCAGGTTCGGACGATGATTGCCAACATTTGCTTACATGGTGACTGGCGTTAATGTATGTTTCATCAAGGAAATATATGTTGCGGTTTTGCGTTCTGTAATTTCTGATTTGTGTTAAGTATTTTTTCCGCCACACTACAATATTAGGCTGCTCTATAAGGAGATGTCTCTTCGATTTGCATTTTTTGAAACAGTAACCTATTGTGTGTAAGAGGCTCCTTAGAAATTCTCGTCCACAATTTAATATGCCATCTTGTTTCAAACTTGAAAGTAACTTACGAACACTTGGCACTCTTTTTTCAAATTCATAAAACTGATGAATTTTTCTTCTGATAACTCCTAAATCAAAATCATCAACAACATGTTTTTTCTTTATAGTTTTTGGTTGTTTTGGCGAATTAAATTTCAATCGGCCCAAATTTTCAGTTGATGAATTGCCCTCTTTTATCACATTTCTTGCGGTTTTTTCGCAGTACCCCGTAGCGTCTGCCACGATTTTGGCAATATTTGCATCACTTTTATATTCAAAGCTCTCTCTGTCTGCTTTTCTTTTCTTAAAATATTCGGCCACTTTAAAAATTATGGCCTTGACATCACGAGATAGCGCTCGGCCCATCTTTGGATATTTATCTCATGTGTATCTGACATAGACCGTCCGGTACAAAGGCGACCTACTGCCGTGAGCGTCGACCGACGGCAGACTGATGGATCGGAGCGGCCGATACTTCCCCCCCGTCTCGCCGCGCGCATACCTCAGGAGCGGTACAGCGGTTTCGGTCGAACTATAGATGACTGATATACATAATACAATATTATTAAATAGATAGATATTTTTTTTACTATACATAGAAACCGACCAGAACCCCTGAATAAATATCTGCAGATCGTACAAATATTTGTTCCGAGGCGGGAATCAAACCCGCAACCTCCTGCGTCGCAGGCGGACCTTCACCCACCGCGCCACAGTGGTCGTCTACTACCACAAAACACAAACAAAGCACACAAGACTGTCACTGGAACCATCTTGAATAAGATTTACCATTTCCATTTACTGAATTCTATAGGTTACTTTAGGGCAGGTCTACAAATCTAGAAGTCAAATATTGTAGATAGCTTTCTTATTTCTTAGGCTGCGTACCCACTGACAGGCGGTTTTCCTAACGCCCAAGTTACGACCGTTTGACGACTACCGAAGGCGCCAAGTGCCACAGTACCCAGTGTTATGATTTTAAGCTATTCTCAAGCTGACTAGTTAGTTTGGGAAAAAATCAATGATATCATTTCATTTTTATGATTTTTGGCACAGCGCTCTTAGTGTGTGACTTAGAACTACGCGTATCCCATACGTCATGAAACGTCACGCTGAAGTATTCTTCTTGTTTCGTGACTCGCAGTCTGTAATGTCACAACTCTACGTGTGCCGATGTCAAACGAGTCAAAAACAGCAGAGAGATGTGTCATACTTATATAATCATAAAACTTGCGCTCAAACCCAACGTCGTCGCACTGGTGTTGAAAAAAAAAATAATTTTCATGTGGAACGCTTATTTTTTGAAAAGTATTCTATGGTCTATTTTGATCAAGGAAAATTTTAAATTCTTATGGTGAAAGAATTTTTCAAATTGGTCCAGTAGTTCATTCAATTCAAACTACAATTCAATTCAAACAAACAAACCATCAAATCTTTCCTCTTCATAATATTAGTATACATAGTATAGATAATCAAACTTATGACTCGGAATGACGCACCTCAACGCGCTTAAGCTTACATGTGAACTTGGCCTTATTACGAAACGAATAAGGTTCGAGAGTACATATAAGGCATTCTCTTCACTATCCAGTCCATCTCACAAGATGAAACAGAATATTATACCTGCCTCGATAAATAAGAAACAATAAGGTAAATATTGGAAAAAACTTGAAGAGTGAAACAAAAATATTCTTGAAAACCTTTTCAAGAATATTTACATTCGCTGAACGAGAGGGGAATAAACAGAAATATATCTTTAAATATTATAAAGAGAAATATTTGATTATTTGTTACATTGAATTGAATAGGCTTTGAAACTACTGGAGCGAAAATTTCTTTTATCTATTAAAAATGTTAGGATTCCGTATGGAAACTTCAATCATGTACGCCAACATGTGAAAAAATTATAATTTTGTTGAATACCCGTGCGAATAAGTGGCGGACCGTTTTTTTATATAAACTCGTGAAATTGGTACTTATCTCGAAGATGGGAATGTATACCAATTTATAGAAATTTTTATCAACGTAAGAGTATTCTCACCTTTTGATATAATATTCGGTCGACAATATGAAAATTAAATTCATGAGTGTTCCTTTTTGATATAGTAGAATTCTATTTTCTAACAGCGCTTAAGAATAAACGATCTTGTTCGCAACAGTCACTCAAGTTTTACGAGGAGATATTATTTTTTAGAAAAATGTTACAAACAAAATAAACGGCTCTACTAAAATTATTTTATCTAGGTATTTTGCGTCTAGGACATTTTAGGTTTAGTGTAACGCTTATGAAAAACCGGTTTTTTTTTTACCAAAAATACGAACACATATAATATAATGAATGTGAAATATATAATGTCAAATAACTCGTTACCGAATTCATTGAATAGAATGAAACCTAATAATTCGGATTTCTATTATATTATAAATAAAAAAGACATTTTAAACAAGTGTACGATATGTATAGGTTCCCTTATTAAGTACTGAGGCTATGTCTCGTCAAACATGATTATTAATTATTTATTATTTTTTATTAATTATTTTGCATAAGTGACTCTTAGATTAGGTAATGTTACGGAGATGGCAGGTTATTTTACTAAAGATTTATTGACTGTAACCGTTTTCTAAGAACTCTTTGATGCTCTACAGCGTCTAGTCAAGTAAAACTTTATTTCTAAATAAAACTTGTCCATATTTTTGATGATATAACTTCAATAAAGTTTTTTTTAAATAATTTTTTTTAATAATTTATTTTTTTTAAAAACCGTTTACGAATTAACTTATCATTTTGGGTAGCTATTTATGCTGAATCGGCTCCAGCATAATTTTATTTCACGTACCACGTTTGCTACTAACTCTATAGTGAAGTGACCTAAATTTAACGCGACGTACTTTATGAGTATGACTGATACGCTTGCAATTCGCTTTTTGATATGAATACTGAATTCAGTGAATTTATTAATGTAATTCGTGTCAGTTAATCGCAACACACCATTCAGTAGCAGCTTATTAATATTGTGGATTTAATTCAAATTTGTTGTTCATTTGATCTGTGTTCCAGTATTAGGCGGGATCACACAGATCGAGGAGCCTCGCGAGGAATTTGCCGCTCGAAGCATAGATCAAGCGGTCGAGCCACAGAGTGTCGATTTTTCGGTTTACTCAAAGGCATCCGCGCATTCTATACGCACGCGTATTTAGTTACGTATCTCGCTCGAGCATAGTAACTCATGCATTTGTCTTTCTCAACTGAATGAACGAAGAAATAGCTTGGGCTTGCCGCGCGCAGCAGCCTAGCGATTAAACCACGATCGTTCGAGGACAGTTTCCTCGCGTGTTTAATTCCACGCGAGGCAGATCGGTCTGTATGAACCCGCCTTTTACGTCATGGTACGGCTGCAGTGCAAACTATTAGCAGACGTATCAGCTGCCAGTTTTCATTTTATATCTATTCGGTACCCGGAGCGACTGCGAAGTTCAAATGGGCAATATACATATTTATCGTGCCTAGTCTAGTAGTAAATAAATGATGAATGAAAAGTAAAAGTTGCATTAAGAAGATGTATAGAAACAACTTTTTAGTCTTTTCATGAAGATAAGAGTCCTATAACATGGAAAACCGAGTGAAATTCAAGCGAGACTTACCGTTTCTTTATTTACGGACAGGTACCTACTTTCGCATTTGTGTATTATAAAAATAGATTTGGTAGATTACAAACTAGATTTCAACCAAATAGGCAAAACAAGCAAGACATGAAAAAATGTAGCTTTTATTTTTTTCCAAATAAAACTGCCATTACCGCTCTGAGCGGTATCGTAGATCTGGACAGCCATTCAAACTGAAACTGTATAGCTTTCAGCTTCATTTTATTAAAATAGCAAACTGTCCGTCATAAATAGAAAATGCATCGTATTCCCAAGTGATAGCATTTGTCTTCCGGCAACATTATTAAAGGTAAATAGCCAGCAGTGCCGAGAAAAATTGCGCTCACGGGGCTGTCTGGTTGACTGGTAGACAGCTAAGGCAGACCGTCTTAGGTAGACAGCTAAGGCCGTAGCCAGACCGTATATGCGAGGAGAATCTTAAAAAGTTTTTAGTTTATATAAGATAACAGAAAGATTTTTCTTGCTAAGCCCGCTCAGGGGTCTGTCTGGTTGACTGGTAGACAGCTAAGGCTGTAGACAGACCGTCTTATGCGAGGAGAGTTTTAGGAAATTTTCAGTTTACATAAGATAAGAGAAAGATTTTTGTTACTAAGTCCGCACATGGGGCTGCCTGGTTGACTGGTAGACAGCTAAGGCTGTAGACAGACCGTCTGATGCGACGAGAATCTTAGGAAGTTTTCAATTCACATATCAATTCAATATCACGGAAAATTTAGGATTGTAATGGTGAAATAATTTAAAAAAAACCGTCCAATAGTTTCGGAGCCTATTCAATTCAAACAAACAAACAATCAAATCTTTCTTCGTTATAATATTAGTATAGAAGAATTCCTCGGTACGGATTATAGAGATGAACTTTGTCCAGCAGTGTAGATTTTCCGGCATTATTCATTTATATGTTGTGTTATGGTTGCTATAATAAGTAGCTACAACAAGTTTTAGAAGGTCTCTTGCGTGGTTAAGAAAAGAACGCTTTAATAGTTTTTGATGTTTTAGTTTCGCAACTATTTTAGTTTAAAAACACATAGCACAAAATACTGATTAACAACAATTGGTGTGATTTTTGCCAACTTTGAAAGCACCGACTACTTAATTACGGTTTAGGGAGTTCAAGTTATCGCGACTGCGCCAGAGAACCGGTAAAAATTGGCCCCAAGAGATTAGCTTTGCCTCGCTTAAAACACTGTTTAAAACTATGTAGTTTCTTTTGAAAAGCAAGGAAAAAGAAAGGTACTCACTTATAAAATCTTAAAAAGATTTAAGATAGATACAGGATAAAGGTAAGGGCTACAAAAAATTTAACCAGCATGACATAATGTAACATACATTACATACATATGTTATGTATGATAGCTATAGTTAGCTATGACTACGCTACTGTACCGTCGTAAATCTACATTTCCTTTATCTTGGTGACAAAAAAATCCTTCAACTTCTTGTTGTGTCAAAGTGTCAAAAACTTCGAAAAAAGAATATGATCGGTTTTACGGAATTATCATCTTGCCGACTAAGTTATGAATGTTCGACAATTTTATTTTATTTTTTCATGTTGTTTTGGTGTGCAATAACAGTACTAATGTAGTATACTGTGTGAAGGGAAATCTAAAAAAACAATAAAAAAAGAAAACAAAGGATAATGTCCTGTCCAACTCCTCTAACAACCTCCTTTGTCCAAACTCAGTCGTTCATAGAAGTTTTTGATATAAGAAACAGGATCCATAGGCACCCAAAATATTTTGTGTAAAATATTTCTGCTGACAATACATTTGTTTTTCAGAGTTGTGAATCGGGTAAAATGTGGATATTCTTTGATCATTTTCCTGTAGCTACTTTGCATCATCTTTCTATCATAAGTGCCCTAAATACGGGTTCCAACAGAAACAAACGTAGAACCACCGAATAACACCAGAATTTAGGCTAACACAGGTAAAGGTAGTACACACTAGTGCTGGCGCTAACCCTCGTGATATATGCCCTCACTGCAGTGGAGGATTCCAGGTACATTCTCTTTTGTTTTGTGCCACAATCTACATGCTAACTGGTGATTTAAGGTGGCCTAATGTTCGGGTGGTACTGAGTGCTAGAATGGTACTTTGAATAAAGTTCCTATTTTAAATTTATGTTCTAAACTTGATTTTTGTAGACTGCCAGTCCTGTGTGCTATGCACAAGATTCTCAAACTGTTGATTGTTGGTATTCGGTTTTGGTTGAATTGAGTTTTTGGATAAGGAATTAGGTTTTTGATTGACTCTGTACAACTCTAAATTCTGAAATATAAATAATACCCACCACATGCATTTGTCCCAAAGCGAGAATCAAACCCGCAACCTTCTGCGTCGCAAGCGGACCTTCGCCCAACGCACCACACAGGTTCTCAAAATATTTGATAAATTTTAATTCCATCTTTAAACTATTCTACAAACTATTCGTGGATATCAGAGTCGAATACTAATTGCAACAGATTGTGGCATTAAATATAATCATGACCATGTATATACGAGTACGTGATAATACATCAATTATTTAATTTTGACGTTATTCCTAAATCTTTGTCAACGATAGCTCCAGTTTAAACTGAAATCCATGTGACGACAAAAGCCGTCTAAATCACGGGAGTCCCTTGTGACTTCGGAGCTCCAATTTAAACGGTCGTTTAGGACTGTAAGCGATGCTTTCTGGTACAATTAAACTGAATTATAAGCGGTTATTCAGAACTCGGATACAGTTGGGTTTGAAGATTACTAGAACGAGGGATACAACAAAAGGGGATACGTAGACATCTTGTAGGCATATAGCATTTACGAAATTGTTATAATAGTAATTGAGCTGACTGTACATCGATTTTTCGATTAATTTTCGAATAATACAGTTTTATCGTAAAAACTGAAAGTAAAACTAGTAAACTATCAGAGTTAGGTATGAATATTAAAATGACAGCATATTTATTATTATTTGATGGTTTAAGAGATTAACGATATATTGACAGATTCAAATAATCAGTGTTGTGAGTCGTGATCGAGTTGCATTCGATAATGAAACCGGTGGTAGTGGCAATGTTCGTATGAAAAGGCAAAGAATGAGGGTAGATCGGTATGTCTGCCAATAAAAACTAACAGTGAAGTTTAGTTATTCCGTGTGACATGAAACAGTGCCGAAATATTGGAATAACTAAATAGTCAAATAATGGTAGATATTTTAGCGTAAAAATATCAAAAGTTTTATTTTAAGAAGTTAAAAATATAGTTTGAGGTAAATGTAAAACGCGATCAGAGGAAAAAAGAACACAGGTGATTGATCGTTTTTAGGGTTTTGCCATCGGTTGCAAAACCCTTATGAAATCGCTTTGGGTCTGTTTTGTGTTTCGAATCCTTAATATCTCAGAAACTACTGCAGCTATTGAGTTGAAATTTGAAATAATAATACATTTTGTGCGCCCGCACATAGTTATAGAAAATAAGTTTCATACTTAGTGAAATAGGTTGAAAAAAGCCGAAAAAAAATTGTAGGTACCAACCCTTAGATTAGTGGGTACTAATCTCTGTAGTAACAGGTGTAATAGGAGTTCCACAGTGCACCAAAACCGTTGTTCTCAAATTTTTTGAGAAGAGATAGGTATGTATCCTAGATAATCCACACAGTATCATTTAACCCACAAGCTAAGCAAAGCTTGTTTTATTGGTATTACTACGATAGCTGTTATACTTAATAAAGTATAAGTATCACATTAGATGATTTATTTTTGTGTACTGAAAAGGACTAGAACACCCGAACAAATAATCTGAAGATCCTACAAATATTAGTCCCGAGGCAGGAATTAAACCTCCACCTCCTGCGTTGTAAGCCCACCGCGCCAAGAGGTTGTCATATACGTACCTACCTAAACGACAAAAGTTCAAAACCCTCGGCGAGCGAGTTACACTCGCACTTGTCGTACTTGTTTGGTTATGTAAGCAAGTTCATTTGTATTTTATGCTTGTCAATATGAAAAGAGACCGTAAAGTAATTGAAATAAATATTATATTACCGCGTAAACAGGCACACTAGGCACATTACGGCTTGGTATAGAACATAAGAAGAAAAAGTCACTTTTCTAGCAGTTACAATTCATGGGTGCGTCCGTGCTTGCGCGCTATACGGAAGTGATAAATGTATCGCGGCTCACTTGTGGCGCATTATTTGTCATAATACAAATGTTTTCTGGTGCGGGGCCTTACTAAATATCAAAATGTTCATTCTTTATCACCCCCGCTTCGTAAAACCCTAGTGAGGATTCCAAGTAAAAATAGAATCAATAGATTCAGTTCAATAGCTAAATCAGTCTGAAACCTGAGACGCTGGTTCTAAGGTTCCATAATGAAAGCAATTTGTCGATCTGGGACCGTATTAGTTGGAATCATTCCGGTTCCGGGGATAAGAAAACTCTTCGTGCAATAGAAACTGCAAGAATAAAGTGGATTTGGATCTCCCTCCTATTTATAAAGTGCATACATATAAATGATCAAAGTGCTTAATTATATATATTAAATATTATAATATAAATTACTTTTAATATTGTCAGCCGTATATGCAAAGGTTTATTGGTCACAAAATCTTATATCAAACATCACGAAAACTCAAGAAACTTGACTAATTCACCTCAGTACCATCTAATGCCAACTACGCAAGTTGTCCCGAATTATACAACAACATTGTGCACTTCTGGCTAAAGCTTCTACGTTTCCAGGCGACTAAATTCACGTGAACGAAGCACAAACAATCCAGCGACTTGGAAACGCAAACGCAGTTTCGGCCTAAAGATTAATTAGTTGTGGCAAACGTCTCGAGTAATCTTGAAATCTTGCATCCGCTATAAATTATTATCTTACAAATATGCAAGGAAAATTAATTTATCTAATGCTATTGCAGTTAGTCGTTGGAGACACCACCTGGGTGGTACTTGTGCCCGGAGTTTTAAAATGGAGGAAGATACGGAGAGTAAGGTATGGATGAATATTCTAGAATATTCAGTTTTTTTTCGATTTGCAGTGTTTCATGTGGTATTGGGGGATTTTTTATAAGATTTTTGTTATTACGAGTATAGTGAGTAAGACCTATCACTATAATAACAACTAATAATAAGAACTATTTTTTCCCGTATATTAATATTAAATAAAAGATCCATGTATGATTGTTATATAGTACCTAGGTATATTTAGTAATCCAAGACGCAAGTTCTGCTTTGTTTGAGGGTCGATGTAGTGGACTATCCAGCTTTATAATTTTTCTCACTTCTTGCTCAAAAAGTGAGTGTCATTCCTGTTTAGCTTAGTAACTCGAGTTTAAGTCCTAGGGCTCAGAGACTTTAAATTTTTGTCTGATACATCACTTTGTTTGTGATATTTGACGTGTTACATAACCACGATGTACTTTGCGTAATAAAGGTATAGATTTTTTTGTTTACTACAATTAATTTGAAAGCTAACGTAGTTTTTTAACTGAAAATATCATCAAACTAAAATTGAATTAAAAATAATGTAAATGGAACCGAATTTGAAAGATATTATTTATATGATTCTATCGATTCCATCCAAAATCTCTTGAAACATTTTAAAGACTTACTATTTGCGTAGAGAAGTGTACATAGAGTGCAACATTTTACTGAAGGTAAGTTTAAATTATTTTATTTTCTCGCAAACGAAATGCAAAGCTTTTCACTCGGGCCAAAACCACCTATTTTAACACGGTCTTGTTATCCTCCCTCGCTACGCTCAAAAGTATAACAACCCCGTATAATATACATATAATGGAGTGGTTTGGTCTCTTATAAAAATCTACTATTTCATTTAATTCTGAGGTAAACGATCTTTTTCAACCTTTGGGGAAGTTAGAACCCCAGAACTTGCTGGTATTTTGTGATAAAAGGATTTTTGCATAAACTCGAGAATATTATTTTGCCTTAGCCAAATGCGACACATTTTTCTCGTGTGAGGAAAATGGCGTACCTGTCATTTTTATCATTTTGTAAACCAAAATATACGAAAGGGTATATTAGTCTTTTTTTGGCTTATGCTAAGTTATTTTTTTCTATTTTATGGTACGCCGAAAAACGTTGATGACTTTCAAGTTACATTTTGTGTTTACTTTTTACAATATTTATTTCTCACGTAGTAAGCAGATACATTCAGTAAAATACTTTTGAATACTCCTTACAATAAAGAGATAATCGGAGGTGTTTAAACAAACAGTTGAAAGTGCTACCGCGTTTGTTTCAACAAGGTTTCAACAAAGACGCTCATAGCAAACAGCTCAATTTCGCTCTAGCCAGCACGCATCTCCGCTCCAGAGTGTAGCCAATATACATCTACGGCCATCTTCGGTGGAATACCCTAAAAACATCTCATCTTCTTTGAAATTTTTAGTTTTTACAAAAGGTAACATAACAATTGCACGATAACAACATGGGTGATGATGACAACATCAAAAGCCAAGGCCAAGCCATAAGGGCTTTTTACACTCAATAAAATCCTTCTTAGACTACGAAAAACTAAGTGAGTCAGTAAAATATGAACCAAATGTATATTTTCACAGAAACCCAAAGTGGAACGTCGGAGTTCCGAGCTACAATCCGCGAGGGACGAAATAAAGAAATTCAAAGAGAATCTCCTTCAATCAGTCGCCACTGGAGAGTAAGTCTAAATAATTTAACGTATATTCTAAGAGTTCGCCATTAAAATTACTTCAAATTGTTAATTTTAGAAGTCAACGATGTTCACGCACGAAATCATTGAAATAAAACTTCAAAATCAGAATCAAACAAAATCCCTCCCTGTGTTTATTGTATTTTTACTGTTTTTTGTAGGTGCATATAAAATTAGCAGGCCTTATAGGTTGGAATTGTAGTATTTAGTGTATTTGTTTTACTTATTTTCTCTTTGTATAAATTTATAATATTGAATAACATTCTAATATGTTTCTATTATTTCATTGGAATTTTCTTTGTTGATAAAGTTTTACTGTCATATTTTTCATATTTTTGCTGTTAATCATAGAACGCCATGATACCTGCATGCTAGTTTACTTTTATTATAATGTGGTATTTTAACTGCTGTTGTCTCTCGGAATACATTGACAAACGTGAGTGATCCTCCGTGACCAGCAAAGCCGAATAGTATTTTGTACCAAAAATATAGTAATGATTAAGAACTGCCCAAGAGATATAAAATATTCCGAAATGGTATATTTTACATTATTTCGAGACTCTCATATTGAAAAACAAATAAATTTTCTTACCTTTGAAAAAATGTCCATAAAACACTACAATTGTATAAAATAAAGTTAAAAGCAAACCAAAGACTGCTGAAGGGTATCTTTTGAAAATATATTATAAAAATATATGATTTTATAAATCAAACGTTTTTCGGTTTCGACTGACTCGATCCAAACATAAAACCAATTAAAGCATATATAAATTTTTTTGTCAAAATTTAGTCCCAGTTCCATAAATGTCACTTACAAGACACGATAAGATGTACAGCATATAATTGCAATACCTTGACGTATCCTAAACCAAAAAAGTCCGCAAAAGCACCAATTATTTCACTTAGACCTTAGAATTAAAGCAAAAATAAATCAAATATAAAATACCCTTCCTTGAATTCAGCAAAAAAAGGCAGCAAATGTCATCATTTAATCAATATTCAGTCCAAGTTTAATAATGTCACATATAAAACATAATAAGACTACTTCTACTTATAATAACAGCAGTAATACCCTTGATGTAACCTCAACCAAACGAAGGGAAAACCATTCTAAAAACAGCAAGCCATTGTACCACGCTTAAGTAGGTATTCAAATAACGCTGATTACTTTTGTTCCAGCTCGCTGATAGCTGAAAAGGAGGAAATGGGAATTCCGGTATCGTCCCGGTCTCGTTCCGCGTCCAGAGCCAGAGAGGCGCTTTGTATCCCGCCCAATATGATGGCGGAGCTCGATGAAACCAAAGTGTTTGAGTTGAAAGAGGTGAATATAGCGTACATCTCTTTTATAGAAAACAACCAGAACACCCTGAACAAATGCAGATCGTACAAATATTTGTCCAGAGCGGGAATCGAACCCACAACCGCCTGCGTCGCAGGCGGACCTTCGCCTACCTACAGAGGTCGACTTATCTTACTCTGTTATACAAATGAATAAATTTAAATCATCCCATTTTACCATACATAATATACTAGAATATATAAGATATGTATTAGAAATAAGAATAAACTCGTTCTGCCCACTACTACGCTACATAATATTAATGTTATCTTCTACAACAAAACTCCAAGCGAGTAGTAATTTTCTTTGTTTTTATTAACAAAGAATATTACTACTCGCTTTTATGCCAATTTAAAAAAATAAATACGAAATATATTAACACAACAATATATTAACAGATTTTATTTTTAAATAATTTCTGGTATAAAATTTGACTTGTAACTGAAATACAGGCATCTATTTTGAAAATAAATCAAAAATTATAGGAATCAGAAATTTGATAGCACGCCTGATAAGTCTAGTTGGCTAGTTACTCCCAAAAAGCAATAAATGCCTTTAGTTTTATTGATGATATAAATTCTTAAAGTCAAAACCAGCAGTATTATTGTAGTACAATAAATTAAATATGTTGATTTTTGATACAACTTGTATTGAGTTAAATTAAATTTAGCACAGTCTAAACATTCCTATCAATCAGTCGGTTTGAGGGAAGAGAAAAAGACGAAAAAAGTTACCATAAGAGAAACATGCTAGAAAACTAAATTATTGCCATAGCTGGCTTTAACAAACACACGTAAACCATAAAAAAGCTATTTGGACACATTACTTATTTTGAACATAAGGGTTGCCATAGACTATATTGTATGTTTCCTTTGGTCTGAAGAAATAACATTCCTGATGTGATATCACTGAAAAATCTAGATCTTTCCAGGCGTTTCTTCTATTCGACATGGATGGAGATGGTTGCATCGACTACAGTGACCTCAAAGCAACACTCATCAGTCTTGGTGACAGAACAGATGAGACCATGATCAAGAATATGCTTGAGGAGGTAAGAGAAGCTTTACTCTTTCATCGTTTTATATTTCCATTGGAGAGAGAGAGAGAGAGAGAGAGAGAGAGGGAGAATGTTTTATATGAAACTCAACAAAAACAAAGACAAATATGATTAGAGAATAAAAACAGTATGCTTTGATACGTGTTTGCATTGAGTCAAAACGGTCTCTATCTCAGCATGAGTTAGTTATAATATGTTACAGTATAAATACTCATTAATAATTTTATTTAGTTTTTTTTATTTGCATTTAAATTACCTTCTTGTCATAATAGTTTGATAATTTAAAGCATTGCTATCTCTCACTGTCATCTTCTTTAGACATAAGTCAGAGTGTAAAATAAAATTAGCAGTAATATTGTAAGATACTGTTGTAAATTAGCTTATAAATTTACGCTTTTTAGCTAAAAATATTACCTCTGAACCCTTACGCACTAGCAAATTGAACTGCACTGTAATCGAGGCGGCTTTTTAATCGCGCTATTTACTGTTAAAACTGCCTTTAAGGGAATAGAGGGCAACCGTGGCAGTTTATCCGCTAGTGCGTGAGCTTTTAGAGTAAGCCTCTTTATGGTTTTACATAGAAAATGCAAGGGATTTCTTTAAATCAAGGAAAGTGGAATGACTATTCCGCCGGCTTAGAAATACATTTAGGTTACATTATGGACTTTTCCGTGTAGAATATTTGTTGTGTGAAAAAATACCCTGAATTAGGATATACCTAGCCTTATAAAGATGATTGTCAAAGGAAAACTTATTCTGATTTCTCTAAAGAGGAAAAGACACCCTTAAAAGCAAATACTGAAATCGAAAGAGCTAGTATGAAGCGAAAGAAACAAAGCTCCCTAAGTTATAAAACAATCTGTCACAAAAACAAAACAAACCAACAAAATGTATTTACTGAAGTTTAGTGTCTTAGAACAAAAACTTTGCTTTTGTCTTAATTCCGTTAAGTATTGTTTAGAAGTTTTATAAAGCTCGAAAATCTTCAAAGGTCTCTTGAAGGTTTGCAATTTGTTTGCTAAATTCTTTGACTTTTGCAAGGTGTTGAATTTAAACAAGACAATTAATATTATATTAGATAGGATATAAAGGTACTTCTTGCGTTTCTCTAAATGTATATGAACAGTAAAATTACACAATGGCAAAATATAAACGGTAAAATTACACCGTAGCAGACCCGAGTCAGAAAGTTGTCGGTTATATATATCCGTACTTCGAAAAGTTAACTGTTTGTCTGCCCCTGACCTCTCCCCGTCTTATATCGTGTCTTGTATGGACGTGTCGGTCTATCGTCCCATAGGGTAGATAGATAGTAGTTAATGCATATTGCGCACTTACCATAACAATTAACGAACAAAATAAAAACTACAGGATATTATGTGACAATTGGCGAATTCATCGCTCAAAAGCGATCTATCTAGACAACCGTGGATTGTGAGACACAGCTTAATAGAGATTGCACCTATGTTTATGCTTACACTTATGTACGATAGATGCCCTGCGCACGCACTTGCCTAGTCTCGGTTAAGACTTACCGATCCGAATGATGACATCATCAGTATGGTTTCACAAGCGGTCATAACCGTCACGATCCATGTTCTATTTTAAAGCAATCGCTCATTTTGTAGATACAGCTAAAATGACTGCCAATCAACGGATATCTGGATGGTTGCATAAGCTGTGCGTAAGCTTCTGCACACGGGTTTGATGAAAAATTCTGCGCTATTTTTTTTCTAATATTGCACAATAATATAGTACTTATTAAGATAAAAAATAATGGCAAATGTGAGCTTAACCCTAAAAAGAGTTCTCTTACAGCAAACCTTATTGGCAAAGAGAAGTCATAAAAACCTGTTACAGGGGATACATTTTAACCAACGTATATAATTATTATACTAATAAATATTAATATACCTATAATACAACACATGACATAATTAAAGTCTAGGTTTCTAAAAAGATGTGTTTCTTCTATATATCTTTAATGGTGATAATATAAATAAATAAACTGAGAAGCGTTTAAGTCGCAGTCTTAACCTGAAAATTTAAGCAGCACTTTATAGCCTTTTTATAACTGCGAACCGTATTAAATTAAAAACTGAGCAGCGCAATTTTCTGCCAGCATCAAAAACAAAAGATCTCAAAAGTTTATCTCTTGAAGCTCTAAGCTAACTGGTTCGCTACCGCACAACTAAATTTCATTAAAAAGCGGAAATAAGTGAGGATTTTATTTACTTCGGAAAGTAGTTTAGAAACCGACACCTGGGCGGAATGTAATTTTATAACAATCGCCTCTATTATTTTCTATAAGATGGCTTATATTAGTATAGGTAGTATCACAACGGGGCTTTTGTTATAGGTCAAAGAATTTTGGTATTTTGTTTCGGGACACATTAGATGTACTCGTATTTTGCTAGATAGAAAATAAAATTTCCTTTCTTTAAATAATAAACTGACGTCATAAATTAGTTACCTAGTGCATTAAGTAGTCCAACTGAACTACCATTATTTTCAATTAGTTATAAGTTTTTTTCTTTTTGTAAATTTTGGACCAACAATTCATTTAGTCATAAAGTTAAATAGTCGTATACAATAGTAGGTTATTTGTGTTATTATCTTGTCTTAGATTGTATTCTAGTTCTTATCATCATCATCAGCCTATAATAGTCCACTGCTGGACCTCTAGGCCTCCCCAAATGAGTGCCATAGATGGCATTATTCATCATTTGGGGGTTATTGCCCATAATCCCCACGCTGGGCATGCGGGTTGGGGATCGCAGTACGGTAATTGTTCTGCAGAGGGCGCTGCTGCCCACCCCCCGGTGTGTTTCCCTTAGTCGCCTCTTACGACACCCACGGGAAGAGTTGGGGTGGTAAAATTCTATAGTATGCCGTCACCACACGGCAGAATTTATGCTTATTTCCTTTAAACACAAAATAATTTTGACTTTGGCAAGCCAAGCATTATTTATTCGGATATCAAACTCTAATTTGAACCTTTTCACAACATGTTATGATATATAAATTATTTATTAATTTATTTCCAGGCCCCTAACCCACTCGACTTTGATGGTTTCGTCAACCTTCTAGGATACAAGACGCTCGAACTTGACTCTGAAGATACACTGGTTGCAGCTCTGTCACGATGGGACAAGGACAATACGGGTTTTATCTCGGAAGATAGGTAAGATGAAGATGTGAGAAAATCAAGATAGGTAATAAGTAATATAATAAGTAAAGTAAGCAAAGTAAAAGTAAACAATTGTTTATTTTGTTGCACAGTAAAAACAATAAAGAAAAGATCAAATGAAATACTAACAAACAGAAATTTTGCGAATTTATTTTAATTTTCAATTTACCGTGTTATTATTTTGTACCTAATTTAAAATGTATTACGAATATGGACACTTTTAATAATAATGTTGTCTGGAATAAACGTATTGAATTGAAAAACTAGCCAATAGTCAGCGGATGCTGTGTATATTTATATGTTATAAATAACATATTCATCAAAAGTTTTTATACTTGTGAAAAGTTACGGAGTATTCTGTAGGGCAAGTATGGGCTTTCTTGTCTAAGACAGAATAGACAAAAATTACGTCACTTTGTCATCGAATGCGTAAAATATTTGAAATTAATTTCTTCAACTTCAATAATCTATGCAATGTATGGCGATGCGATGTCATTAGTGTCTATTCTACACTAGAGAACAATCCCCGTGCTTGGCCTACTGATCGCACAATGACGTTTGAAAAAGTTCAAAATCTTAACAGCTAATGTGACATAGCTCTCGTTTTTGAGATGGTAGATCTTTCTTATCGCTATCAGCGATCTCTTCCAGGCAATCTCGGGATGGACTGGACATTAAATCCGTAAAATAAATGTTTTCTATAATGCATTTATGATATAAATGCAAGATGAGATAGTTGTTCTGTATCGTATCGTAACACAAGATCTGGGTCCTTAGCCAACCGGCATTCGCTATGAAGCGATTCGATTTTGAAAATTCTTATCGCTCTAGCGATGGCAACCTTCAAATGGATTAAACGTCAAGATTTTTGGTAGGCAATGTACGAATATTTTGATTTCAACAAACCGATTGACAACATCGAACGATCACTTCCATCAAATTCCTAGCCAAGTGGCAGTTTTGAGAAGCGACTTCACGTAGTTGTCTATTCTCTTGATGGATACACTAGCGAACGCTAAGACCCTGTAGAAATCGAATCGAAACGGCGATTTCATAAACAGCTGTTGGAATTACGTCAAAATTTTAAGTAGCCTTGCGCTAGCGTGGATGTAGCATTCACGATCGCACCCTTGTTTCCCTGTGTCCACGAGGGATTAAAAATATACTTAACAACGAAAAAAACAAGATAAAGCTTTTGCATATGATCGGCAAAAATTCACACATTTGGCTTCTAAGGGCGAGAGTCGAAAGAAATTACAATACAAACTAAAACGTCTATTGTCAAAATGCAAAATAGTTTTGAATTTTTCTTATTTACTCCAATATTACCGAGATGATACGAGTGTCATAAAATATGTATTTTCTCCTAATTATTTATTTCTTTATGATTTTAAGAACTTGTTGAAAATAATTAAATAATATAATTATATAGCTCAAAACCATTGTTATTTTCTTTCTATTGATTTTAATTACACAATAAACACTGCCATAAGTATTTCAAAAGATTGGGTAAACTTCCAAATCGAAACAATTTTTTTGTTATGTATAACGTTTGTTTACAGAAATTCTATCTGAAGTTATAGGTAACAACCTACTTGGCTTGGTACTCCTTTTTTTTTGACCCGTCATTTCATGAACGGTGAACGGACGAAATAAGCGAATGATTGAGTTCGATAACTATAGACTACAGACCGTACACCATAAGTTGTCCTGCCTCAGGAATTGGCAGCATTATATTGGCAGCACGATATTGCCAACATTATGAATCTTTTACCCCATTATGTAAACGTGTGTTTATGTTTTAATTTCATATTTGTATATAAATATATAAGCAGTTAGGACTAGGAAAGTTTTAAATTATGAAACAATAAAAATTTTAAATTATTTATTGAAATTGTTCTGACACTAATTATGGTCAAAAGGAACATAAATAAACAACACAAAAAATTCTTATAAATCGAAATCTTCAAGATCCACGACGATTTTCAGCAGAATTGACTTGTTGCAGGCAGCAATAGCTTCGCTTCTTTATATTATGTATTCTACTCGTGGTTTTCTCCGACATGACTGAAAATGACACATAAAATTTGTATTTGTATAATATAAAATTCAAAAATTCAATATTTGTATATATACAAATAAGGGATATCATAACAAGATAAATTAAATAACCTGGATAATTTACTTTTTATTTTATCTTTTTATGTGAGTAAATCTTATGATCCATTCTAAAGGTATCGTGTATAAAGCTGGTATCCCTGAGATCGCACTAGATTTAATGGATTTAACTGGGCATGGTCTGCCTTTTCCTCCTCACAAAAGGCACGCACCTTCAACACAATCTCTTTTGCACTGCTTTTGCATGAATAATTCGAAAAATATTAATTAATAACACAAATACGAGCGCAATACTTCAATCAAACTATGACAGTCTAACAACAAAAGATTGACAACCAATTGTGCCAACTTATCGGCATTTAGCGATGCGATCAGACGTATAGACAAGGCGATAGCTACGCAAAGGTTACTTTGTCTACCAATTGAACTTCGCCATCATTTGAGCTATGATGATTGTCGTTGCGATGCGTGATATCGAAGGAATATGTCAAATCCATACATTTTTGTACGTTTCTACAATCGCTTTCGCTAATCAAATGTTACTTTGTCTAGAGCCCCTGCTTAGCTTAAGGCTAGATCATGCTACGTGGATTATCCACTATTATATTATTTATTCATTTATTCATAAAAATATCGAGGATTCTAGAACCGTCTATAGTGTCTTTAATGCCAAGTGTAGGCAGACCCTTCTTATCCGACCTCATTCCGTAAAACCAGTCTAAGTGTCCGTTGGCCCTTATTACTCTCTGTGGCCATGGGCTTTCTTAGAACGTTTAATTAACCACAGATTTACTAGATAAGCTCATCAAAATAACCATTTCAGCATACGTGTGTAACTTGAGATTAATAGCTTACAAACTACTTCAATAGGCTAACTTGTATAATCTACGTGGTAGGCCCGTAATTTCCCGAAGTTTCAGTAAATCCTAGGCCTAACTAATCCTTAGTTCCTATATTAAGAGGATATTTGCTTTTGTGTAACGGATTTCGATTTATTCGTGAGTGTCTCAGTCATACTTTATCGCTGCTTATTGCTTGCAATTTGATCATCGGATTATATAGATACTCAATTAATGTTTTTATGTGGTTAATCATTCAAAAAAATATTGCATGAATGAAGTGAAAGGTGGTTATCGGAAAGACAGCTGCAAAAAAAGGTGATAACCAAAACAATATAGTGCCGGGGTCAGCACTAAAAAGCTAAAAGTTAGCTAAAAAAACACAATAATGAAGATTATTTTATAACATGATATTTACCATGATTTTAATTGTTCATGATCAAGACGAATAAAACTGTGGCGAAATATTTGAAAACAGAACACAAACCATAGTAAATATCATGTTAAATTCAATAGTTTTTTTGAGCTCTTCTTGCGATATGTAAACAAAAGCATAAAGTATATGTTAAAATTACTAAGTAATATGCTTTTAGCAAAGTACCTATCCTGGCATATTAATTTAGTATGTCTTGACAAGACAGACTAAAACATTACTATGCTCCCATGAATATTTATAGTTGGCATTTATTTTCATGTTCTCGGCTACACATAATTAAATCTAATTAGTAAATCTCATACGTTGTTATAAAACAGATTAATGTGGAGATTCTGGAAAACGCCCAATGATTTAAATCATGTTAGTCTAATGTAATGCGTCATGTAAACACGAAAATGTTAGTCATGAAATAATCTTAGTCCTCAGGGACTATCTGTCCATTACTGCCTTGCCTCAAAGGAAATGATATATGTGTAGGTAAGAACTTCATTATATTTTATGTGATATGCTCTACAACAAAATTACAAATGATTTGCAAAAAATATCTATAAATAAATACAAACAAATGGAATATTATAGACGATAAAGGGTTTGGGGCGAGTTTTGCTCCAACTCGAAAACTAACAATCTAACGAGGTAAAGGTTTAGGTCGCTTTTTTTCTTTACTTTAAAAATATTGAAGTGAACAAAGAATTGAAGTAATCACTTTATTTCCCAGGATTTCTTATGTAATATGTAGTGATGTGTCGAAGAGTCCTTTAAGGTCTAAAAGGTCGAAATAAAGCACTTTGATTTAGATTTTTTATTTTACTTACTTTGTATGCAAAATAAGGATAAGTTCAGACTCGTATTTTGCTATAAAAACATTCGTAGTTTGATGAATTCATTTCGGATATAAGCGGGTTAACTTTGAACCTTATTAGTGATGGAAGAACACCAACCACAAAAGTTCATCCTTTTATGAGGGACTTCATCAGGGTACCGCACTCACCACTCTTAACTGATTGTAAATGGATAAACTGTTGGTTTTCTTCCATTAAAAATAAGGTTAGTAGTACACCCGCTTGTTAAACGAACAGACTCGTATTCCTAAAATCCTTGGATAGTTGACTTTGTTTTAATGGTTATAGCGTATTTATGTTTCATAATGTTTTCCCGCCGCCGGGTTTTGGTCGAACTTAGTTACAAAACTCAGGATTGAGTTTGGTTTAAAAATGTTGGCGTACCAAATTCTGTTTTTGTAGTATACAATTTATATGAGTAAATAAAATTGGGGTGTCTGTTTGTTATGTCAAAAATAACAGTTATATAAACTTTTTACAGCGCATAATGAAGGTAGACTCGTAACAAAACATGTTTTTTGATAATAGTTTTGTGATGATTTTTTTTAAACTTACGCGATCTGAACACACGGGTATTTATCGCGTTATTTTTTTTTCTCGACGTTTCAATAGGTTTGCACTCTGTCGTGGTCACGACATGACTATGAAAATAAATAAATAATAACGCGATAAATACCCGTTAAAATAGTACTTATCATTATAGTTTTGCGATGCCTAAGTCTAAGTTAATCGCTATGAAATACACTTTTAAAAAACGGATTATGCTTTCATGGAAAATACCCTTGAATATAAAAGCTCTAGAGAAAAGCCCTTTTAACTACTGCTACACAGTAAAATAAATCACATGTTAACTTTATGCGCTAGTTTATTGATAAAATTGACCTAAGCACTAAAACCTAAGACAATAATATTTCCCGAGGTCGAAACTTAGCGAAGCTTTATAATCGTGTCTCGAGAGTTCGTGCATAAAACCATCATTTTACAAACATTTTTATAGACTCCACTCAATTAATCATTGTTTACAAGACAATTATTAACGAAGTTTCGTTGTTCTTCACTTTTACTGCTTGCTGTGGTGTCGTTTATCAAAGTTTTTTATTTCTTTGCATTTTAGTATATTCTTAGATTTATTTTTACTGTGCAGCAGTAGTAAAAAGGGCTTTTCTCTAGAGCTTTTCCAAATATTGTTATATCGTAAATATGTTTGTACTTGTTCTGTTTAACTACATCATGACTACGCAGGTAGTCTAAAATCTAACTAGCGCCACAGATGTCATTTTATAGTGTTCGGAGGTTCCTACCTCATTGTAGGCAATTATAAGTATTTATGATTTATTTTTAAGTGTTAACGTCTAGTTTCGTTTTATGTCCTGTACATCGATCCAGTATAGAGATCACTCATAGCGATAAGACCGCTATTTGTACTTCCTCTACTCTCCGGCGACCGATGAACTTCCAAATAAGGTTTAACGGCCGGATAACGACCGTAGTGGCTTAACTACGTTTATCCCTGCAAAAACTGACTTTTTGTAGTTCTTCTTATTTCTCCCATAATCTCTCTTCCATAGGTACTTAACAAGATTTATAATAGGTATCACAAACTCCCTTTCCCTTTCCTTTCCCTTGAAATTTCCTTTATTCAACGTAATAATAAAATAAAATAAGTTTGATGCTTACTTTGGTCGGGGAATAATTAATTATTGAGTATTGTCTTTAAGTGTCGGTGTCCTCAGGGGTTATAAATTTCAAAAATTGTTCTGAATTTGGTCGCACACAACCATTATAGTCCATTCGAAAAATAACTGTATTTCGTAATTTATATTTGTATTGCGTCTTTTAAACTTTTTTCTGTTTTTTAAACTTTTTTTTATTAATCTTTGTAATTCTTTTTGGCCTTATTGTTAACTAAATTTTATTATTATTTTAACTGTAACGCTGTTACCTCAATAATTAAATGAAAGACAAGTATTTGACTATAAAAACTATCGTAGTTTGACGAACTATCGTAGTCCCTCGTTAAGGGATGAAACGTTGGTGTTCATACAACACAAAATAGGTTTGTAGTTAACCCTTACATTAATAATAAAAGGACAAATAATTTGTGTTACAGGATACGTCATGATCTGATGACCTGGGGTGATCGCTTCACAGAGAAAGAAGCTGATTATGCCCTGAACGACGCTCCAATTGTCCTCAAGGATGGCAACACTATGATAGACTATGTTCGGTTCTGCAGTCAGCTTTGTGGCTTGAAGAAACCGAGTAAAACTTGAAAGAAACTTTACTAATGTCTCAAAATACTACTTCCATTGGGAAACCGCTTTAGATTTTATATTAATGTTGGTAATTGTAAGCTTCTTTATCTTTTCTTTCTGAACTTTGGTCCTTACTTTTTGATACAGCCTGTATTAATGTTATAGATATTTACTGACTTGTGGCGTAGCGAGTGAAGGTTCGCCTACGACGCAAGTCGTGATGGATTCTCTGCAAATTTTTGTAAGATCTGCAGATTTCCATTCTAGGTGTTGTGGTTGTTTTCTATGTATTATAAATCTAATCATATAACACAATAGGGCTGATGTATGGATTGTCAAGCATTATTTATTTATCTTAAATTGTCTTTTAGTATAAAGGTGTATACGGCATTTTCACGCTATTAAAGTTTTAAAACTGCTTTTACGCATTTCTATCATGTATTCGAATAAATTATTTAATTTTCCATAAAGCTCACATACATTAAATTTTGGTATATTTTATTCTATCCCAATTGAAAATTCCCGATCTGAGTAATAAAGGGTTTCTCTTATAACCCTTTCAATAACTGTTTACAAAAGACGGTATGAAAATACTTTGATAAAATATTCCGGTTTTCGTTCTGCTATTATTTATCAAAGCAATGATTATTGGAAGTAACTCTCGAATATTCTATTGTTTCAAAACTTTGTTTTGTCTGTCATTTCGCAAAGTTTATTTTTGTTGCTCGCGCCGGATCCATTAATAAATTGACTCTTCGATAAAGTTTTCAATGCGAGAACTGAAGCTAAAATTCAAAGTTTATTGCACGTAAAAGGCGATTTCAAATGAGCTGTTCTTTTACTAGTTAAAGATAACTTTGTTTCGTCAGAAAAGGATCCATTAGTTAACTTTTCATAGCATATAAAAGGTTGCCAGAACTTTTGAAGAATTTGGGTTTCATAAATTGAGTCCAAAGAAGTTGATATTTCTAAAATAGGTGCCTAATCTTGAAAAGACGCACTCTAAACCGGAATGTGGCTATTTAAACAGAATTAAATACGTAACAAAACCATCGCTTCAATCTAAAATACACCTATTAGAATAAAAAATATAAATCATCATCTCAGTCAAGCGTCGTCATCATCAACTAACTTCAGTCATCGTTTGTGTTTCCCCACGTAGCCATGACCCTCATCTAGACCCTAGGCTTTAGAGGGGCATAGTGGGACTCAAAAAAGTTTCCCCGGAAGTTGATGTAAAGCTTATTTCTATTATCAGCACATAACGTCCACAACTGAGCATTCAAATCAATTCAATGTCTGCTGAACCACTGTTGTCTGAAAGGCTAAACAAGGGTGGTTTTGCCATTTCCACTATAGGCGAATTTGTGATCGTAGATGAAGATGTTGTAAAAAACACAGAAGGAAAGAGCTCTTCTTGTTCAATTAGATTCCTAAATCATCTCGATATCCACAAGCAGATATAGGGGATACCGAGGCTGTAACCAGCACTGCTATATGTTGTGTCACTGTTTAAGAGTTGAGCGACATTGTAAGACTATGTACTCACTCAAGGTGGTCCTTATAAATGTCGAAGTCTGTGAAGACGAGCTCGACGATCTCATGCGGCTGCGCCAGGAAGGTGTAGAGCAGGCAGTCGAGGCGCGGCGGGTAGGCGCGCGGGTACTCCGGGCTGCTGAACGTGCCGCGCTCCTTGCCGTACGTTGATGTGAACCGGACGCAGCTGCAACCTGGGGAAGATGAAAGGTTTGTTGAACTGTATGAAATTTGACTTGTCTAAGTGCTTATTTTGTAAGCCTAAAGAAATAAAGTTATTGAATCTGAATCTGTTAAGAAAAGAAATTGCAAAGATGCTTAGAATGAATGAACCGGACGCAACTGTAACCTGAGAAGATGAGAGGTTTGTTAATAGAAGAAAATGCAAAGATGAATGAATGAACCGGACGCAACTGCAACCTGGGGAAGATGAAAGGTTTGTTAAGAGAAGAAAATGCAAAGATGCTTAGAATGAATGAACCGGACGCAACTGCATCCTGGGGAAGATGAAAGGTAGAGTAGGAAGAGAAGAAATTGCAAAGGTGCTTAGCAAGAAGTGACAGTCTTTATAGCTGTTGAAGGGTAGTTGAAGTTTTGCGCCTTGCTTGTAGTCTTGGCATGGTATTTGAGGTACCTATTACTCTGGGTAGGTGTATTTGCTGACGTAAAAAGCAAGAATAGGGACAAAAAAAGAATTTTAGAATCGGAATCTAAAATTATTTGTTTTTGTCCCAGTCGGAATATTAATAATTAATAATAATTAATATTATTCCCTTTGCAACAAATTATAGTTTCAGCGTTATAATTATAGTTTCTCTTTGCAACAAGTTATAGCTCAATTGTTTCAATTTTAAATACTAGTTCTAATTTAGTTATATAATTTTAATTTTCAGAATAGGGATAAATTGGCAGTCACAATGCTACTTTAGTCAATAAGCCACTTTGATAATACGATGCACGGGGCCGTGTGGTGCCGGCATAGAATTTCACCACCCCCACTCTTCCCGTGGGTGTCGTAAGAGGCGACTAAGGGAAACACAGCGGGGGGCGGGGCAGCAGCGCCTTCTGCAGAACAACTACACTGAACTGCGATCCCCAACCCGCATGCCCAGCGTGGGGATTATGGGCAATAACCCCCAAAAAATGATGCCATCTATGGCGCTCATTAGGGGAGGCCTATGTCCAGCAGTGGACTATTATAGGCTGGTGATGATGATGATGTGATGATAATACGATAGAAAACTGCAATTCCTTTATATTTCAAATCCAAATCCAGAAGTCATTGTGAGCTACACCGCACTTTCCAACATTGAATAAGTTAAATTCAAACGAGTTCTGAGACCAGGGGAAGAAATATTAAGTATTTATTATGTCCTTGCATAACCCAGAAACTGACGAGAATCCAGCTCGCTCAGATTGGGTTAGCTACGTTAGCATCGTGAATAATTCGTTCACAATACAGACTTGGTTCAAACCGCTGGTCCATTTATAATTCAACTTAAAGCAAGTCTGCAAGTCTTGCAATTTCGTTGCTTCGAATCTTGTTTCGATTATCAATTGGGGACCGATTTATTTGGGCCTTTTGAATATACACATTATATTTAAAAGGGCCAAATAAATCGTCCTTTTTTGAGTAACGCAATAGCAAGTTAAGTTAGTTTTGTTTAATTTTAAGGACTAGCAAAGGCTTTTGTGAAAGACAACTTGCCATGACTGATTACCTTGCGTACATCCGGATCATAATCCATACAGAGTCAAAAAAAGTCTAATATCAAATTTAAGTTACACTTAAAACGGATATTTAAATTTCGTTCTTCCGGTTGCTACTACTACGTACCGGAAGAACGAAATTTAAATAATAATTTTATGTTTAAATTTGATATTTAATATCAATTTCGTTCTAACAGAAAGCAATTACATTAGTTCGTCAGTGAATTACAAAGTGGGTCAAACTATTCCAATTACCAACTGAAATGTTTCTTACTCGGATCACTGAAGGCCTGATGAAAGGTTATTGTGCTTTGCGGCAGGACAAGTTGGGGCCGATCTATTTTGATTGAACAGACTTTGGAATTCTGTCTGCTATGTATAAATTACTTGATCTGAGAATTTCCGATGATGGATTCAAATTTAAGAATAGTAATTAATCAATATAATTTGCCGTGTGGTGCGGGCATAGTATTTCACCACCTTAACTCTTCCCGTGGGTGAAGTAAGAGGCGACTGAGTGAAACCCACTAAGGGGCGGGCAGCAGCGCCCTCTGCTGAACAACTCCACCGAACTGCGATCGCAACCCGCATGCCCAACGTGGGGATTATGGGCAATATCCCTCCAATTATGAATAATGCCATCTATGGTACTCATTAGGGGAGGCCTGTGTCCAGCAGTGGACTATTAAAGGCTGGTGGCGTCAATGTATGGGCCCTAACTCGTCCCAAATCAGCGTCCCCCGAAGTAGCCATTTTTTACCACCAAACTCTATTTTAGTATGTCTGCCTTAATAGGTATCAACGTTGAAACTAAAATTTTGCGTTGTTTAACTTATTTTTCAGATAAAATAGATGGCGGCGCTAATTTGGGTCTGGGAAACGCCTTAACCTTTTACAAAACGAAGTTTTTTTTTATGTAAAGTGTATACACATTGTAAGGAGTAAAATGAGGTGGAGCGAATTAGCATGAACATACAACTAGGCAATGAGCCAGGGTCTTCCGTCTTCAGGAGACCCTTCCGACTCGTTATTTATTATAGATATGGTAATGGTATGGATCGGCATCGTTTTCTTTGTATATTAAAAATATATATCAATGTACCCGTATATTAGTCATATGTTTATCAGTTATCTATCCATAACACAAGCTCTGCTTAACTTGGGGCTAGGTGAGGCTGTGTGGATTGTCCAGCATTATTTATTCATCAGTTGAGCTACCTGTAGATTGTTGGCAGTTAGCTCAAGTGTTTCAATTTAAATTATATATACAAAAATAAATAAAATAAAAAGAGCTTTATTCCATATCACAATCATAAACAATTTCAAAGTCCTATAAAATATGAAAATAATCATTCATAGTGTTGTAGAATTTAATAATATTATAATTTTAATTAGATGTCTTGTTGCATTTCATTATAATATGTTTTTGATATCGGTTTCATAATGATATGGACCGCCTTCAGCGGTGTATGCATCCTCCAAGGATCTCCAGTGTTCTCGGTCTCTAGCTTTCCTTGTCCACAATTTTCCAACCACTTGGCTTATGTCATCGTTCCATCTTTTAATTGATATTTAAAAAGATATAATACAATATTTTATAATGATTAGTAATTAACGGGTATTTCGTGACCACGACAGAGTGCAAAACTGCCTGTTGAAACGTGTCGAGAGAAAAAAAATAAAAAAAAAGCGCGATAAATACCCGTTAATTACTAATCATTATTGTGTTCAGACCGCGTAAGTTTAAAAAGACAATATTTTGTTGTAACTTTTATTGAATTTTAAACGCAAAGATAAGAAAATGAATCCTAAACGTATTGGATTAAGATCTTTGTTAATCTTAAGATCTCGTCGTTAATGTAGATTAAGGAACAATAAAAAGTAATTACCTCTTAACTGCTGTTGTTCCCTAAGATTTATCCTGAAAAAGGTTTACGTTGTTTCTAATCGGTGTTCGTGATCTTATTATAAAAGTGGGAAAGTTTCTGACAGTTACTAACTCGGTTATAGCTGTACTTAAATCAGGAATTTTGAACTCAATTTACTAGAATTAATCTTATTCTTGTTAATTTAGGTTCGATAAAATAAACAGTAAGTTGGTCTTTGCGTCTCTTAGGATTTTAACTCTTTCTTTATAAATAAATTTACAATTAAATAACATAATTAGAACTAGTTTTACAATTGAGACAATTGAGCTGAAGTGTAGACTGTTGAAAACAAACTACAGGTAGCTCAGCTGATCCATATCACAGTCGGAACTAGTCGGAAGTCTACCCAAGATGCTGCTGGCTGTCTTGATTGCCTCGATGTATGGCAATGCTGATGCGCTGCCAGATACTGACCATCACGCGTCGCTTGGACGCTCAGATTTTTTTTGACTTCAACTGCAACTTTGGAGGACCTCGCAAGAAAACTTTAATTTCTGTAAGGCATTGTATATACGCCAATGTACACCAAGATATTTAAAATATTCGAGGTCTCTTATATTGAGTACTTTTAATAATATACTTATAAATTATACATAAATTTAATGTTTTAAATTGGGTTTAATAACTCTATCATAGGGAATATAATTGGCAATATAATCGCAAATTGCTATATTAATTATAATTTTACTGTCAATATTGTGCCCATACCTACGTATTTTTAAAGTCAAAACATCGAATTAAACACAATCTAAACTAAAGTAACAGAAACCTGTACCCCAGAAACTGGGATCGTTAGCTAGAGTATGGCAGCGCATCCGGAAATTGGATCTCTCTTGTCGGACACCGGACGGGTACAAGATAACTACCCGCGCCGAATTTCACAAATTAATATTGAATTTAATACTTCAATAATACTGCTAATATGATCAAGTACGTAGCCAAGGTCTGGAAAAACCCGCCTAAAACCTCCCATAATCTTTTAACTCCGACTGCATTGACAGTCAAAGTCAATACCATTTTTAACAGAGATTGGTATTGTCTTTAGGAACCTTCATCAGATTATTTAGTAATTAAATAGTAACAAGCCAAACGGTCTGTTATTATTTTATTACCATATTTCATTATCTATACTTATAATATTATAAAGAGGAAAGATTTGATTGTTTGTTCGAATTGAATAGGCTCCGAAACTACTGGACTGATTTGAAATATTCTTTCACCATTAGAATTCTAAATTTTCCGTGATGAAGATAGGCTGAATATTTTCAAAAAAAGTAGGGTTCCGCATGATTTTTTTTTATTAAATACCTGTGCGAAGCCGGGGCGGACGCTAGTAATATAGAAAGCTATTAAGGTCATCAAGTACCTAACTAATGCCTGGAAAAAACCGCCTATAATCTTTTAATGTTGACTACATTGACAGTCAAAGTCAATACCATTTTTAACAAACAATCTTTGATCAAAATTGTTATTGTCTTTAGGAACCTTCATCAAGTCGAATCTAGACGTCAACTCAAGTTTAGGTGTTCCTTTTAAGCGTGCTTTATCCATGGCCATCTTCACCCACCAAAGTGAGATGATTGCTAAACGTGAGTTGGTTACCAGCAATATAAAGTGGTTTGTCGAATTTCCTACCATAGCTAGTCCGTTCTTTTATGAAAAGTCTATTCCGGAATACAAAAAGATACGTATCACTTTTTTGAAGTAATTTACGTAGATGTTTATACATTCATTGAATAATAATATTATTTTTATTAATGTACTTTGCGAATTTGGAGCTAATGTAATCCGGAAATGGAATATGTATTATCAGTCATATAATAACCACAACACAAGCTCTGCTTAACCTGGTGCTAAATGATGCGGTATGGATTATCCAGCATTATTTATTTATGTACCTACCCTAAAGACTCCGTGTTAGAGTTTGCTTAAGATTTGTGTTTCAGAGGTTCGATAAATTATTGGCTTGGTCCTTATCTTAAACGTTGAAATTTAATTAACTTAAAAGCAATAACGACGTTTCGCGTCAGATACTTCGACGAATCTGACCATAAGTTTTCGCAGAGCTGAACTACTAATAGCTTTATTAAATTTTTTATTCACTTTGGCATTCTTTAATTAAAATTTTAATGTGCTTTTTCGTAAGCTTGGTTACTAAAGAGACTCAATTTAAGAGGAAACTAAAGTAACATAAATTCAGTAGATTGCTACAGAAACTACAATGCTGAGAAAGGACACACTTTGCATTAAGTAGACTGGATTTAAACTGCTATAAAGTTAAGACTATGCAAAATTGCTTTCTTTGGCGAAACTAAATACATAAAATCACTATAAAATGTAAAGATAAGTTCACACGAACGACTACTGTTCAAGGACATAAACACCACAAAAATACAACATAACGACGGAAGTAAAATATTATGATATTTCAAATCGTACTCAAATTATTAAGCTCCAAAGTGTTCTGGAAGTTAAACACTTTGACTGCTGACGACGTAACACGGAACCTCACTCCTTTTTCAAAGGATCAGTAACATCTCGTAAATTTATAAAATGTATGAGTTAAAGGAATCGAAGACGGCTTTTAGCTTTTTCAAGACAATCAAATTATATAATAAATAGCAATCCGTCCCAACTTCCCATGGGAGCTATGCTGATACTACATAAAGCATGATTAAAATTAAAATCCGTTGCGTAGTTTTTAAAGATCTAGTCATACCTACATACATAGGGACAGACAGCGGGAACTATATTTTTTTTACTTTGTACCAAGTGATAATATGAATATAGCTAGGCTGGGCAACGTTCGGAAAACTACGTCGAGTGTTCAAGTCATCCATACCGCAATGTTTAAAAACGAAAGTTTTTAATCAGTGTGTCCTACCAGTCATGACCTACGGAGCTGAGACGTGGACACTCACGATAGAGTTGGTACACCAGTTCAAAGTCGCTGAATGCTGGTGAAAGTGCTATTGAGTGGAGAGCGCAACTCGGTAAACGTAGTGTAGGACGCTCATCGTCCAGGGGGGATGACGATCTGCGAAAGACTGCTGTCAGATGCTGGATGCAACAAGATGAAGATGACAGGGCGCTATGGCGCTCATTAGGGGAGGCCTATGTCCAGCACTGGACTAACATAGGCTGATGATGATAATATGAAGGGATATGCTATGCTTGTCACTAAAATCTCCATTACGTGTCTGTAAAACGAATAAGGCAGAAAGAGTTCTCAAGCTAAATTATCATAAAGAAAAGCAACGATTAATAAAACGTTACATAGTGAGAAGGCTCAAAAGAACTAAACCTTTTGAGTTAGTGTAGTGATAGTTAGTTCAAGTGCATAAGTGCTAAAATCTTAAAGAACACATGAACAAAGTGTCTCCGATAAACACGTTCTTAGTGATATGTTTTTATTATTTATTATTTATTTATTTATTTATTTATTGAGGTAAACCACAGCGTTACAGTAAATATTAGAATAATTAAATTTTTATAAAATTAAGTTAAAGCAAAATTACCCATTAGCCAAATGTATGGCTAGATTGTAATATTATTCTTGTGTATTTAAACAAATATGCTAGAAATCAATAAAAAAACGTTACAAAGCTATACCTGATAAAGTTTCCCCGATAACTGAATGACAAAAGCGAGCAAATAAATACAAAAGTATGTAGCTCGACCAGTTATTTTATCTTCGAGCTACATATATTTTCCTCATCCTCAAAGTAATCTTGTATGTCACATACTTATTGATGGATAAATGGAGTGAGCTTTTCTCGATTGATTTCATCGTTTTCGTATCTATTGGAAACATTTTATCATTTTGTAAATTCACGTATTAATCTTTATCTATACTAATATTATAAAGAGGAAATATTTGTTTGTTTGTTTCTTTGTTTGAATTGAATAGGCTCCGAAACTACTGGACTAAGTTCAAAAAAATTTTTTTTAAGTCATTTCAGTAATTACCTTTAGAATCCAAAATTTTCCCTGATGAACATAGGCAATATCGTATTTAAAAAAATTTAGGGAACCGCATGAAAAATTATTTTTTTGTTAAATACCCGTGCGAAGCCGGGGAGACCGCTATTAATTATTAATCACGTTGGCTTAGGTATCTATTTTTCCCGACGTTTCATCAGGTTTACACTTCATCGTGGTCACGGGATGGCATGAGTACTCGAGCCTCTGCGAAGCGGAGGTAACAATATTTGCAACTACCCTCAATTTGTCTTCAGAATTAAATACCCGAGAATGTTTATACATAACTAGCTTTTGCCCGCGACTATCTCAGCGTAGAAGTCGAAAATGGATTTGATTATATCGCGTGTACTATACTGCAGGAAAATGACAGCGGGATAAAATTTGATTGACATACTTAAAAAAATACATATTCAATACATACAGCCGAATAAGCGGCCATCATATCGTGCCATAGGTGTATTTCGGTGAACTTTGTCGAAGGCTTTATGAGGCAAAGTGCTGTAAGTCATCATCTGAAGTTTTAAAATTAGCCACTTAACTTTCTTAGGGACCTACGACGAATGAGCTGAGATTTGAATTACCTACCTACTTCAGCCACGTGATTTTCTAAGTGGTCAATTATGAGACTAGAGGTATAATCTAAATAGAAATATATATGTTTGAGGTTTTTTCATAAATGGCTTTTTTAAAACGTTTGAATTATTTAAAAGCTTTATCGACTTTAAAAAAATGTGAACAAAATAACAAGTACCTAATCGCAAGTAACTAATTGTATGAATGTTCCCAAACAATCTCGTAACCTTCACCTCAGTTTATCTAGTCATAAAATAAGATTAAAAACTCTTCATTCGCTGTTCAGTTGCCACAAGATGAAGTATATTCCACTCCTCTTCCTCATCATTAAATGGGGCGAAGCGAGAGCAATACCAGATGATCCAGTCGCATTACCACCCCTGCAACTGCCTTGTGAGCTGCATTATCTATCTGGGGATGATCCGAACTACCCTGTAGTAGTATATAGCTGGCAGGGCCAACTGGCAAAAGTTAGCTGGTCTTATTATACCTGGGATGCAGAAAATCGCCCAGTAAGATTAACCAATCGTACAATGACCACGAGCCTCGGACTGCCAGACAATGTCAATGGGGATAGATTGACTCCAAGCCTAACGACGGAAAAGCCGGTCTACCATAAGTATCCGTATGCTATTTTCATTCCTGATGAGTACAGTTGGAGTGATATAGATGACTGGTTTCTCAAAACGTGTGTTCCGCCGAAACTTAAATAATGTTTGATTGATTGTTCTGAAACGCTATATGACGTAAAGCGTCTTTTATTTTAACCCGTTCTATCAAAGCCGTTCGACAGAAGTGACATGTGAAATTAACTAATAGATCTCGTGTAAACGATTCAATAAAGAATGTTTCTAAATTTAAAACTTTGTTATTATTATATTCGTATCAAGCTACATAGACAGTTTTATAATGGCTATGTCTCAAAGTGGCAGTATTTGATTTAGATATTTTATTTTTCTTTCATCTATTTTCAGTTATGATATTCTAGAGTATTTTCTAAGAAATCGTCGCGTGTTAAGCTAGTGAAAAATAAATTGGAAACTGGGAATATTTTTCGAATATCACTTATTCTTATTATAACCTTGTCGCAACAAATCAGTCGTTTTAAACGTCTAACATCAAAAGCCCGATGGCGGCTAGGTGTGAAATCAATGTATGAATTTTTTAGGCAGGCGATAGATTTTGGTTTCAAGACTCCATTAAAGCATCACAGAACTGTTGAACGTTCCTAAGATACTGATAGACTGGCGTAATCATATTACCTTCACCTAAGTTTATCAATCCATAAGTAAAATAATATCAGAAACACCAAACATACTATCATTTCTTGTTACAACACGCAAAGATGAAGTATCTATCTCTGCTCTTCCTAATCATCTACTGGTGCGAAGTGAGGATCGCATCGGCTGATCCTATCCCAAGGCCACCACTCTCATTCCCATGTGTGCTACAAACTGTTCCCGGGGACGAGAACCCAGCAGCGATTGTCAGGTGGCAAGGACATTTATCGAAATTTAGTTGGACACAAAGTGGGGAGATCTCCATTCAGAACAACTACAGGCTTCCCAGGGTCAACGACCACAAGCCCAAGAGAATACGCCCGGTGACCACTGAGAAACCTTTCCCTGATGCACCAGTTGTACCTGATGAATATACTCTTTCAGAAATAATTATGTGGTTTAATCGTAATTGCGCTCGACCACAACAGTGATAATAAAAAGTAAAGTTACAAGGTTTTGCTTTTCGTCACAGTAATAAACAGTGAGGAAAAAACAAATGAAAAACAAATCAGTGACCAAAAAACTGCATCGCTCAGCATGAGCTTATAAGCGATTGATATCGCTACCCCGTGATGGTTTTATGAGGCTCCCAGCAGAGATTCTGCTGTGTGTGAGACACGCTTACATGTGCTACCTAATAAATCATATCAAAGTACTTTATTTAGACCTAATAGGGTTCCTTGGACACGATACATATTACAAAGTACCTACCTAAAACTAGGGAATAAAGGGATTGATATGTTTGTGCACTTAATTATTTTTTAGGGTAAAGTAAAGGAAATGCACAAAATATTGGAGAACTATTACGTGATGTGGGTTTTTGTTTTTCTATTGTTGATTTATTTTGTTCGTACATTGTAATAAAAATAATTAAAAATGGCTGATATATTCGGTAAGATACTTGTTTATTGAGGTTGCCTTGTCTCTTACCATATAGGTTTTTTATCAACAAAATTGTGGGCTAAAACAAAACTGAACTAAAATTGATAGCGAAGATAAGCAATTAGCCGTTGCTAACTGCTACGTATGAAAATTTAAAACAAAACACTTGAGAAAATCACATTTAATGGTTTACAATCGGACAAGCACTACGGTACCACTGCACCAGGTCTTCAGCGGTGTAGTCATCTGGAACTACTTGAGCACCATGCAGCGGCTTCAGGGTAGTCACTTCACCTCCCGACAGCCCTCCAGAAGGGTACCCGTGCGACTGAGTGTTAGGATACACGTATCCATCAAGCACTTGCACCTTTCCCTCAAGTACTGGATCCCAATTTAGCTTCTGCAGCTGTCCGTGCCATCTGAGAACAGCTGATGGGAAGCGGTCGCCGGGCAAAGATCGATAGACACAGGGATATTGAAGCGGGACCCTTTCTTTCACTCCATTTGGTACAGTTGCGACATCCGCCTCGCTTGAAGCTACTCGCGCTTCGCCCCATTGAATGATCAAGAATAGAAATGGCAGGTACTTCATCGTGTCGCGACGGATACCAAATGATGCCTTGTTAAGCGTGTTTTTATCTCATTTCACCTATAGATAAACTGAAGGGCGAAGGTCAGATTGTCTAGAATAACATTATTAAGTAGCTCAAACATTTTTATCATTAAAGTATTTTCTGTTCGTGTCAAACAAAACGATACTACTAAATAAATTAAAGAGAAAATTTAAAACTTTCGTTTTTAAGCAAAGAGTGGCATGACACTCTTTGCTTCATCACATCGATTCCCGCCTCGGGACAGATATTTGCACCATCTACGAATATTTGCTCAGGGTATTCTGGTTGTATGTATAACAATCTATGGTAAAAATCTAGGTAATTATGCTGTATGTGAATAAGTAATAAGCTAGGTATTTGTTTAGCTTTTTTAACTCAAGTATGTCATTCGATCAAGAAATATCACTCAAGTAAACGATAGTTTAATCTTAACTTTAATCGTAACTTTAACTTAAATCTTTCATCAACGCGACCTAAACATTACTTAAGTTACTAAAAATAAGTACTTATCTATTTCTACACAAGTTTTTTTTTATTGTGCTATGTAGTAGATTATGTGCTATGTTAGTAAGTTACTTAATTAAATTAAAATACAAATCAATAAAGTGACACAATTATCGAAATAGTTGTACATCAATAATCAAAATAGTAAATTTATAATTTGAAAATTTAGTGTATGACTTAGTTAAACTGAACGGTGTTACAAATAATTGTGGTACCATTAGGTATTTTTATGGGAAAATCATCCGTTGCCGGAGAAGTCATAATCTGCACCTTCTAGTCTAAACTAAGACATAGTTTAGACTAGACCCGAGTAAGACAGCATGAATATTATGTATCAATACATAGTATAAATATAATATAAATAAATAAAATAAATAATGCTGGACAATCCACACAGCATCATCTAGCCCCAAGCTAAGCAGAGCTTGTGTTATGGGTACTAGATGACTGATATACATAATACAATATTATTACACGTATAGATATTTTTTTATTATACATAGAAAACGACCAGAACGCCCTGAACAAATATCTACAGATCGTACAAATATTTGTCCCGAAGCGGGAATCGTACCCGCAACCTCCTGCGTCGCAGGCGGACCCTCGCCCACCGCGCCACAGAGGTCGTCAAACAAAATTGCTTCAATCTTGCTTTCTGTCTGTTTGTCCCTATGTATGCTTAGATCTTTAAAACTTCGCAACAGATTTTGATGCGGTTTTTTTTTAATACATAGAGTGATCAAGAGGAAGGTTTTTGTATCAGCATTGCACGCGTGCGAAGCCAGAGCGGGTCCCTAGTATCTTAATAATTAACGAAACACCACTTACATTGCTTTACAGCCGCCCGGGGTCTGTTATTGTTCAATTTGCGTCTTTAAGGGCATTGTCTGTGGTTTATATACAGCACAAGTTTAACCATAACGGACGATCGTGCCTCCTCTATCTTTGATAATATTCACGGCTTAGGCTGAGCACCTACCTACTGATTACTGATGTTACAGGGCGTAATTTGCAGTGAGTATGAGTCCATGAGGAGTGTAACAGCGCCTGTGTTACAATCCGTCTCTTTGCAGTGTTACAAGCGCCTTCATTCATGGTAGTGATGGCACAAACATATAATTTATTTTTATTTATTTTACTAAAACATTGTGACCATGATCAGTATATACATTTTGACACTGGAATTCCAACCCTTAAACATTTTGTCACGTTGACTACCCAGTTCCTAAATGCTCGCGGTGTAACACGTTTTATTACACCCCGTAACGCCGCCGGTCAGTAACCACCTTAATTCTTTGTATACTTACTTGCACTTAGTAATTTGTTTTATATAAGTGCTTGATAAGTTGGTAAAGGTTGTATTTCCAAAGCCTCTTTCTCATTTTGGTTTGGTTTCTATTTGCTGAGCATTTCATTATTTGGCCTAAGCCACAGGATTCGAGTTCGACCGCTTAATTTCTACCTTTCTACCACAGTAACCACCACATTTCAGATAAGGTATGTGTATGTTTGCATAGAATGTCATTATACACTTACCCTTTTATCCTTAATGGTCTGCTAAATTTACCCCAAGCTTAGCAAAGCTTGTGTTACGGGTATTTTACCCGATATTTTTATCATACATAGAAAACGACCAAAACACCCTGAGCAAATATCTGTAGATCATACAAACATTTTTCCCGAGGCAGGAACCGAACCGCGACCTCCTACGGCCACCGCACTACAGAGGTCTTCTAAATACAATACAATCCTCTTCTCACTTAACACAAACAAACAATACATCAAGTGTAGTAACTTGGCTACTCGTAATTCAATTTAACGACCATAAAAATAGAATACAGATTCGTTCCGCCGCCTTCCCAAACAAATGAATGCAAAATTTTGTACCCCGCTCACAAACAACATAAATAATGCAGGCGGTGTCCATTTCATACTTTCTCTGAGGCATTAAATGGAAAGGTATTTTAGGTTCTAGAGTAATTCAAATAGAATTGTATTTCAAATTTTATTACCTAGTGTTCGGTCCTTTATAAATCGTAGCTATTCTGGAGTTCCGGAGATATATCCGTCAAAGAAATCTTCTAAATTCAGTTTATAATAATACCTTAAGATTGTGCAGTAAGCAATTTTGTAGTTCGAAATCGATATTCATTCAGAATCTATAAAAGCCACCATCTTCATATATAGGGAAATATTACTTCGAACTTCCATCATCCCGTAGCGGCATTATTGCACACTTTGTTTAACCAATGTATAAGATAAAAGGCCATAATAAAATAGGAAGGGACCTATGGTCAAATAAATGACTTTATTTCCTTACAATCAAAATTATCAACGGACTTGAATGAAACTTGCTACCAGGGTAGCTGATATCCTAGCTTCATAGGCTTTTAGATCTTTTGAATCTCACAAAAGTGGAGGTTTCCCGAGGGATTATCTAACTGAATCACCACGGGTAAAAATGCGGGGCACAGCTAGGGTAAGATCGGAAACTACCAACAAAATATGACTCGTCATTTTTTTCTCAGTTCCTGTTTAACAGATTTCTGTCTTAAAAAGTTTTACATGTAGCTACATAGTATAAAACTTTTGATTGAAATTATCACTAACACTAAAATCATTTATTTATTATATTTACCATGATTTGAATTGTCCAATATTTCGGCACAGTTGCATGCGCCATGACCACGGAACAACTGAATAGCACCTAGAGTTTTATAGGCAGACAACACTAATAGGTATTTATTATATATTACCCAACCTCAGCATGTAATGGTAATGCATCAGGCAATGGTAATGCCTCATCCAGACAGTGAAACATCCTAGTTATACAGATGAACGGCCAAATGCTCCCTAATTGAATATTAAATGCGGCTGTCTACAAACCCCAACGTGTGACAGGGGTTGAGCAGGCCACGAAATGGCAAATCCTAAGCTTGAGATTAGTCGACCTTTCTAATGTTTTTACTTCATCCTATGAAAAATATATTATTTTCTTGCCCCCGGAAACAGAAAACACTCTGGATGGAATCTGAGAATATTTGGTTCACGTCGTGTGTGCATTTTATTCGGAAAATAAGTTTTTTACCTGCACCGCCTTCCTATATTGTTCTATTTTAAGCTATTGGTTGCCTGGAAGAAATCGCTTTAAGCGATAAGGCCGCCAATTCTTCAACCGTTTATTTTTATATTGTTTTAGTATAAGTTTTTGAGAATAAAGCATTATTACCTTATCTATCAATTAAATACAATTATCTTATCAATTAAATACAAGAGATAAAATGAAAATACAAACAGGGTACGTATCTATTATGAAATTAGCAAATAGCTTAAGGTTAGAAGAGGGCTATACATAGGTACTGAATAAATATCCAAGAAAAGTAAAAATTTTATGTACATTAAAGTACTAGGTGCCGTTACGTTGGGTACTACATTATTTGTGAATGTTAGTATTCTACTTTATGTCGGAGTGATGGTTCCTGGGCGTCTTTTGCTTTACGTTCTGATTTGCCTTTAACATTTTTGTAAAGTCTTACCACATTATTTACCCCAAACTATTCATGAAAGTCTGCTAACTCAAAGCATTCTATTTATCACTCTAATTTCTTATATTGAAATGAGTCAGAATAAGAATTATCAGTGCTTAGCAACTGATTTAAGTGGGATAAGGGTGTAAATCATGTCAGTTTTCCTGTGAAATTGATATCACCGACGAAATTGAGGATAATTAATTATCTTGTTCGAACGAGGAAGCTTCAAAACCTTCTACAACCACTCGGCCTACCTACACGTGGAGTAGGGACTTTTGACGTGAATTTTGACGTCAAAAGTCGACGACCATTTTGACGTCATCGCGGTACCCGGGTGTCTTTAACACGTCCAGTGCCGACACGCCCTGCATGATCACGTAATTTTTATTCCAGTACCGGTGAAGCATATGATGAAATGTACGCGGCATCCGGCAAGATATAATTTTTTTTAGCATTATATATGTATATCTATGCCGGCACCATACGGCATAGGCGTGGTGCCGGCGTAGAATTTCACCACCCCCACTTTCCCGGGGGTGTCGTAAGAGGCGACTAAGCGTTCAAAGGTAGTTTTCGATATCTGGCAACGAAGTGTTAGAATAATATACCTCCACCTAGGTAATCTCAACACTAAATTCACTTTTAAATTACGTCTCAAACTCTTATTGTTACAAATACAAAAAGAGGGTATTCCGAAACGCTTCGTTTGCCAAAGATAGGAAACACTCTGTCTGCTTCGTATTCCTAAATTGTTCCTTGGTCCAGCCAAAGCCGACTATAAATACCGCCACATAACAACAACACTGCACATTTACTTGGTTGATCCCAAATTATAAATTTTTAATATTATGCAATCAGACATCATTTATTTTGTCAGTGTTTCGTTCTTCTGGTCGCCTCTAGGGGTAAAACTGAAAATCTGTGTTTTGCTCCTCGAGCAAAGGTTTTAGCTGAGTTATTGCCTTTTTGACGGGCTGCAGCACACACTGAATTTTTTTAAATCTCATCTTTTTTTAATTGTTTATACATATGTACTTTTACTTATTGTTTACTGTAGACTAACTCATTGTTCTCTATTATATCTGTGTTATTTTATGATGTGCCTTTTTCTTTCGTGACCTTTATAACATGTGCTGCAGTTGTCAAATAAATGTATTATCTATCTATCTATCTACTAAGGGTGACACACCAAGGGGCGGGCAGCAGCGCCTTCTGCAGAACAACTCCACAGAACTTCGATCCCAACGAGCATGCCCAGCATGGGGATTATAGGCAATAGCCCCCGAATGATAAATAAAATAAATAATGCTGGATAATCCACACAGCATCATCTAGCCCCGAGCTAAGCAGAGATTGTGTTATGAGTACTAGATGACTGATATACATAATACAATATTATTAAAAAGATAGTTTTTTTATTATAAGAACATAGAAAACCACCAGAACCCCTGAACAAATATCTGCAGATCGTACAAATATTTATCCCGAGGCGGGAATCGAACCCGCAACCTCCTGCGTCGCAGGCGGACCTTCGTCCACCGCGCCACAGTGGTCGTCAATAATGCCATCTATGGCGCTCATTAGGGGAGGCCTAGAGGTCCAGCAGTGGACTATTATAGGCTGATGATGATCATTATATGTATGTATATCTATATATGAACGTGTTAACCGATTACTAATGGGTGGCAGATTTACTACTACGAGAAGATTGTACTTTGTACATTAGAATGTTGCTTTCAGTCAACTAAAAGCGTTGGAGTAGGGCGTTAAGAAAACAATAAAATTTATCGTAGAGTTTGCTCTGTGGTTTGAAACACATAGGACCGACATCAAAGAAGCATTCCTCAATCTACCCTTTACTAATGTGTTTGTGGCAACATTAGTATAGCGGGGTATAGCCACAAGCGGAGCGGAGAAATTTTGAAGAATTCAATTTCCAAGAAACAATCTTATAAGCCAGGAATTTGCGTAGCTTCGAGGTTTTGCAAGCTTCGCCTAAATTATTCGTCTGAGATTTCGTCAAATATGATACCTTCAATAAGCATTAATTTTTAAAATTATTTTACTAATATCGTCTTTTAATAAGCAGTAAAACGCCTTGCCAGACGGCGTACTAGTAGAGTACTACTAGTATAACATTGAGTATTCACAAAATAATACAAAGAAAATACACTCGAGAGCAATGAATCCGGGTCACTCAAAGAATCCAAAAAATCTCGGAGAGTAAGAATGCTAGGTTAATGCAATAAATTGTTCTCCGACGAATCAAAATTTATGCTCTACAAGCACGATGGAAGACACAGAGTGTATAGAAGACCAGGGGAGAGATTCAAGCAAGCATGCATCGAAGAAAAAGTAGCCTACGGTGGTGGGTCTGTACTTGTGTGGGCCGGAATTTCCTCTGAAAGTCGCACAGAGCTGGTGATCATAGAAAACGGCTCTTTAACTAGCGTAAGATATGTGGAAGAAATCCTCAACGAACACGTTGGTCCATTTATGGTCAATTTGGGTGAGGATGCTATATTTATGCATGACAATGCCCGACCTCATACAGGTAGGATTGTGAATGACTACCTTCAAGAGATGAACATTACTTGTATGGAGTGGCCAGCGCGCAGCCCGGATATCAACCCGATCGAGCATGCTTGGGACGAGCTAGGGAGATGCGTAAAACAACGAAACCCTCCCCCAATCACGCTTCCTGAGCTCAAAATTGCTCTCACAGAGGAATGGGAGAATATTCCCCAAAATTGTATAAGGAACTTGGTGTACAGCATGCCAAATCGCGTAAACGCAGTAATGGAAGCACGAGGAGGTAATACGAAGTATTGAAATTCAAGAAAATCGTCATAAAGTTCAAAAATTTCATGTTTCCTATTTTTGTTTTAAGGAGAGATCAGCAGTTTTTTTCTTTATGTAATTTTGTGTAAATAAAATGTATGGTGACTCATATTTTTTTTAACTTTCATTTAAGGAGTATTAAATTGTCTATTAAATACAATTTATTGCATTAACCTAGCATTCTTACTTTCCGAGATTTTTTGGATTCTTTGAGTGACCCGGATTCATTGCTCTCGAGTGTATCTAGAAAATTCAAACCATCTGACAAATTACTGTGACATCGCCAGCATTGTCGTGGCGGTCGTAAAACGTCTATAAAACCTACATCAAAAGGAGTGGTACGGATTATATTTCAACTAGAAAGAGCATGGCAACATTCATATTTAATTTAGCTGAGTTGGGGCACTTTCTCTTATTACTCTTGCACCTACAGGATTTTTGGTGATAAATTTGAGATAGAGGTCTTTTTGCCCTATAATCTTGAACAGATTACGTTAGTGTATTAAATTTTTGATAAGGGTCAGCGCCATGCCTCGGTTACTTAGTTCTACCAGGGTTTTGTTTTACTAGTCCGAGAAATATGTTGAAAAACTTTGTTATTAAAAGAAACATGCGAGAAACTGTAATAATTTATATTTTTTTATAACTTCTAGACCTCCGTCCACGATCTCACCTGATAAAAAGTGAAGACGTTGCCGGTGTATCGCGTAGCATCTATGAGCGAAGACACCTCACTGTAGTCTTGAAGAGACCCAGGTTGTAGTTGGTCGGAAAAACAGAAGCAGGAAGCGAGTTCCACTCCTTTGAATGATAAAGGTGGAAGAAAATCGCTGGTAGAAGATGGTATAATACATAAGGTATGGTATAGTGCCGTGCGCCTGCTTGTCCTGGAGTGGAAGGGGGATGGTGGGATCAGGTCATGTACTGGTGAGCATTCTCATCTTGACAGTTTCACTTTAATGTTATTCAACGTTCTATAATATTTTATGTGATCTAAGAAAGAGCTCATCTTTATTCACTGTCACGTATATGGGTGACCGTAATAAACATTCCATAGACCTGCTGGGAAAAAAAAATATTATTACTTTTCAAAAGTCGTGGACCTGTTGGGAATCAAAGTATGAACCTATATTTTTTGAAAACAATGGAGTCATGAACCTATGGGAATAAGCCGACTGTACAAAACAGCGTTTATCATTGGTGTCCGAAATGTCAGTGAAGAAAATATTAAAATTACAAAGTATAATTTCGGACAAAGTGTCCCAATTTATTGTGTCCAAAATAGCAAGCCTTCTCTGAAATGTACATATCCTTTAAAAGATCGAGAGACAAGCAACCTTGCGGCGGCGTCCTAAACTTTACTGTAAGTACAGTAAAACTAAATTATTTTATTTCAGGTATCTTAAGAAAAGTTTAACTTCCTAAAAATGTTATTTAAAGATAAATATCTTGCAGATTAAAATACATAAAATATATAGGTAGATAGGAAATATTTTATTATATCTCATAAATGGATCATTACAAACAGACAAGCCTAGAGTAGAGGAAGAACAAAGAGCCCATTATCGCTAAAAGCGATCTTTTTCGGGCCACCTTGAATACATACTAATATAAACCTTTTTACTAAAATCATCTACGAATAATCATTCTAAAACCGGATGGAATATGTCCAGTGCTTTGAAGTATTATAATTTGGCTTGAAATTGGAATCTGGAGAATTTCTTTCGAAGTTAAAGCAGTTAAATATGTATACGTAGCGTATATATACTTAGCTTATATAAGAAGCTGTGATACAGGAACCATCCTCCTAAATAAACACCGTGTTGCGGAGAATTTTCATGAATATTAAATACAATTTTAAATTCAATTAAAAGTTGAGTGAGGTAGATTTTAATTGGGCCACGTAAGTACCCTGCCGTTTTCCGGTGTGCTTTTGTCAGTTTCCGGTAGGTACACAGTGGATTTTGGTTTTATCATTGCTTACATTTTTAGCTTTTAGCATTGTTGTTATTTTATAGTTATTAGAAGAATTGAAAAATGAACCATTACTATGTAGTAACAGTTCATTTTTCAATCATATGAATGTTCATACGAGTATATCAGTTATGTGATTGTGTGATGTGACCTACTTGTTACATTGACCACGATCAGTCCGTCATTCAAATCAAATCAAATCAAGTCTATTTTGCACAAGTACACAGTATGATATGTAATAAATGCTTTGTAAATTCTACTCTTAATGATAACGCGTATTTTTTTTTTTCTCCAGTACTCCAGTCATCTCGTGACCACGACAGAGTGCAAACCTGTTGAAACGTCGAGAAAACAACCAAAAAAAAAAACGCGATAAATACCTACCCGTTAAAATAGTAGGTACTTATCATTAGTGTTCAGATCGCGTAAGTTTAAAAATATAAATTCTACTCTATCCTGAGCTGGTGCGCAGTAACAGAATATATTTTTGATGTTAGCTGGTGATTGTTAAGTACATATACTTCTAGAGTCTTGCTGCGAACAAGCTAAAATAAGTGACTTCCAGCCTGTATGGCCAGTATGCTTGATTCCCTAGTTTACCAAACCTATTGTTGGTTTTGACAAACAGTGTAAGTGATGGCCGATATGCTCCACACAAGAAGTGACACTATAATCAATCAAATCTCGCTCTATATCACCGAATCAACGTACTAAATACCCTTATCAGCTGGCAGAGAACTTTATTCAAATTTAAACTTGTAGTTTCACAACATAAGGTTTAAAATCAGTTTTCAGTGGTAAGTTTTTGTGACAGCCCGCAGCTAGGGTCATCCATCAACCGGCGTCCTTCCGAATATGTTTTTACGTAGCACTATTCCGTAACTGATGTTGAGAGATGGCGCTGTGTTTAAAACTAGGTAAAATGTATCTTCTATTGTTTGCAAGTAAGGTAGAATTTCAAATAATTTTTACAATAGAAGCGTCAGTTCTTGTAATGAGGTCAAATGGTCTCACGATTTGACTTTATTGTCAGATTAATTTTATGACGAGAGCCGTGGCCATTATTATCACGAGAAAAAGGTTTATAATAAATACTTATGTACTTAATTCAATATGGTTTTTCAGTTTAACAATGTAATCTATGGCTTATTTTCTATCTTGCTTGCTTCCTTACCGCTCGTTGCAGGATATTAGGGTCTCCTTCACTAGCGAGAACAGAAAAAAACGTCGCGATAGTACCCCCCTCAAAAAGTTTAGAAAGCCCCAAGACTCTTTCAAGAGCACGAAGTTAGAAAACTAGCGCTGGCGGCGATTTTTTCGGTGTATAAAAATATTGAAGATAACTTAGTAACACACATTGTAAATATATTGTTACAAGGTCCAAACAGCGCCCTGTCTCAGCATTACACCGCTGAAAGCCAATGAAATAGAGTAAATTGGTCGACACTATTCTCAAAATACCAATTTCTCAAAATAGACCCCAACCTCATTATTCCTCGACTAAACCTCCCTTCGGTTCCTATATACGAAGAAATTGTGAGACTATGAGCAATAAATCGTTTGCTGAGGGAAACTCCTTCAAGGGATTCAGGTGGAAACCAAAGTCGTCACGCTTTCGCTTCGCTCCCACGCGTTTCACCAAAGAAGACTGTAGACCCTATTATTTATCTATGGTGAATTGCAAGGGTCGTCTAAGGACTTATTAGGAAGTTTGTGGTTTTAACCCTTCGTCACTGCGACAATCTGGCGCCACAGATAAGGGCACAAAATTTACCGGTTTTCAGTTCTGTTTAACCAAGCTGGATGGTTCGGTTTATAGATTCTTTATTTTATCAAAAAACATTGTTTACTAAAGGAGAAAACAAAACATTTAGGTACTCTTATTTTAAGTATTTATCTACGTAGATTTATATTTTAGCACTCTCATAGTAGTGCTAAAATGAGTCAAATGAGTAAAAAAATAACAAAAGACAAAAAAAACAATGTTAAAAAATAAAACTATGCGGTAGGTAATTCATTACCAACCAACGTTAAAAAAATACCCGTTAACAATATTTTTATGTATAAGTAGTCATTACAAAAAAAAATCCCCCGGAAATTCTAACCTAGCTTAATTATTTTTTTATCTAAAGTAGCGTATTTTAGGGGAAAAGTTCCTTTATCAAAGATAATGCTTAAATTCAGTGAAAGTAGACAGGTATAAGCTATGCTAATGGAAGCGAACTTCGGATGGCATGACCTTTTTGAAATTATCTCCGTGAACAGCTTCCTGCTACATTACCTGTAAAGCAGGGTCTTCAATAGCGAGATGTAACTGTAACCAGTTCCAAAAGGTTACAGTTACAACTCACTTTGTTGCTTGACAAGACCTTATTTTGTGACTTATTACTGGTAATGTGAACTATGTCTAAGATCTTGTCAAGGCTAATTCAGAATAAAATTTGATACATTATTATTCATATACAATTTTGTTATTTGTGTTGCAGTTGAAGTGTTTGATGTTAAAATGAATTTCAAATATTGTATTAATTTTATTGTCTTTTTTGTAAATCACACTATCTACACAGATAGACTAGAATAATCATGGTTACAGGTTTCTTGTGTATACCTTCCATATTTTCTTCACTCTCGTCAATGTCTTCGTCAAGCTACAACTAAGCGAAGCACGTAACACTTGGATGTTAGCTGACAGCACCAATAGAAGGTTACAGTTTGCTAGTGTATATTTAGCTTAAGATAGTTCCCTCCCAAAAGCTTTTTTCTTTTATTATTACTTTTACTATATGCCTGACTTTTATAGTGTTTTTTTTTTATTGCAAGGTTTTTCTCAAAAAAGCTTCTTTCAGTTTTGCGTCAAACCGTGTCATTTTTAAGCTAGTAAAAATTGCTACTACTCAGCTAATGTACCTTAGAAATGCAGAGATATTTTGCAAGTTTTAGCGCAATTCGTTCAATATTTTAGGCGTGAAAGGTAACAAATTTCCATCCAAACTTTCATTTCTATAATGATTTTGAGAATTGATTATAAAAATCCTATAATAATTTTACCCGACGACCACTGAATGAAAATGGAGAAGGGTTGTGAGGATAGGCACCCTATATGTAGCCGATACTGTTATCGCATAGTGCTAAAATTACTAGTCCGATTTTAACAAATCATTCGACGTTATATGTTATATGGCGTCAGATAATTATGAGGGTCAACGGTAAGGGTAAGGGTCGAATATCGCTATGTTTGTAAATATGCTTGTGTGGGGCATCGTTGCTGTTTTATTTGTATTTGTAAAACTGTTAAACAAAGAGTACTTCTCACATGAAAATCTGCATGAAAATTCTATTTGTGTTTGATACTCGTGCGAAGCTGGGGTGGACCGCTAGTATTAAATCTTTTGTGTATTAAATTGGCTCTTTGCTCAATCATGACTTAATTTTACGCCGTATTCGGGTAAATCACTCAGTGATCTACGTCTCTGAAGACAAGCGTAGGTTGAAAAAGCTCTTGAAAAGACGCAACAATAGGTAGAGATTAAGTTCTTGTAAAGGATTTCTCGTAGCTATTGTCCTTTAAACCACTCAATTCATTCTGAGTACAGGGTGCAACCGTGTGGTGTGGCCGTGTGGTGCCACCCCAACTCTACCCGTGGGTGTCGTAAGAAGCGACTAAGGGAATCACACCGGGGGGCGGGCAGCAGCACCCTCTGCAGAACAACTCCACCGAACTGCGATCCCCAACCCGCATGCCCAGCGTGGGGATTATGGGCAATAACCCCCAAATGATAATGCCATCTATGGTGCTCATTAGGGGAGGCACATGTCCAGCAGTGGACAATTATAGGCTGGTGATGGCGATGATGGACAGGGTGCAATATATGTAAAATAGTACGTGTAAAATATAAATCAAATGAGTATTATTTGGTTTTAATATAAATAATACAACTATTTTATTTGTGTGTTATGTAAAATAATACGATAATGATCTGAAATAAAAGTTTTAGTTTTTTTCCTATTTTTAACTTTTGTTAAAAAGGTTAAACACTATGTTTATTAACCCTAAAAGCACTCTGGTTATATTCTATCTAAATGGAAAACTCCTACATTCAAAAAAATGGATGATGTAAAAATATATAAGTGCTCTAAGCTGTAGCCTGTAGGTCATGGCGGCTCCACAGAGTGAGTTATTAAGTACATGGAGCAAAAAGTAACTACCAAAAAGCATAAACTTTTATATTACGGCAAATATTACTCAGTAAAGTTGGTTACCACTAACAGCATTTAAGGTATAAGATAAATTTGCTTAGATTTTAGAAAAAAAACTACTTTGGGGTTTTGTTTCCTAAAAATGGGTACCTACATAAATACATACATAGTATTCGTTAGTGAAGGCAAAGATATACAAACCTATACAGGTTAACAACAATAAATAATTTAGTTGGAAACCGAAAGACCCGAGGCACAAGAAAGGTATCTTGCACCTGTGCTCAATTTAGAAAGTACTTCCATTACACCCTGTACGTCATGACAAATTTAATAAAGGAAGACTGATACCGATATTCTCATCACGTAGAAAACATTCATTCTGGTACCTTGATAACTTACTTGAGAGGTTCATTTTCAGCAAACTTTAGGTGTTTTCAAATTGGATTTGGTGAGAACAATTCTTTGTGAGATAAACAAATTATCTTGAAACTTTACTGATTGGTAGGAATAAAAAATGTGATTATCATTATTGTGAAACCTTATGATATAGGATACTGCATTCCATAGGATAGGATATTCCATATAGCTGGAAAGATCCAAAAGAATATAAAGATTAGAGAAGACAAAAACTTTATAACTATATTTGGTACTCTTTGTTTGATGTATTGTTCACGTAAATTTCTCTTCCTTTTTTTTCGATTGTGTTTTTTATTTAAAATCGTTTTATAACTTCTCTTTTTAACCGTAGGTTTCCTATAAGTAAACTTTTTTGGGGTTAAAGTCGCTTTTGTAGATTTTTTACTTTATGTATGATATAACTAGTGTGCACTAGTACGCAATAAAATTTTTAGCAGTTTTTTCTTGTTTCCATTCGCTAGTTTTTATACGAAAAACACAGATTTGACACTAAAAAATACCTAGTAGTCCTTGGTCCTTATTCAAGCCCTCTGGTATTACACCAAACATTATACCAAACATTATATTCGGTACATGGTCTGGCTAAGCCAGACCATGTACCGAATATAATGTTTGGTTTTCACAATGGGACTTGGAAATAAAATACCAGAGGGCATGAATAAGGACCAAGGACTACTAGGTATTTTTTAGTGTCAAATCTGTGTTTTTCGTATAAAAACTAGCGAATGGAAACAAGAAAAAACTGCTAAAAATTTTATTGCGTACTAGTGCACACTAGTTATATCATACATAAAGTAAAAAATCTACAAAATTCCTTTCTCATAGAATTTTAACTCTTCAAACGTTCATAATAAAACGTTTCATAACGAAACTGTCTATTGACATAATGTCAGCGGTATTCAACTCTGAACTCTGAATTTCACGGCTCGCTGCCTCGCAGGGTTGTAATAATCGAAAAGCGACCCTAAAACTGTAATTGGTTCATTGCCTTAAAATGTCGAAACTTTTTACTGACAAATTCTAATAATGGATGTTTTGAAGCGAACATTCGACATTTATTAACATGAGCTTCTCATCGCATGTTAATAAATGTCGATTTTTCGCTTTTCGAATTTTCGCAAGCTATGTACAATTCAATGACAGATTTTTGTGATTTAATATAGTTATAAATATCGTAAAGATTAAAAAATCCAAAAACTGGATACTGACACGTTCACAAAGTTGTAAAGCAAAATAGAGTTGAGAGGCGCTCGCCCGTTAAGCTCATCATTACGAATATGTACAACCTACTCGTTACTCCACTTTTAAGAACTATGAAAACAGCGCAAATTATTTTACACTATACAAGAGATCATAATTAAAATAACTGATTTAAAATGATTTATTCTTTGTACGTAATATATGTATCTTGATAAGTTTTTGAGCAGAAGCGTCCCACACAAAATAAATAAATAATAATAATCTTGCTGGACAATCCACACAGCATTAACTAGCACCAAGCTTGTGATATAGGTACTAGTTAACTTAATACAATATATTACATAAAATATTTTACATTATTATTTTTATATATTTTAGTTATATACAGAAAATAACCAAAACACCCGGGTCAAATATCTTGCTGGGACTAAAGTCCAATGCCTCGAAAGCAAGGTTGCTTGTCTCTCGACCTTTTATAGGTATGTTCAGAGAATGCTCACCATTAGTTACATGTACCTAATGATCCAATATTAAAGTAAAATATTTGGAAGTTGGAAGATTCTTGAAAGGAAGAACACCTAAAAACCACAAGACTCTCGGTAAATTGTTTAATTATAAACGACGAACTCTGTGGCGCTGTGGGCGAAGGTCCGCCTGCGACGCAGGAGGTTGCGGGTTCGATTCCCGCCTCGGAACAAATATTTGTACGATCCGCAGATATTTGTTCAGGGCGTTCTGGTATATATTCTGTTCTATGTATAATAAAAAATATCTATGTATGTAATAATATTGTATTATGTATATCAGTCATCTAGTACCCATAACACAAGCTCTGCTTAGCTTGGGGCTAGGTGATGCTGTGTGGATTGTCCAACATTATTTATTTATTTATTATGCTTTTTTAAAATTCTTAGACCGGATAAAAATCGCGCAATTGCCGAAAAACAAAACCGTTGCTTCAATTACAAAAATAAAAATACTGGCACGAGGAAAATGTTTAAACCCTTTTGTGATATTCAACAAAGCGAAATGAGAATTGCTAAGAAATGTCTGAAACGATAATAAATTGAGCGCATAGCCTCGCTATTATTTTCTGAGGTCTGATTAATTATGGTTTAGCCGAGGAGTCTAGGTTGAGAACGGAGAATTGTAATCTACACCGAAATGATAAATTCAAGATGCAAAGCCGGGAAGTCTTTATTCTCTAGCTTTGAATATATTTCAATGAGGGTTATTTTGATTGTCGTTTTATACAGTTTTCTTAGAGCGAGTTTGCAATAGCTTGTACTATTCAGGTTGTGCTAATGTAGCTAAATAATTATTAAGCTACTGAGATGTATTGATTCAATTTCGCTCATTGATCTATGGAATTATTTTGCTTGAAGATATTAGTACATAATTTGGTATCAAACTGTTTTTTTATGCTTTTTGACAATAATATTATCATCATCATCATCTCCAGCCTAGAATAGTCCACTGCTGGACATAGGCCTCCCCTAATGAGCGCCATAGATGGCATCATTATTTGGGGGTTATTGCCCATAATCCCCACGCTGGGCATGCGGGTTGGGGATCTCAGTTCGGTGTAGTTGTTCTGCAGAAGGCGCTGCTGCCCGCCCCCCGGTGTGTTTCCCTTAGTCGCCTCTTACGACACCCACGGGGGTGGTGAAATTCTATGCCGGCACCACACGGCCTAGTCGCCTCTTACGACAATAGTATGGAACTATTTTATTTGACATTTAATTATTTTACATATAGTTTTTATTATAATTTTTTTTATTCATTATTTTTAACACTCTATATTATTTAGTTAGTTAGTTTTAATAAATACTTTATTCAAAATATTACACATATTATAATAAAAAAGCCATAGTCTTTTTGCGATTTGAAACTGCTTACCACTGCTATACTTTGAACTGGAATATAATATCCTATCGGAAACGGTCATTTACTCATGGGATTGTCTTGGTTACTAGTGTAGGTGTAACTATACAGGGTGATTAGAAAAAAAAATGGCAGGTGCCTCAGATACCTAGAACTTGTTTTGTTAGATAACTTACACATAAGTAAACTTAAATTAAATAAAAAAGAATTAACTTACCTTTCAAACTGGCAATGGCAAACAACTGTAAAATTTTGGGTATTTTCTTTAAAAAAAATCCTCCATAAAAAACTTGGTAAAAAAGAAATAGTCAGACTTCGTCTAAGGGCTTAAATGGTTCCAAATAGTCTACACTACCTTCGCCCACCAGATTGCACCCACCTTCCAATCACCCTGTATAGGTTATCGCCGATTTGCAACAATGTATTTGCTTGTTATACGTCTTATCGAACATGCGGAGAACTATGTGCCTAGTCAAAACCTTACTTAGGCACCTCTTACCAACTATGCAATGTTGCTTGTTACTTGAATAAATAATTTTAACTATTTGAAGTCAAGCTTTGCTTTGGTAAGAATACCTATACCTTTAGGCAAGATCTAGTAATAATTTTCTTTCATAGGGAAGATTCTATGATAAGAATATTAAGCAAAACCGCGTGAGATATACCCCACAAGTTTCGCCCTAATAAATGTTCACTTAAATTTGTAATTCACGTGCCTGTGCGTAAATATAAAGTCGTATCAAACAAAAGACCTAAATAGTAGGTTATTTCGTAATTCACGCGCGTGTACGAAAAACCAAAACCCTGACAAAGGTCAGCATCACATTTTCAGATTATAAAGCTATAAAAGATGAACTGGAATTTAATCTGTGCTTACCCTCTTTTCTATTTCTTTTTCTAAGTAATTACCAAAGAAGGTTCCTTTGTTCGTCTAAATTACCCCTCTTTCAACGAAAGTATTTATCGATTCGATGAATAGACTATCTATTTGAGGCTTACAAGGCCCGATAATTAAGTTTTGGCTACCTGTTCAATCCACTTATAAAGAATGGAATAAATCGATATGTCTAAGAAACCATTAGTCTTCTAAACCTTTCAAATCTTTTTTTATTCTTTATTCAGTCAAGTGTTTTGACCCCAATAATGCCAGCATAATGGCATGTTATCGTTTTTGAGAGGGGCGCTTTTCTCAGTTTCCCATTTCAAGTTATTTTAAATTTTTCTCATTTCCAAATTGCCGATCAATAACCCGCAATATTAACGAGAGAATGCAATATTTTATGGACTTTGTACAAAATAAGATTGAATCTGTCGTTTCTTAAAAATATCGGACCCTTAAGGAACTCCAAACTTATCAAGAAGCGTCTCTTTTACTCATTTACCCTATCTGTCATGCCTTGTAACGTGCCCTTCTCACATAAAATCCGGTAATTAGTAGTAGTTGGTTCAAAAGGCAAATCATTCCCTAACCGAATAAAACCTTCAAGCCAGAATATAATAATTCCTGGCCATGTTTATTGGGCTGGTCGCACCGACCCTTCATATATAATTCAGCTGAAGCCGACATCATACCGTTTTGGCCCCTGTATCTCGGTATCATTGTAAATAATACACGTGCGTAATGATTATGTTCTACCTGAATTCTGTTATTTTTAGGGATCCGTTGCTCAAATGTTAAAGGAACCGAAAAAACATCACTTTGTTGTCTGTCCTTCAAGCTACAACTTATCAATTTGAAATAAAACCAGCCAAGTGCGAGTCGGCTCTCACACGCAGGGTTCTATACCTCTACTATCGTACATTTTGTATATTTCGTAAATGGGATCATAACGAATTGATTTTCATTTAAATCGCAATGATAGCTGGACGCGGTCCCTCATCCAAGTTTTGAGAGTAACTGATGATTGAGAACACAAATTGGTATGGGTGTTGATTACTAAATTTATTTATTTTTACGAGTACACACCTTGTCAAAATTTTCTTAACCTACATATACACTTCAAGAGATCATAAAAAAATAATAATAATAATATACAGCTTTGAAAAAAATTGCCAAAATGATGTGTGTTTCTGTATGACCTTTTAATTTTATTATTAACTTTGTTTTTAGCAATTTTTATTGTAGCGGCAAGATTGCCTAAACATGTTCACGGGACCCTTTCGGTGTGTGAGTCTGACTCGTGCTTAGCCTGTTTATATTAAAGGTACACGTAAACAAGAAACTGAGAGAGGTGAAGCGTGGTGATTAAAGAAAACCCTCGGAAATTGGAAGACGTCTACAGGGAATAAAATTGTTTTCCATCATTCATTTATAGCGATTTTATTAAGGAGTAAATTGTGAAAATTTTGGACAGAAGAAAAAGGGCAAACTACTGGCCTGCAATTTGGATAGACCTACATTTTGCAGACGATATATGCTCACTTTTCATATTAATTGAAAGTGCGAAATTACTGACACAATTTATATATTTTATACATAGCGATATTACTATAATAACGGCGAATGTTTGTGTCTTTGTGAGACAATTTGATGAAGACGAGAAAAGCCTGGGAAAGGACTTCTGGTTTTTAATCGCGTTTTGAACAGTATTCTTGAGTACAAATCACGTATTTTTATTACTGTTCTTATTTTGCGTTACTAATTAAAATTGTCGGTGTTAGTGTGCTTAATCTATAGTCTGTTAGCAATGTAGACACGCATGCACTAAAGGTCCTGAAAGAAAACCATCGTAGAAAGACTCCTGTTAAGCAACATTATGGCAACATTATACCACGGCAGCAGCTGAGACCTATTTAGTGCACACGTACGCAGTAAACTTATTCTATTTTCGATGCTTTATAGTTTTTTTCTTATCTGTGTGAGCCAAATAGACAGTGCGCTGTCTTTTTTCTTTCTTCTTATAGTATTGAATGCTTCGGATCAAGCTGCAATTTTGCAAAGAATAAATGCCTTTATGTGAAGCCGCGGGCAAAAGATAGTAATACAAATACTGTAATATACATACATCCTCAAAGTATGAAAAGCTCGTTATACGGCCATAACTAAGTCTAAGAATCGACAGTAAATATAATAATAATATGCACTACAAAGGAATTGATGATAGAAAGGTGGGTGTCAAGATAAAGGGGAACTTTTCTCTGAAGACTACGTCTCGCTAGAAACTTCTCAAGTCACGTTCGCCTATGTTTGTTTGCTCGTTATCTTAGGCTCCAGTTCTATCGTAAAACTAAAGTTTGGTTTGATGAAGTTCAGAGGTCTTATATGATTTGACCTTCACCTTATCTTTGACTTCTGTGGCGAGGATTGCGACGCAGGAGGGGCGAGTTCGATTCCGGCCTTGGCAAAAATGTTTGTACGGTCTGGAAATAAAGGGTGTTCTGGTCGCTTCTTTGTATAGTAAAAAATATCTATCTATGTACTTGTATATTGTTATGTATATCAGTTATCTAGTACCCATAACATAAGTTCTGCTTAGCTTGGGGCTCGACAAAGCTGTGTGAATTGTCCAGCATTATTTCTTTATTTATTTATAAACCTTAAAATTTCCGATCCAGTGTTTGAACTGCTAAACCGTGAAAAGAGATAACTGGGGAAGTCATGAGTCTACACTAATTTTGGCCGATGAGCCACAAGAGTAAGTAAATAGGTCGCCATGTCAACAATTTTTTAGTGAGTTTACCTACATTATGTACAGTGAAAGTAACCGATGGAATCTCGAACACATGGCGTGATACTGACGATACGATCGCGACTCAAATGATATCTTTAGCTACATTATTTGACACTTCTATCAAACTTCGCTTAAGTAGGAATCAACCCTAGGTCCTAGTCTAGATAAAACATAAGGTGTGGTTTCTACACGTGCCGCTAATCTAGCAGTAAAAGTCCGATAGCTACGTCACGTAGCTATACGTGTGTAAAGTACTTACAAAAGGTTACCACGCCATTCCACGCACTAAAATCTCCAATTACAGCCATTAAACTAAATGCGTTAAGGTCGAGTTTTATTTGAGTTGGTATGTCGTAATGGTGGGGTATATCGCGGGCTGTTGATAGGGTCTGGTGGTCGGCCTTCTGCTGAAACTTGATATAAATTATAATGGCTTCTTCTTTGCAAGAAATTTAGTTTAGCAAACATTTTTCGATATAGGCATGAAAAAACAAAAAAGTTACATGACTTAAAGTGATCTGTACTGTACTTAGTTTTCAATATATAATACAAATAAGGACTCTGCTAAATTCTGTAGAACCATTGGACTTTTATTACCCAAATCTGGTTTAAACTCTGCTTATTATTATGCAACAGTCTACAAACAGCTCAATTATAGTTCGATTTTGTAAATGAATAATTTCCTCCGTATAAAAATGCCGAAAATAGACTATTCGACCGTCACAACTACCACTTTACATATAAAACGAAAAGCATTAAACCTAAACAATCAGACGAAATCGTCTAAATCAAAGTGCAAATTACAAACAAACAATCAAGCCTAAGATTAATTTGTATGTAAATATGGGATTATCCCGAAATACGGCTATTGGTGACAATAGGCGTGTAGCGACCTGAATAGAGGTATTGACGGAATGATAATTGTGCTGATAACGTAACAAATTTGTAGAAAAATTATTTTATAACTCAGTTACAGCTCAGAACAAAATTAGTATAATAAATAAAAATTATGCACAAAGGAAAGAAAGATTCATTTATTTTGTCATATTAACGGTTCCTAAATCTTATAGGTACATTAGGTTTGACAAGAAAATAATGATTTATATATGATAAAGGTAATACTTAGGTTGCTGTTAGCCAAAATGGGTCAAACTCAGGTTTGTGCTGAACCACGCGTGCGCGCCGCGTGGTGCCGGCATAGAATTTCACCACCCCATCTCTTCCCGTGGGTGTCGTAAGAGGCGACTAAGGGAAAACACCGGGGGGCGGGCAGCAGCACCCTCTGCAGAACATCTCCACCGAACTGCGATCCCCAGCCCGCATGCCCAGCGTGGGGATTATGGGCAATAACCCCCAAATGATGAGTAATGCATTCTATGGCACTCATTAGGGGAGTGCCTATGTGACTATCATAGGCTGTTGATGAAGATGATGACGCGTGCGCGCGGATCAACGCTGGTTTTCAGTTTGATCTTGTTTTAGTGATATCACGAACATGGAATAGAGCTTCTCAACAGTAAACAGAGCTGTATAATACAGACTGACAAAATTAGGATCAAGGCTCCGGCGACACGGATTAATTTCCCAAATATAAATACAAATGTAATACCAAAATAATTTGTAATTTAAGCATATTTTCCCCGTGATCTGCTATTATTGCTCTATAGCTTGTGGCAGGAACCTAAATAATTTAGATAATATACCTACTATTTAGAACATTTCTCGTAGGAAGCGTTCCCAGAAAAACAGATAACTTTTGTTTTATTCATGAAGTAGATTTTTTATCGGCGAACGATGTGGCGAGCGATAGTTTTCCTGCGACAGGTTGCGGGTTCGTTTCTCGCCGTGGGCCAAATTATTGTACGATCTGTAAATAATTTTTCCGAGCGTTCTGGGTTTATTTATTCAGTTTTATAGTTTGTAGATAAAAGTACAGATTGGAACATAGATAAGGCGACAGATAGAGTTAGTACCAGTACAAGAATTTTACTCGTATTTAACTACAGTTCATAATTCAGCTACAGCAGAATAAACCGTGCATGTAAATTTATGAAAATACACTTTCTATACGAATTTACCTGATCAGAAAACTGTTTACCGACATTCACCTACAAAGACCACAAAAACACCCGGTACTAAAACACCCTTCTTAAGTATTTACACGACAATAAAAATACAAAGTCGATATTTCCTGAAGGAATGAGGGGACCACGATAATATTTATTCAAGTGTGGCAACACTGACACAAAAAGGCACTTATTTGGTGTGGAAACATTTCTTTATTCTCCAAAAATCGGGAACCCTCATAATCTGGCAATAAAGCAAGAAAACAAAAGAATTACGACACATTTATTGTTATTTGGGGACCGTAGATTACTGAGAAATTTTAAACAGTATTACGTTGGGTTACAGTTTAGAATTGTTGGTTGTTTTTGCGCATGCTCGCTTTTCATCAATCATGCACAATCAGTTGAAACACGAGTGATATAGGAGGGGGGTGGCTTGTGTAAAGGCTTTACCGCGACACCTGTACTTCAAACACATTGCTTTCAATTTCTTACACGACTTATAAGCCATTGAACTTTGAAGGGATTGAAACTTATTGACAGGATAATGTAGCCGGATTATGCTACGACGTAGCAATGGCTTTTTCGTAGCACTGCTACGACGTAGCACATGCTACGCTGTAGGTGTATGAATCATACCATTGATTGTTTTGTGACCTATTAAAACCATTATGTTTTCTTGAAAATTACAATATAATTTCGAAAGTATTTGATCGTATTTAGTATGCAAAGGACAATGGGTGAAGTTGGTCAAAGAGCCTCCACTGATGAGACTTGTGAGAAATGAAAGGTTTCGCATGATATTGGCAAAAGTCTATTAAATTCTATTACGGAACTTTTTTTGTAATTTTTACTCCAAATGTAAATTAAGAGAAACATTATAGTAACTAGTTCATACTACTCTCGGAGCGTATTGATAGAGGGATCTTTTTATGAATTATATGGGCCATACAAAAGACACACTTCCTCAGTAACTTCAGTTAGCACATTGTTTAAATTATACAGTAACAGTAGTTCTAATTTAGTCAAAAAAATAAACTGTTTATTTATTGTTACCTTATAGTCATTATACATAACACAGTGTTCATTACCTCCTTTTAAGTACACATATACTTGTATAATATTAGGAGTAACGCTCTTCCTAACATAAATTTCCAGTTATAATTAAAATATAAAGTTGTAGTTTTCTTTGTTTATAAAGATCTTACCCAATTAAAAAGCGGAAAGTGTTTTGTGGAGCAGAATTTATGAACTATCCATTTGTTTTGTATATTTAACGTTGAAACCAAGTACCCAATTGATTTCAATCGAATAATTTATCGGCGCACGTTTAACACGAGTTCGGATAATTAATCCTTCGGTAGCGTAACATGCTAGCAATTTACGCTATTCGATACTATTCCCGAATTAATCTGAAATTCGGACTGAGAATAGAACTATTGGGAATTTTTGATGGATCTGGTACACTTGCGCGAAGAAAACATGCCATATGAGGTAGATTATGCCGATAATATTCATCATCATCATCACCAGCCTATAATAGTCCACTGCTGGACATAGGCCTCCCCTAATGAGCGCCATAGATGGCATCATTATTTGGGGGTTATTGCCCATAATCCCCACGCTGGTAGCGATAATATTCACTGGTACTATTTTATCAGGGTAGTGACATGTTTCAGTACTTATTAAGGCCGCTCTTTATACTTCCTTACTTTTAATGTCGGTTTGTATAATGCAGCCAGTGTCTTGGGGAGGCTTCCGGTGTGTATGGATCAGTTGAGCTACTTGTAGTTTGTTTGCAGTCTTCCATTACCTCAATTATTACAATCGTTAATACTAGTTATAATTTGGTTATTTAATAATAATTTAGTAAAATTTATTTATAAACATACTCTTCTATCCTTAGGAGCACACCCAATGCTATAAAGCACCTTCTCTAAATTATAATTTTTAACCTTATATTAAAAACTATCCATCTAATTATAAGTATAATTACAACGGGTATATATCCCGTAACCACGAGAGTATGTTAATTTGTTGAAACTTCGGAAAAACAGGTAAATATACGCGATAAATAATACTACCCATTACAATATTACTACTAATAATTTGTTCAGATCGCGTAATTAATAAAAAAAATTCCTATTAGAAATTAATAACGTATCATCGATCTAGAACTAGTATTGCCAACAGCCACAGTAGTGTAGGACGCCCTCAGGCCAGGTGGGATGACGATCTGCGAAAGACTGCCGGCAGATGCTGGATGCGACAAGCTGAAGACAGGGCGCTATGGCGCTTATTAGAGGAAGCCTATATCCAGCATAGGCTGATGATGATGATTGCCAACTTACTCGGATTGACGGCGTGCCCTTCATCCACCACGTGCATGGAAAGGTGGATCAGCACCAGGAGAGTTGCTGATAACTGAAACAAAATATATATTTGTCAATAAAACAATACGGATATTGATTAGTGGAGCTACCTGTTAGCTTGCTTAGCTTGCAACAGTTTAGAGTTAGCTCAATTGTTTCAATTATAAATACTGGTTTTAATTTGGTAAGCCAACAAAATAAAGTAGTGAGCATGTGGCCAAATGATGTTATATAGCTGAATATTGTTTAGTACATTCGTACTAAGAAGTTACCACTGTTATAAATTAAATTCTTTATTTCGGACTTCATAAGTAACAGAATAAAATTAATAAATAATGGTGGACAATCCACACAGTATCACCTAGCCCCAAGCTAAGGAGAGCTTGTGTTATGGGTACTAGAAGACTGCGATATATATTATACCATATAAGATATACGACCAGAACACCCTGAATAAATATATATTTGTAGATCGTACATATATTCAATTGTTCAATTCTTTCAATAACAAAAACTAGTTCAAATATGGTTAATGAATGGCAATTTTCTTTTCTAAATACTAGTTAACTAAAAGTTTACGCACAGAAAAATTATAGCAGAAACAAGAAATGGTTTCTAAATAAAATACAGTGACGGCTTAGTTCCCTATAAACTTCTTTAATGCGACTGTAGAAGGCAGAAAAAGGCACATCGTCTCAACTTTTATGAGGTCTTTAAATGTCACCACCTTTGTAAGACCTACCCAACCTTTCCCTTGTTTATGTCACGGAAAAATTAAATAACGACCAAACCACCGCAAGCATGTAAAATACATTAATGCTAATTCTAACACGCACGTTTTGATAATAATATAATGACCCTACGTGCTCCATATTAATTACTCAAGTGGTTTCAGGTTACTCGCGTCATTTAACCCTATAAAAATGGCATGGTGTAATAATCCTCAGTTATACCATCGAGAAAACAAGAAAAAAATATAATAACAGGCAAAAAAATGGATTCACTTAGAGGTTTTAATGTTTTTTAATGAATTTGTCAGATCCAAATAACTCACGCACAACTGGAGCGTTGTACCATATCGTGTTTAAAAATAGAACGAACTCGCCTTTCTTGCTTCACGGCATAGAATAACTACCTATACTTAACCTTATGGTTCACTCAACCTTTCGATTCATGTTATATTATAAGAGCGGGTTGGAAAAAAATATGTCTGATTTCTTGCTTATTTAATTATTAAGTAGCAAAAAAAGAGAAAAATTCTTTATCATGAAAATATTTGCGTCCTAGTTAATTTTGATAACGGTACCTACAATTTCTTCATCCCAGCATAAAATTATATCCCGCCAACAGAACAGAATATTAATGTAACTTAGTATCGTGTAAAAGCTAGGTTTTTACAGTTTACACGGGAATAATAGACCTGGAAATTTAATTACTACGAGTGTTATGAGCTAAGGCCTGGGTTTAGCGCGCGGGAGAGGTCTAAGTTATTTTATGCTTCAAATATTATTTAGTATAATGTTAATACTATTAAAATTTCTGTCTAAAATTTGTACTATTAAAATATCTAACAGAAACTACAATACTGTCTCAATGCTGGGTGCATTGGGACAGTAATGTTATTTATTTTCATTTCTTCCACTAGTGGACAAAAATTTGAAGTGAAGGGATAATAATAACATCTCTCATTTATTAAAAACGTTGTACTAAAAAACAGATTCTCGGAACTTTTCGGTACCTGCCAAAAACCACGTGACGTTGTGTGTCTTGAGGTGTGTCTTGATCTTGAGGTGCTATGATTATGTAAAATATACCACCATATATATTCCACGGTTGTCTGTTCGAGCTCTTGAACGTTAAGACCACATTGTCACACGTCTTGTTATTTTTATTTCGTTCATTGTGTGCAATAGGTAAAGATTTTTCTATCTCAACAAATCATCCATACTCATTTGTTAAATAAATCTTCCACGCGAATAAAACATGTAAAATAACTGTGTTTATTATATATTTTGGACGTTCCTTAGCAAGACTTACAAACAAGCAAAGTCACGAACATGCACCTGATAATTTAGGTATTTTCCAGAATGTCAAATCAGAAAAGCGTGAACAACAGATCCAAATTTAATTAGCACGTAATTTGGATTTACAGTGCTGTTAACAACAAAAGCAATTAAGTTGATGATTTCTACAAGATGTTTCTGTAAGTACCTACTACTCTTCCAAATTAGTTAATTGCTTAATTTATATTTATACTAAGTGAAATTTTAAAGGATCTAAAACTCCAGGCGACACTTTGATACTTTCAACGACCATAATTGGATTAGGCAGACGAACACTTCAATAATATTCAAGTAATTTATGGCGGGATAGAGAACATTATTCGAGGTTTTCCAATATTTCGGCTTAGTTTCATGAGCGGCCACGGAATAACTAACGTCACTGCGAGTTAATTATTATTGGCAGACATTATTATCGATCTTCCCTCTTTCATGTCTTTTGCTATGAACGTTGCCGGTAGGTAAATAGCCACATAACTTTTCACATATTGCTATTAATTGTATATTCTGTGTTCCCTTAAATAAATAATAACAGAACATACAAATTATAAACCTTTTATTTTTGCTGTCAGGTGTTAAAAATTCGGATTTGTTCTCAGCTTAAAATGAACAGAATATTATTTTCTTAAGTTAAATGAATTTGATATGGACAACTGTGGCGCGGTGGGCGAAGTCCTCCTTCGTCACCGCCTGCCAGGCTGTAGGATGCGGCTTCGATTCCCGCCTCGGGACAAATAAAAAAAATCCAGCATTATTTATTTATTTATAGATACACAAAAACATCTACTAGTTATAGATACAAGCTATTTAAGTATACTATTGTAATAAATCTTACACGACTCTTAAGCGACTGGTTCTCAGTCGCTTCTTGGAGAGGTCGCGCACCAGACATATAATAATATCATGTGCTTGTATCACGACAAATGTAGCGTTAATTTATGTCTCACTTACCGTCCCCGTATATCCGCAAACACGCCGGGCGCAAATACGCACGTCATTTTTGTAGCGCGAAAACTCGCAATGCAGCCTTACGATGTAAAAGCCTACACAGCTGCGAACCATGAGTCGCATATTCGTCCTGCATCAAGTTGTGTTTGCCTCATTCCCATAGGTTTTCGGTTTTTGTCGCGACAGTTCGTGAGCATGGCGTTCTCGCGTGATATTGGCCACAAGGCCTAAGGCGGTTAGCGCCGTGATCGCACCGCGATCCGCGAGCGAATGAGGAAAGGCTGTAAGAGATATGCATAAAAGGTATATAAAGAGGGAAGACGTGTACCAAAATAAGGGATGGTTTTTAGCCCATTTGGTAACAGAAAAGCACGTCACAAAGTTAAGTTTGTTATTTTTTACAGTATTTTCGCACACCAAGAGTTGTAAAGCTCCCGCGCTGTAATAATTTATCTATACTTAATATTATAATGAGGAAAGATTTGATTGTTTGTTTGTTTGTATGTTTGTTTGTTTGTTTGTTTGAATTAAATAGGCTCCGAAACTACTGGACCGAGTTAAAAAATTCTTTCACCATTAGAATCCTTAATTTTCCGTGATGAACATAGGCTATATAATATTTTCAAAAAAGTTAGGGATCCGCATGAAAAATTCAATAATTGAACCGTGGGCTGTATATTCAACCTCTTTTTCTATTATGGCGCTTCAGAATAGAAAAAGAGTTTGTATAGCGCACGGTGCTTGCTTTTTCTCTACGGCCAGTGTCAGTTTTGGAATGTCGAGTCAATGTCAAAAACTCCAATGCTGTTAAAATAAGTAAAGATCCGTATGAAAACTGTGAAACCCATCGTTTTAGTGTGTATAATTTCTGAAATTTTTGTTTAATACCCGTGTGAAGCCGGGGCGGGCCGCTAGTATTGTATAAATAGCTAATATCTTGTGAGTTATTTGGGTAAAACGTTTCACATCAATCTTTCTCTCATTTATTTGCGCCAAATGGCGTCGGCAGATTATTGATGAACACTTAGCGTCATCATAATATCCCGAACTATATTAAAATTGAGAATTCTGTGAAATATTGACATCTGCCACGTTTATAAATAGGTTTCGCTTATAATTTGATGGATAGAGACGTGAGTTTTGAACTTTATACTGATTAAACATCGTAAGTAATGAATATCAAAAGCTTTGCTTGCTACGGCTTACTCAAATAAGTCTACACATATTATAGTTAGTTTGACACAAGGGCGAATTCGCAAAGATGCTTTGTAAGAATGTGTGACGCACAACTGATACCATTCTGCAAAAAATATCCCTAGTTCTATAACACATCCTTATAAAGCATCTTTGCTTTAATATTAGTATGAAACTACTGGCAGAAGTTTCCTTGTAGCTAACAGGGGGAGGGGCCATGTTTTTTCTGACACCAAGTGTAAAAAGTTTGCAACCTTTATTTATTGAGTAAAACCATAGCAACACAGGCCACCGTGAGTGAAACAGATATTAATTATCAATAATAGTGATACTGAGAACGGATTTCTTTCATCTAGTTATATTTACGGTATAATTTTCGGTTTGTTTTGTTATTTTTGTGTCATCTAGTCAGGTAAAAAGGTCCTATGTTGCCATAAAAAGTACATAGGGATTAAGTAAAATAGCTTCAGAAAAATTATAAAGCGGAAGTATTTATCTTATCCATTTAAACGAGATCAGTCTAGTTCAAAACAAACTTCTGCGCAGGATGTGTGGAACTGTGCGCTTTTAAAATTCGCAACAAACCGCGGTTTAGTTCCAGTTTGTTTGTTTTTAATGCAGTTTTTGGGCGTAACATAAACAGCCGCCTGTTTTATAGCGCGCTTCACTCATAAGCGGAACAATCCGAGTGAAGTTAACAAAACTAAGAATGTATCTGTTTATTAAATAAGTAAAAAAGTCTCTAATGCCTATAAAAAGATCCTGTCACGAACCTTCTGAAGCTAAAAACAAATGGGAAAACAGATGTACACACAGATGTTATATTATAATAACAGTATGAATAAATTCATTTCACAATCTCAATCACGGGAAAGCTTGATTAAAAATGGCAATACCACAGTCAGCCTCAATTAATCTCAGACTTATGCCGGGACGAAGTTAAATGGCGGATTTAAATAGACGGTTAGAGTTGGACAGCGACTTAGTATTGTATTCACCTGCATAATGCTGAACGTCCATTGACTACCTTAGCTCTGCTACTTCATCCTGGATAAACTATGTCCTAGGAGATTATTATGAGAAGGTAATTGATGAACTTATTCAATCAGATCATGTCGCAGGAATATCATCGGACATTCTCATGGAACGGATACTGAGGCCTAATTAAATTGTCCAAAAGAGTTTCGCAAATGCGTATAATGGTTTAATTTTTTTTGTGCAAATTGGAACTCTAATTCCTTGGTTTAGTTTAGAGTATCATCATTGGCATAAACAATAGATACCGCAATTATATATTATAAAAAAAAACAATAAAAAGACATGGAATCGGTTTGATCAGTTTTGTATAAGACTTACAAAGTTTCATAACCGCAAACTTATATCTATTTTTTATAAAACAAAGCCGTCACGGGATATGAAGCTATATTCAGATAATATATTATAAGAATTCAAGCTTACGTCATGAATGCGTGTTTTTAGGGTTTTGCCATCGGTTGCAAAACCCTTATGAAATCGCTTTGGGTCTGTTTTGTGTTTTGAATCCTTAATATCTCAGAAACTACTGCAGCTATTGACTTGAAATTTGAAATAATAATACATTTTGTGCGCCCGCACATATTTATAGAAAAATAAATGAAAATAAATGAAAAATCAAAATGAAGATTTTCCATACAAATTTTGAAATCGAAATTTTAAATGGAACGTACAAAGTCAAAAGTGGTATCAAATGAAAGGTACACGTTTGTAGATTTCAAAATAGTTTTTGAAATTTTGGTAGATTTTATAATTTTTAAGATATTTTGAAAAAGGTCAAAAAATGACCGTTCCCCCCCCTCTATCTCCGAAGATTGCAGAGCGATCGACGTGATATGTACCAAGTGTTTGTAGATATAGATCTATATTTTACAGGAAAAATATAGAGAAGTCTGTAAAAATAATACTTTTTGAAATATGGTCCAAAAAGGGCGGGAAAAATTTCTAAAGGGGTGACTACCCCCCCGAGTTGGGTATCAAATGAAAGGTATTGGTTTGTACATTCCAATGCAGTTTTTGAAATTTCGATAGATTTTATACTTTTTGATATATTTTGAAAAAGGTCGAAAAATTGACCGGTACCCCCCCCCCCCCCCCTATCTCCGAAGATTGCAGAACGATCGATTTGATATGTACCAAGTGTTTGTAGGTATTGATCTATATTTTACAGGAAAAATATAAAGAAATCTGTAAAAATAGTACTTTTTGAAATATGGTAAAAAAAGGGCGGGAAAAATTTCTAAAGGGGTGACTACCCCACCGAGTTGGGTATCAAATGAAAGGTATCAGTTTGTACATTTCAATGCAGTTTTTGAAATTTCGATAGGTTTTATACTTTTCGAAATATTTCAAAAAAGGTCGAAAATTTGACCGTTCCCCCCCCCCCCCCTATCTCCGAAGATAGCAGAGTGATCTATTTAAAATGTACTAAGCGTTTGTAGATATAGGTCGATATTTTACAGGAAAAATATAGAGAAGTCTGTAAAAACAATACTTTTTGAAATATGGTCAAAAAACTAATTTTCATACAATGGGGTCTATTTAATTGAGAGTAATATCAAATCAAAGGTATGGATTTCGACTATTCAAAACAGGTTTTGAAAATCGTCTAAGTTTCATACTTAGTGAAATACGTTGAAAAAAGTCGCAAAAATAATTGTAGGTACCTACCCACTAATCTCTATAGTAACTGTAATAGTAGTAGTTCCACAGCGCCACAAAACCGTTGTTCTCAAAAATTTAAAGTCCATACTCAATGTATTCCACTGCGCTCGAAGAATATTAAGATAATAAGATTATTGAATTCCACCGTGCCCCAAAGAATATGAGAAGAGTAATTTTTATTTATTTATTTATTTATTTATTTATTTATTAAGAAAACAGTATAACATCATTACAGGTTTTTTTTTTAACCCCAAGGCGATGATATATGTAAGTAGACAAACACAAAAAACATAGTTCTGTTACTAATCTAAACATTTGGTTTCTATAACTACCTGTGCTATCTGTAGGAGTTTCGGTAGGTTATTGTAAAATATGTCCACACTGTTCTCAGACAAGATATTAAGGAGATAGATAGCGAGTGACATGGGGGCAAATTTGAGTAGGTTGGTCCTACAGCAGGGCACCTCCAGCATGGCGGGGCGGCGGCGCGTAATGTATCCTGGATAATCCACACAGCATCATTTAGCGACAAACTAAGCAAGCTTGTGTAATTGGTACTACTACGATAGCTGTTATACTTAATAAAGTACATATAAGTATCACATTAGATGATTTATTTTTGTGGACGTAGAAAAGGACTAGAACACTCGAACAAATAATCTGCAGATCTTACAAATATTAGTCCCGAGGCGGGAATCAAACCGCAACCTCCTGCGTTGTAAGCCCACCGCGCTAACAGGTCGTCGATATATGTACCTACCTAAACGACAAAGTTCAAAACCCTCGGCGCGCGAGTTACACTCGCACTTGTCGTACTTGTTTTTATTTGTCCATCTTTAGTAACTAATATTTCATTGCCATTCTCTCCACAGTATAAACTGAGCGTAAAAGTTGCGGAATGCTGTCTGAAAACCTCTACAAAACATACAAGTGTCTTCTAATATTCATGGATCCACAAAGAATGGTATCATTTTCGTATTTTGCTAAAAGAAAGGGCAACTTCCCCTGTACTATCTTCGCCTCGCGGGTATTAGCCGGGTCACTATTTCAGGCTTTTAGAGCACTTTTTGAAGAACGCGCTTCTTGGGAGCAATTTTATTAAAACTTGAGGATGTGGACCTTTTGTTTTTGCAGGAGTTTCCTGGTTCAAGACTCGTTTTGAAACTTGAACCTGTCTTGAGACTAGTTTTTGTAATATCCATGTGATCTTCGTCTTTTTGTTGGATTTCCAAAATAGTCTAGTTAAAGTTAATCTTTAAGGCCAAACAGAATAAATAATATTATATCCATTTTTTTTCATTTTTCTTGTATTATGTTATTGTGTACGTGAGTGATGTAATGATAGCATCACATACGAACCTTTAATATTAAGTTTGTTCTGTTTTATGCCTTTTCTTAGTTTGATAGTAAATTCTTTTAGTCGTGTTAGCCCACTTATATAGAACTACTTACTATAATACTACAATTTTCCACCACATTATCCTAGATTTTTATTTTAACAAAAATTATGCCTTCTTTACGCGCTGCGACTTGCACGTTCTAAAACCGCTTTGTGCCTAATGACGTCACAGGTGTAACGCTTCAAGTCCTAAGTGCCTCAGTCTTCAGAAAGTCGTCATGCAAGCTGTTTTCAATTTCTAAGCACATGCACATGCGGTTCAAATGTGCAATTAGCCAGCTGCTTAGTAACTGGCCTAAGAGATGAATAAGCGGTCGCATTTGAATATAGATGGCGGTCGATAGTCTAGTGTGTATAAACTATACGTACCTATTTCGTATCCACGAACGTATTATATAAAGCAAGAATGAAAGAGTCTATATTTTCCTATTAAACAAATCAAAATTTACCCCATTTCTTCTTCCCACGAAAATTCATCTGTCTGTATAGAAATTGTTATATATATTTTTTAATTAAATAATTATATTTTGCTAGGTGTAACAGTTTTATGTTTGTAAATAAAAAAAACAGTTTTTGGCTGTTCTATCAAATCAAGTCACCCAAGTAGATTTCCAGGAACCGAACAAAGTGTTTTTGGTTTAAACAATCTATTTCCGAAGTTCCTTTGCTATTTTTCTAGGAATCTATTCCGACGATTGCATCACGTTAAAGGATCCATTCGACGCATTATTCACTCGTGGATTGCAGTACATTTCCATCTGGTTGTTTGGCTTAGGATTCGATACGTGAAATTCGTTTCCTTCCATTTTCAACTTTTTACACCTTCTGTGATGAAAAACTTTGGAGTTTACATCAAGATTTGCGTCCGCATTCATAGTTTCGAAAAGAAAAGTATTCTAGGTGTGTTAAGTGTTTTTAGATTTGTTCTTCTATGTTGGACATAAAGTTGTAAAAAAGGCCGAAACTTTCACCTTTATAAAATTGTTAGGAGTAAAACCTTTATTAACATAGAAAATTACGATAAAATAACCAAATTAGAACTGGTACAAAACAATTGAGCTAACTTCAAACAAATTACAGGTAGTTCAACTATTGAATACTACCCAGAAGAGTCCCTAAGATGCTGGCTGGTTAGCCTCTCTGTAAGGCAATGCTTATGCGCTGCGCCAGATACTGACCAGCATTCTCGTCAAATAATAGATAGAACTTACTCGTAGATACTAACCAACTATCGCGTCAAATAGTACTTAGATATAACTTAGGCGTACTTATGGCGGAGCTGAGACGTGGACACTCACGATAGGGTTGGTCCACCAGTTCAAATTCGCTCAGCGAGCTATGGAAAGAGCTATGCTCGGAGTTTCTCTGAAGGATAGGATTCGTAACGAATTCATCCGACAGAGAACTAAAGTCATCGACATAGCTCAGAGAATTAGCAAACTGAAGTGGCAGTGGGCCGGCCATATATCGCGAAGAACCGATAACCGCTGGGGTAAACGTGTTCTTGAGTGGAGACCGCGACTTGGTAAACGTAGTGTAGGACGCCCTCCAGCCAGGTGGGATGACGATCTGCGAAAGACTGCTGGCAGATGCTGGATGCGACAAGCCGAAGACAGGGCGCTATGGCGCTCATTAGGGGAGGCCTATGTCCAGCAGTGGACTAACATAGGCTGATGATGATGATGATGATGATGATGACTTATGGCAACTTTCATTATCCCCACCAACATTTCACGAGCTAAAACTATTTCTCAAAGCGCAGTTTTTCATCCTAATTCACATGAGCCTGATTTTAATCTCGCACAAAATAAACCTTTTTAAACAAGCTACAAAGTAGGTTACGCCTGAAAATAATTTTCTAAAGCAAGTCCATGCTAAAATTGCATCAAAAGCTTTGTGCCACACCTAGTCACAACCACAGTATTATATCAATGTTACCAGTAGTGTCAGAAGAAGCATAATTATTATTATTCAGCAGAATCCGTTTAAACACCCGAACGGCCGGGAGTCAGTATCCATCACTCTCATACTGTATCAGCATATGACTGCAGGTAAAGGGATCAAGAAACGAGGAAAAAAACATTTGCTACAAGTAAACCTGACTCTGAGCACTATATGACTGGTAGCTACAACCCTCTACAAACCAAATCTGAAAAAAACAAAGGACGCACTAGCATTGTGTATTTTACGCCATTTTTGACGCTTTCATTTTGAATGTGGAATGGAATGAAAGTACCAACGCGGCTTGTAAAATAATCTAAATAGAGTTTGCATGCAAAGTTTTCGAACGATAAACGGTTCGTGGCAACACAATCATAACTATTCCCTATTGTTTATGAACAGATTGTGCACAACTCAGAGACTATTATGTTTCATACATATGACACAAGCTCTGCTTAGCTTGGGGCTAAATAATGCTGTTCGGGTTTTAATACAGGTTTTGCACACAGCATCATCTAGCCCCAAGCTAAGCAGAGCTTGTGTCATGGTACTAGATGACTGTACAGACGATTAAATAAATAGATATTTTTAATATACATAGAAAACGACCAGAACACCCTGAACAAATAACTGCAGATTGAACAAATATTTGTTCCGAGGCGGGAATCGAACCCTCCTGCGTCGCTGGTGGACCTTCGCCCACCACGCCACAGAGATCGTCGTATAAATATCGCTAAGATTTCATTAGATATTATTAGGTGTTTGCGATAGCAACCTAATCTACTGATTCCAAACCCTGCCGTGCTTAACTCGACAACACCGCTAAACTTTGTAACTTGATTTCCTGGATATATTTTTAAGAAGCGAATTTTTCTGTAAATGCGTGAACTTGTTCCGAATCCTGAGATGTATGGGATACGGGGAAATCATTTCGGAGAGATAGAACGCTTTTCCGTCGATTAAAAGTTGGCACAAAGTATCGCACTTTTCTTTATTTATGTCGCTTTTATTAATGGTAATGGTTTTGACCGGGCCTTTGAAGTTACTGTCTTGCTTCTTCGAAATGAGGTAATAAAATAATAAAATTATCGAATGAGCATTATAAGAGTGAAGTTTATTTTAGAAATTTGAGGGAATAACACAACCGAGATATTTTGTTAGGTTTGTGTAACAGTCGATTTCAAAGTAGAATGTGTTCTTACGAATAATCGATCATTCAAAAAAATAAGTAAACAATTTAAATCTATTTGTATTGTAAACGAGTAAATAGAATTTCACAAACCAGTCGCAAGCACTAATATGATTCAATGACCGATAGCTTCCGATGATATGTCACATCAATTAGTCAGGCATTGGTTGATGCCTCAAGAGAATCAAAGCCTTTGTCACAGCCAGGGGAAATAGCTAGTTCATTTTTAATAATAATAATTAACTCAATTAACTCATTGCCGTGTGGTGCCGGCATAGAATTTCACCACCCAAACTCTTCCCGTGGGTGTCGTAAGAGGCGACTAAGGGAAACACACCGGGGGGCGGGCAGCAGTGCCTTCTGCAGAACAACTACACCGAACTGCGATCCCCAACCCGCATGCCCGCCCAGCGTGGGGATTATGGGCAATAACCCCCACATAATGATGCCATCTATGGCGTTCATTAGGGGAGGCCTTTGTCCAGCAGTGGATTTGTGGTCTGGTGATGTTGATGATGTGATGTTGAACTTAATTACGTAAATACATATATAAATTAATAAAGGAATAAAAATTATTTATTGCCTCAGTTTACAAAAAATACGATCTAATTTATACATAAACTAACCAATATATTACAAGTAAAAATAAACTTAGGCAAAGGAGTAAGTTTAGCATTTGCTGCAATGCATTATAAATGCAAGCAGTGCTGTTTTAAAATTTACTCCTCTCAGATAGATGTTAACTGAGAAGTAGGGTGATAGCGGGAGGTACTCGATGTACATACTGCAAAGTCACGGTTTAGTAACATACACACTTATGAAACTAGAAAATATTATATTATACATATGAATTCAGTTTAAAGTTTCGCTAAAATATGAATAAGTCACTGATTTCAAATAAAATGGATAGTTCTACATTTCACTATACCTCTATGTATGTATTTGTATTTCTCTTATTGTATAGTTTTTTAAGGTTTCGAGATCCGTTTTGAAACCCTTTTCGTTTTCTTTTTTCTGTCATGTTTTAATATGTATCTCACCAACTTTTGCAGCTTTTAACTAGAAATTTCGAATAACAATATACATATTTCGTGCGCCTGTTCAGATTTTAAGAATAAAATGAAAAATTTATATGAAGAATTTCAGTACCAATTTCGATGTCGAAACTTTAAAAGATTATAGAGACAAAAGATATATTTGTATGTCAAAATATTTTTTCTAATTTCAATGGGTTTTATACGTTTCAAAATATTTGGAAAAAGGTCGAATAATTAAACACAATTGAATTGCCTCTTGGTTAGCAGCCCTTAGCAGGTAAGTCGATTGAATATGCATTAATTTTGTTATAGAGGTTATTTAACGTGTATTATGAAAGTCTAATATTGCTCCAAACTAACTCTAACCGAAGATAGCTTATACAATTAAATCGAGATCTTTTGTCCCATCCATAAATAACGCAATCAAATTCCTACACATGTGGATTGAACCCTTATTTAATCACCATTAGGCCGACCCCGCAATTGACGGGTATTAACTGTATACACGGTTGGACTATCGGTCTAGTCTAGACCACCTAACCTCAAAGCACTATAACAACTGAGTGCTCTGAGACTGCCGAGGCTACAATTATGACGTTGAACTAAAGGTCTTAGGAGTTAGATATCAACAATCTTATCAATTCAGATGTCGTCAAAACGAAAATAAACTAATTTCACGGCACTAGCAGCGTAAGCGTCCCTTTCATAACAATCAGATAAAATGAACGAAACACTTAATAATAAACGAAACTGGCTAATAATAATAACTGTAGGAAAAACTCAAAATGACGTCTTTTGTAACATGACACAAATTGTGAGAGTAAATGACGCTCAAAACAATCTTCTTAGTGTTTTGTGGAGATATTCATAGTTTGTTTAACACAGAGACGTCGAACAAAGGACGAATAGAAGAAGTTTTAAAAAGGATTTTGTTGGACTGACTATACAACCCTGTATTAACTAGACCCACGTTCTGAATGTGGTAAAGTGGAATAATGGCCTTGCTAACAAAGATTTACGCTAGGCAAATACAGGAGAACACTTAATTCAATAAGGCCGAGATTTCTTTGAGATTACAATGTTGATCAAGATTTTTATAATCTGACTGGAATATACTAGCTTTTCAAAGCAGGGAGGATAATGAGGCTTTATCATTTAAAATATAATTCAACCAGACAGAAAAGATGGTTGAAGTATATTCAGGTAGTATACAGCAGGTACTTTACATGATCATCATCATCAGCCTAAAACTTTACATGATGAATGGGATAATTTATCACAGAAGTCGAGAGTTTTCTCTAGAGCTTGTTTGGTAGGTTTTTCGTAAGTACGATTCTTCGTAGAATATTAGAAAATAAATCGATAATATATAATGAATCAATATTAAGTATTACAAAAACACTCGCTTAAGGACAATATAAATAACACATATTAACTACATACGTATATTATAAATCTACAAGAAAATATTCTAAAACTTATCAATTATACGGTTACTAGGATGTATGAGGTAATAATTTAAAACTATTGCTTATGACAAGCGCTAAGTAGGTGGTAAGTACATCCGTACAATATTTTCACTCTCCCCATAGCCAGATTACCCCCTTTACCCAGTCCATATCCACCCATCACAATCATCAGATTTTTTATTCTTACCTCTACATCTGGCGAATATCATCTTCAGGTGTGAGGTTGACACCCGCTATGTGGGGCCATCGACATTTTAGTTAATTCAGATAAAGGTCCTCTGTTGCTGTTGGATATTAATATTTATATCTAAACTATTATTATAAAGAGGAAATATTTGATTGTTTGTTTGTTTGAATTGAACAGGCTCTGAAACTAGTGGATCAATTCGAAAAATTCATTCACCATAAGAATGCTAAATTTTCCGTGATGAACATAGGTACAGTAAGCTGCACAGATATGTATACACTCCTAAAATTTCACATATAATTCACTCGTTATTTTTCAAAGTCACCAACAACTACATTTGAAATCAATGTGTATCTAAATCGTCAGAAATCGGTATACAATTTAGCAAAATTATGTAGACACTCACGTATACATAAATATGAAATTTTTGGAGTGTACACATATTTGTGCAGCTGACTGTACAATATTTCAAAACAGTTAGGGGGAAATGTTATTTAGTAAGATCCGCATGAAAAAGATTTTTTTTTGTTAAATATCCGTGCGATGCCGGGGCGGACCGCTAGTATTTTATATAGATATAGCTCCATGAATCCCTCGGGTTACTGTATGACCCGGGATCATATAAATAATACTTATAAAATATCATCTATATGTATACAATATATTTCTTAAGCTAATCTATGTAAAATACACAAAAATAAAAAAAATATTATAGATAACTGGCATACCTACTATGCAGAGACGGATGCGGCCTGTGGCGTAAGTTTAATTTAAGAGGCCTATTTGGCATTCTTCACGAAATCTTTACACAGATTACTTCTACTATACTGAGATAGAAAATTTGAAACAACTTTGGAAAATGTCCCGTGTGCAATAGACGTCGCCAGAGAGCAAATGTTTTCCTGCACTGACTTATGTAGCTCAGAAATGAAACAGCTGGCTAAGAATGGTTTATTCACTGTTGAATTTGTATTAAATTTGAGTTCGTGTTACTAACAGTGATATTAGCGAAAACGGAATTAGGCCGTGTGGTGCCGGCATAGAATTTCATCACCCAACTCTTCCCGTGGGTGTCGTAAGAGGCGACTAAGGGAAACACACTGGGGGGCGGGCAGCAGCGTCCTCTGCAGAACAACTCCACCGAACTGCGATCCCCAACCCGCATGCTCAGTGTGCAACACCCAAATGATAATGCCATCTATGGCGCTCATTAGGGGAGGCCTATGTCCAGCAGTTATTATAGGCTGGTGATGTCGATGTTGATGTAGCGAAACTGCCATTGGCTGAAAGGTTTATTTAAGTTGTACCTATTTCTTCACTTTATCATTGTTACCTATTTCCTATCTAGTATGTAAAGGCCAACATGCTCTGCAGAAAAACCAAAATACACTCGAGAGCAATGAATCCGGGTCACTCAAAGAATCCAAAAAATCTCGGAAAGTAAGAATACTAGGTTAATGCAATAAATTGTATTTAATAGACAATTTAATACTCCTTAAATGAAAGTTAAAAAAATATGAGTCACCATACATTTTATTTACACAAAATTACATAAAGAAAAAAACTGCTGATCTCTCCTTAAAACAAAAATAGGAAACATAAAATTTTTGAACTTTATGACGATTTTCTTGAATTTCAATACTTCGTATTACCTCCTCGTGCTTCCATTACTGCGTTTACGCGGTTTGGCATGCTGTACACCAAGTTCCTTATACGATTTTGGGGAATATTCTCCCATTCCTCTGTGAGAGCAATTTTGAGCTCAGGAAGCGTGATTGGGGGAGGGTTTCGTTGTTTTACGCATCTCCCTAGCTCGTCCCAAGCATGCTCGATCGGGTTGATATCCGGGCTGCGCGCTGGCCACTCCATACAAGTAATGTTCATCTCTTGAAGGTAGTCATTCACAATCCTACCTGTATGAGGTCGGGCATTGTCATGCATAAATATAGCATCCTCACCCAAATTGACATTAATGGACCAACGTGTTCGTTGAGGATTTCTTCCACATATCTTAAGCTAGTTAAAGAGCCGTTTTCTATGATCACCAGCTCTGTGCGACTTTCAGAGGAAATTCCGGCCCACAAAAGTACAGACCCACCACCGTAGGCTACTTTTTCTTCGATGCATGCTTGCTTGAATCTTTCCCCTGGTCTTCTATACACTCTGTGTCTTCCATCGTGCTTGTAGAGCATAAATTTTGATTCGTCGGAGAACAATTTATTGCATTAACCTAGCATTCTTACTTTCCGAGATTTTTTGGATTCTTTGAGTGACCCGGATTCATTGCTCTCGAGTGTATTTTCTCACAATACTATTCATTTAGATTTAAAATATTTCATTTGATACATATTTCATTCTCATACCTTTTTCCCACGTAGAGTTGCAGAAAGGTTTTATAACTATCTGCGAGAGTAAACACTACACATGTGAGATTCCACAGTGAAGCCAAACCCTAAACAATTTGGTTACCTAAGTAGATTTAACAGCAAATATATCAACAATTGACGAAGTTTTAATTTAGCTATTTAAGAGATTGAAATTTAAGTGACTTAGCTATTTTATGATTTTGCTGTAATCTAGTATGGCAGCAGCATAGGGACTATCATTGCGACACGCTTCAAAGTTAATCGAACTTGCCCGTTGGAAGTTGTACTGCTATTGTTCCTTCGCAGATTGGCATAGTTATTGGGATACCTTTTGCTGTCTAAACGTAACGTCATAGTGACTTACATTGGTCCAAGAACAAAGTTCTGACGGATTATACAGTCCTGATCGTTGCAGTAGAAACATTAAGTTTGTGTAAGGTTTTCACCAAAAGATGAAGATAGAACTTAATTAAGGGGCCTAAAAAAGGCAACTTCGTATCTATACTAAAGTATAGAAATACATAAAACGATGAACGAGGCATCTAAAAAGCTGATAACTATCTAGCAGTCCGCTCCGGGTCGCACGGGTATTTAACAAAAATTAAATATTTCATGCGGATCCCTAACTTTTTTGAAAATATCCTATAGTTATATACATCAGAGAAAATTTACGATTCTTATGGTCACACTATTTTTCAAATCGGTCCAGTAATTTCTTAGTCTATTCAATTCAAATAAACAAACCATAAAATCTTTCTATCTTCTCTTATAATATTAGTAAAAATATTACAAAACAACAAAAAAAAATCCTTTGTTCAACATAATAATAAATAGGTGGCTGCGATAATTTGCGCCAGGGAAATACCTCAAGCATTCAGGCATAGGAAATACCTACAATTTTAATGTTATCAACAAATTGAAACAAGTTGTGACGAGATAGCAATAATGTCCAAGAAACGTGTCGTATCCATGCCAGATTTACGAGGTCGCACCGGTCATATGTTACCATCATTCGGCCGTTTGTGTGGGCGCCATATTGCACCATTTTATTGCATAACTTGGTTGCTAGGATGATTTGTGGATTAATAGGATAAATTTGTTTATAACTTGGTAAGCAGTTTCAGTTGTTTATACGACTCACTGAGTTCTTGGTTAGATTTGGGGTCCGTTTTATTTTCCTGAAACCTGACGTCCGTATTCCTGCAATTCGTTCTTTTGAGTGAAGGAATAGTAAACAAATTTGTCGATCTTTCAAAATAGGATTATTTCTAGACAAAAAGTACTTTTTATTCTAAAATCTTAGCAGCATGCTATGGGAATCTGAGCCAGAGACCTTTTTCCATTACATTGATTTTAATATAAAGTCATAATCGAAGTATTTAATGTCCAATTTCGTGTCAGAAATGTATTATCTATTCTATTCTTCTCAATAGATCATTGCCAACAGCAACATTTCATTTAAAAGCAATCAAAATTAGTTTCACCGTGCACTGAAATTCACACCAGCCGCCACACAACCTACAGTACTAAATCATTGTATTTACACAGCTAATAAACCTACTTCCACTTAAATTACAGGATAATTTATGGGCCCAGTTACCATGCGGTAGAAAAAAAGGATGCTTCAGTTTGAAAGAGCTATCGACTGGTTTTAGAGATGACAGAAGATTTATCTGACCTAACCTTTGCCATGGAATAAAATAACTATTGGTGCTACTATGGTACCGTCAGCAACAAAATTGCTAGACATGAATTTATATTAACAACATTTTATTTGAAACAATACTCTAAATAAATTTTTACAACACGCTTATTGTAAAATATCAGATTATAGAGACGTTTAAATGTTTGAGACGAGTTTTCGAACTTGAAAACTTACAACCTAAAAAGGTAAAGGTTTCTTGTTATAATAATAATAATACTGCACACTCCACACAAGATCATCTAGCCCCAAGCTAAGCAAAGCTTGAGTTATGGGTACTAGATGAGTGATATTATTTTTAATACAATATACTGCCGTGTGGTGTCGGCATAGAATTTCACCACCCCATCTCTTCCCGTGGGTGTCGTAAGAGGCGAATAAGGGAAACACACCGGAGGGCGGGCAGCAGCGCCCTCTGCAGAACAACTCCACCGAACTGCGATCCCCAACCCGCATGCCCAGCGTGGGGATTATGGGCATTAACCCCCAAATGATAATGCCATCTTTGGCGCTCATTAGGGGAGGCCTTTGTCCAGCAGTGGACTATTATAGGCTGGTGATGTTGATGATGTTGATTACATACAAAGATATTTTTTATTATACATTATATAGAAAAACAACCAGAACACTCTGAACAAATATCTGCAGATCTTACAGATATTTGTTCCGAGGTTGTCAATAGGACGTTTAATAGATTTAAGACAGTAAAACATCAAAGTAATCACATTATATCCCTGTTTTACTTTTGTATTTTGTAGCGTGTCCATGTGCCCTGTAAGGTTTTAAGGATATGAAGACCTAGATTATTTGATGATGTCTATAGAATGGTTTGGCTTTATCAATGACGCCGCCACTTACTTACCACGTACCATACTAAATAATAGGTGTAAATAATTTTTTCATTTATGAAATAAAAAATATTTTATGTTTGTTAAGTTTCAGGTATTTGTAAGATTATCAATTTGTGGCAATATTTGATTTAAGGTGCAATAACTAATTATAATTTTTACGTTATATTTTAAAACTCGCTGTCTACTTCTTTCATAAGCTTTTGAGGTACATATTTCAGAAATTATTCGTGTATAGCTATTTTTGTTGCTGACCGTACCTTCGCCTCAAAACAACCATTTACGACTGTTTATTGCCGCCGTAAAATGTTGTCTTCAAAAGGTTTACCTGTTACTATGCATGAGAAAGGACTCTGCGATTAGCCAAATGATTTATTCTGGCAACTTTCACCACTCATTAGCTGCTTAAAAATAAATAGTATGTTGGCCTATATATAGTTTTGCACGGAGCCATTAATAGTCGTAAATTGACTCGCAGAGATAATCACATGAAAAAAACCAGATTTAATGTATATTTAATCAGTACATTTTATACTAAACTAACCTAATCATACAATATTATGATGAAAAATATTTTGTAGGTAATAATTCCGCGGAAAATCTTATGTGATAAGTTGCAATTAAACGTAATTCAGGCCCTTTGCGTGAAGAAGAAGAGAGGCAATATTACTGAGAAGACTCTAGATTGCTTGGCTTTCTCATTTCCATAAAGAAACGCCTGACACTATTTACTAAATCATTAAAACTAATAAAAAAAACTAAATACTTATTCAATGATCCAGAGATACTAACTAAACGTCGTTAAAAAAGCAGGTCGGGTTTTGACAGTTCTTCTAAATGCGGAGTCCATTCCCTCTCGTCCGTGTTACACCCTAAAAAATGTTACTGCTTGAAACTTCAAGTAAGTAGGTATATAAAACAAGTTTGGCGCCAAAACCTATTAACCCGGTTTACTGCCGGGTGAGGTAGCAATAGTTCTGTAAGGAGTCATAAACTACAGAGACGAGTCAGCAAACCCATTGTAATAAAATTCTAACCAATATCACATCAAAAACATCGAGGATTTTCAAGGAAATGAATGGAACAAAACGTTTTGATTTGTTGAGACGGAGATGTCTCGGTTTTTAAATGTATTTCTTTTATCTTTGAACATTTACTATGCGACAAATTTGCTAACTTAGGATGATAATGACAAGTATTTTATAAACCGACTTTCTTCTTTTTGTGATTGCCCTAACATTAGTTACATTTGTTATACAAAGTTAATATTTGTGATGAAGAATTGCAGAACAAATTATAAATAAATAAATAATGCTGGACAATCCACACAGCATCATTTTGCTCCAAGGTGAGCAGAATTGGTTATATGGGTACTAAATGACAGAACTCATAATGTGTTTACATGTATTTTGGGTAATTTAGGTCTTACATCATAACTTTCACATACCTTTATATCAACTTCAACTTCTTTTTTTATGGCACCGCTTACTTTTCACTGCGACTCTGCCAGTGTCTGTTAGCCTTTATATCAAGAAAATAGATCATGTGAGGTCATGTCAGTCTAATGAATATCCTCCATTTTGTAAAAGTTGGTTGTTTAAGTAAGTAATCTTGTCAAGGGCCGTGTACGTTTCGAAACGCCTACGACAGGGTCTACGCCGTAGCACTTTGCTACGCTCGATCTCGTAGAGCTTGACTACGCCTAAACTCGTAGCACATTAAGTTTTGCTACGCGATGTATGCGTTTCTAATATTTGAAAACCGGACTAACTAGACTTAGCTACAACATTATTTCTAAAACGAATCATTCATAATAGAACGGAAGTCATTTATAACGGAGATTGACAATATTTTTGAATATTATGGAACAGTTTCAGGAGAAATGTTTACGGAATTTAGAGTTTCTTTAAAGTGACTTTACTGTTACTTTTCTTACCGACTTCGAATAATAGAGGAAGTTCGATGTTCAGCTGTATAAATGTTTGTATGTTTTTGGATATCTCCGTTTTAAATGGACCGATTTATATAAAAAGAAAAATTATTATTCTATTATGTAGAAAACAATTTTGAGGTTGTCTCATAATTTTTCATCTCTATAATATAACATATAGTATAGATTGCGCAAAAATGTAAAGCAGTTTTAAATTCAGGAAAATGGTTAATAGTTATTTCAAAAGAATCAAATTATCCCTGTCATAAATCCGGTTTTGCCGTGCACCACAATAGAAACCAACTAACTCACAATTTTTGTATACTTTCTGCAAAATTAATATACAACACCTCTACAATCAACGCACAATACCCACACCTTAGTAACGACCAACCTCATTCCCGTATTTATATCAAGGCCCGGCGGTTATTACCAAATTAAACCCCGCTTTCACGCTAAGCTATAGATAAGGGTATGTCCACATGCGATGTTGTTAGGTCACTAAATCTTCGTTAAGCGTGAGACGACATATGGCACGGACCCCTGTCGTGCGAACGCCAACTAATATAACCTATGTAAACTTAGATGTATATCTATTTGGAAGCACCGCGATAAGCCAAGAGTTAGAGATTGTATAGCAATGACACAGGTATAATAAACTACTACACGTTATTTATACCAGAGTGCTTATTAAATTCTGTGCGCAATATCTATCTTGGATATTTCCTTCGTTTTCGTATACTACATATACATTTCGCGCTTTGCAGTACTCCTAACTGATCAAGAGGAACTTTTTTTCGTAATATGACAACGACCCTATCAATGGTTTAAATAAATGATGCTGGAAAAATCACACAGCATCATCTAGTCCCAAGCTAAGCAGAGATTGTATGTGCTATGGGTACTAGATGATTTATATACTTAATACAATAGATTTCATACTCATAGATCGATATTTTTTATTATACATAGAAAACGACCAAAATTGCTCTTGTTGCACTTGGCATGACAGTGGCAGATACGTACTTTTATAACATCCATGGCGCGATATATATCATATAAAGTAAGTAGATAGAGCACCCACAACAATAGTCTGACGGAACTAAGTCCAGGGACTTACTTATTCTTAAAACAGCCTTACTTAAACCCTTAAACTAAAAATGGTCTCTATTACAAAAAATATATATAACTTACTCTATTCTTTATTTTTGAAATTCAATGGTTTTTGTTTTAAGTTGGACAGTAGCTCGGGAGCCTCAAGCAGTATATTTTTAAGTAAAAATAGATAGCTAACAATAATTGTGATTCAATTTAGACAACGTAAAAAATATTTCTTGTTACAATGCACGGAGTCAATGAACTGGTTTGAAGGTTAGTTCAATAATGAAATTCTTTTTTGTTTGCCTTTTAATACAATCCCATTAAATTAAAAGCAAGCTAATTAATTAAAAAAGTAAATTGCGTGGATTTATAAACATAAATTGATTACATTAGCTTTTTCATTCAAATAAGTCCTGACTCAGAATTTTCAATTTATTCGATTCAAAACGAGCCTGCTTGAACTCCGTGCAATTAATAAAATTACTTTTTTGTTTGAAAAGCGAAATAAATTGGCCAAATTTTTCACAGACCTTTAAAAAGGATAATAATTTTGTCCCAGTGTCGCCAACTTTGTCTAGATTAATGGCCATATTTTATTACTGGGCGGAGGGCGCTATTTACATTAATCTTCGACAAAAAGGGTTCTTCAATTTAAATTATTGCCAAATATTTTATAGGCATCTCACTTTGTATCGTATTCTAACCCTTATAAAAGCCTGAGAGATGCTCTTATTTTTTTATACCGTGTAAAATGTGCTAAGCTTTTGATTCAAGAATGCTATGAGAAGAAATATAATAAAAAAAACAATAATAAACATTTATCGGCGCGATTCATCGAGGCTGAGCCACCTTATTTGAAATAACAATCTTTTGAGTCACTTACCTTCGCATTACACTGTATTTATATTATGTTTGTTTATTTTATATAAAATAGTCTGTAACAGTGTCCAAATAATGGATTTTTATAATCAGTTATATTCTATTAACTTTAAAATAAACTAGAATAGAAAATACGACTTCTCCTCTGGGTTAACCTTTCAACTCCGCAGTTTTTTTTTTCTTCGTAAAACCTATTTCGATTCACACTTGACATACATCCTGAAGAGGTCTACAAAAAAAAAGAAAACGCTTCATGGTTCCCCCTAACATACGCCAAACGAATCACTTGTACGAAAAATATTCTATTTCCGCAGTTGATTGTTTTCCTTGTCCTGCCGAATGGAATAGTATTTTATCTAACAAACCACAAAAAACCTGTCGAAAAATCCATTGGAAAGGTAAAACTAAACAAACAAAACTGTCAACAATGTTATACACTATTGCTTATCCCCATGACATTGACATAAGTTAATTTATTGATCAATCGCTATATCATCATCATTATCACCAGCCTATAATAGTCCACTGCTGGACATAGGCCTCCCCTAATGAGCGCCATAGATGGCATCATTATTTGGGGGTTATTGCCCATAATTCCCACGCTGGGCATGCGGGTTGGGGATCTGTGTTTCCCTTAGTCGCCTCTTACGACACCCACGGGAAGAGATGGGGTGGTGAAATTCTATGCCGGCACCACACGGCGCTCAATCGCTATAAAACTTTTGTTATTCTAATCAATTGAATGACTGTCGACATTCATTATAAATATAAGCGGGATTAATATTTATTTAACACATACAAATAAATAGGAAACACTTCCAACTGGTATTGATATGAATCAGTTGAGCTACCTGTAGTTTGTTAGCAACCGCCTACAAGTAGCTCAATTGTTTCAAATGTAAATACTAGTACTAATTTAACACATCAAAATACACTAAAATGTCTGAATCTGCATTACCATTACAATTGTGTATTACAATATGTGTAACCTTTAAAATTAAAGTGAACTAAAATTCTAAGTGATTTCTTTGTTTCCAAGTCTTACTCTTATGTAGTTTGTATTTTACGACAAGTCCAAGAGTCCAGTAAGGTCTAAAGGGCATAAAGCACTTTCATATTTGATATTTATTCAAAATTAAAAATACTAAACTACGAAATTAAAAAATACTAAACAACGTTATCAATTCCGCGTGGTGCCGTGTGGTGCCGGCATAGAATTTTACCACCCCAACTCTTCCCGTGGGTGTCGTAAGAGGCGACTAAGGGAAACACAGCGGGGGCGGGCAGCAGCGCCTTCTGCAGAACAACTACACCGAACTGCGATCCCCAACCCGCATGCCTAGCGTGGGGATTATGGGCCCCCAAATAATGATGCCATCTATGGCGCTCATTAGGGGAGGCCTATGTCCAGCAGTGGACTATTATAGGCTGGTGATGTTACCAATTCTACGGCCAGAGCATATTTACCTAACCCTACAAACAAGCATAGAGTTGAGGCTTAATGCACGCTATGCCAAAATGCCTAGCTTTAGGTCCCGGCAAATACCCTAATTTATTCGATCACCAGATTAAGTGCTCCAGCGTAGAAAGCCAGCTATATGAGGATCATTGATATGGAGGATACCTTTAATTTCTCTAATGAGATTCAGATTCAGATTCAATACCTTTATTTCTTTAGGCTTACAAAATAAGCACATAAACAAGTCAAATTTCATTCAGATTCAATAACTTTATTTGTTTAGGCTTACAAAATAAGCACTTAGACGAGTAAAGTTTGGTATAATTGCCTCTAATATCAGATATGCCATAATGTTCTGGGGAAATTCGACAGATGTTGTAAAAGTATTTAAGTATCAGAAGCGCTGCCTTAGAACCATGTTCCACCTTAAAGTAACCGACTCATGTAAACCATTTTTCCTCAAGTATAAAATTTTGACTCTACCATCACTATATATTTTAGAGACAGCTATGTTTGTTAAGAATAATCCAAATCTTTTCGGCCGACCTTGCGATATTGTTGTGCGCAATAGGCGTGACAACAATAAAGTCTGTTCTATAAATAGGAAAACCAAAATGATGAGCAAAAGTATCTTTGCTATGGCACCCTCTATATATAATAAATTACCACAATCCATAAGACTACTGCCGAATATGGAGTTTCAGAGGAAGTTGAAAACAATTCTTTTGAGTAAATGCTATTACGCCATCAGTGAATTTTTAACTGACAAAGATTTTTCTGCTTCATGATCATTTTTTTTATTTGTTTTTTATGTAGAATTAGTTTTGAATTTAAGTTTTATTTTATCATTATTGCACAATTTGTATAAAATCTATTTAATTATTTTTTTTGTATACTGACATTGCACACCGTAAAGGTAGGAATACATTGATCCACATAGATTTAACAACACCAGCTGTACCAACATGTATTTCATGCAATAAACGATACTTTACTTTACTTTACTTTACTTTAAAATTTCATTCAGATCCAATAACTTTATTTCTTTAGGCTTACAAAATAAGCACTTAGACAAGTCAAATTTCATACAGTTGATGTGTTAATCCTAGGATTAAAATGTCAAGTCCAATATGTTTTACGGGTTCATTGTACTGATTAATTTGCTGAATATGGTATAAAGGAACTATCAGTATGGTAAACTGAAATATAAATGTGTAAATGCAGTTTTTCTTGTAACTAAAATCAATGACATGGTTCCTAATAAGAAATCTTCATAAGTACATATATAGCTTCAGACTTTCCCATACTGACCGTTCTTATATTATGTCTTTATATATGTACGTCATACATCCTGTATGTATGGATAGCTACACAATCCTTGTTTTATTGGACGCAATATGTGGCCGGATCAAGAGAATAAAACTGTACTCGTATCTGTACTATGTATATATAGACACGAGTCTACAAAGAAGTTCCGTAATCCTTTCTAACGATACCCCTTCAGACGTCTGCAACGGAAAGCCTTTCGAGTGGCCTCTGTAACCCGGATGGCGACCTTTGCTCCGAAATAAGGCCCTTATATGGACCTTGAGACGGTGGTATTGCGATAAAAAGGGTAACTGCGAACGTATGTGTTTTGAAGCCCATTTGTGGAGATATCTTGCTAGAAAGAAAAGATTTTATGCGAAGAAAGAGTAGTAAAATTAGTAGAGAAAGATAAGAAATAATTTAATGCGACGAAGATACCTAAGTACCTTTAAAAAGCTCTGCTAACTTTGGGTTCGATGATGTCGTATGCATTGTCCCGCTTTTGCGCTTCACTCGTGAAACGAATAGGAGTTCTACTCTCGACAATGCTGAATTAGAACCCTTTTGTTAAAACTTAATGATATTTTAAATATATATTTTTTTTTTAATTGTCTGTTTTGTTTTTATAAATAATCTATGTATATAATATAAATCATCACTACATAGTATAAAACAAAGTCGCTTCCCGCATCTGTCCACATGTATGCTAAGATCTTAAAAACTACGCAATGTTTTTAATGCTGTTTTTTTAATTGATAGATTAATTAAAGTGGACGATTTAAATGTCATCATCATCACCAGCCTATAATAGTCCACTGCTGGACATAGGCCTCCCCTAATGAGCGCCATAGATGGCATCATCATTTGGGGGTCATTGCCCATAATCCCCACGCTGGGCATGCGGGTTGGGGATCGCAGTTCGGTGTAGTTGTTCTGCAGAAGGCGCTGCTGCCCGCCCCCCGCTGTGTTTCCCTTAGTCGCCTCTTACGACACCCACGGGAAGAGTTGGGGTGGTGAAATTCTATGCCGACACCACACGGCATAGAATTTATATGTATAACATGCATAAGTATCAGCATTGTACCCGTGTGAAGCAGGGCGGGTCGCTAGTATATTATATGACATATATATTTTAACATATAAACAAAAAATAACTACTAAAGACTGACAAAGTACTTTTATTGCTCAAATAAAGAAGTGGTTTTACATGGACTTATCCCTCCGAGTAGGTTAATAAAGATACTCTTTAAATTCATTGTTATATACCTACGCTTAGGTATGGCGATATCAATAGCAAATAAAATAAATAAATAATGCCGGACAATCCACACAGCACCATCTAGCCCCAATCTAAGCAGAGCTTGTGTTGTGTATACTAGATGACTGATACACATAATACAATATTGTTACATAGATAGAAAAAACGACCAGACACCCTGAACAAATATCAGATCGTACAAATATTTGTTCCGAGGAGGGAATCGAAACCGCAACCTCCTGCGTCGCAAGCGGAGCTTGGCCCACCGCGCCACAGAGGTCTTCAAATTATACTAGCCAAGATTAAACTTTTTTACGAATAGATAAAATCTTGGACCGTGTTCAGCCACTTCTTCTTTATATAAAAACCCCCGCCATTTTAAGTAGGGTTTTCTAAGCAGGTCTCTGCCGGATATATTTGAATAATTTACCGGAACTGTCTTTTGATGGGTATTTTTAATGTTTTTCTATGGTATACAGATGGTAGGATGTTGGAAAGGTGAGCTTTTTGATGTTGTTATTGTAAAAAGGAACTATGCCCACATTAAGTCAAGTAGGGCGGATAATTCTGATTTCAAAATATATATATATAAGAGTTCTTTTGTTTTAAAATCAAACGAGTTATTGATCTCCAACCCGCATGCCCAGCGTGGGGATTATGGGCAAAAACCCCCACATAATGATGCCATCTATGGCGCTCATTGGGGGAGGTCTATGCCCAGCAGTGGACTATTATAGGCTGGTGATGAGTTATTCGGTAAATTGTTAAATAATGAATGTTTGTAAAATTTAAGGACAGTAAAATTTTCTTTCATTTCGTGTGACTACAGTCATCTTAAACAATTATTATTGTAATAGGTTATTTTAAGTAGTATTAGATTTTAGAAACGATGATCGCTGTGAAAATTTATTGATTGATATTAAGAATGATAACTATTTGCTGTATATTGTATAAGAATTGACGTACAATGGTCGTTTTCTATGTATAATAAAAAATATATATCTATTTTAATAATATTGTATTATGTATATCAGTCATCTAGTACCCATAACACAAGCTCTGCTTAGCTTGGGGCTGGATGATGCTGTGTGGATTGTCCAGCATTATTTATTTATTTATTTATTTAATGTTTCTATTAGCAAATTGTGTGTCCTGACCTGAACTGACTTTAGGCCGTTTTGGTTATAACTTTAATAATGACATATTTTTACAAGATACAATAATCAGCAACTTCTATTTTTAATATAACTAAAAACAGCATTGTGGCGCACCCCATAACACGTAGTCGTCAAATTCTGATCGGCATTTTTGTAACTGTGTCCCGCCCCGTCTTCGCACGGGTATGAATCAAAAATTCAATTTTTCATACGGAACCCTAACCTTTTGAAAAAAATCTATAGTCTATGTTCATCACAGAAAATTTAGGATTCTAATGGTGAAAGATTTTTTCAAATCGGTTCAGTACTTTCTGAACCTATTCAATTCAAACAAACAAACATGCAAATCTTTACTGTATAATATAATAATAATCTTTACTCTGTATAGAAGAGCAAATGTTTTTTCGACTAACGAGGGGTTGCATTAAGTCGTTAAGCTGTAGACACACCTAGACTTGACGTCTTTAGACGCAACACCTATTTTATAGACCGGCCCTGGTGAGCTTGCTTTGGGGCAGAATGGACGGATATGACAGTCATAAATCAAAATGTACGAGGAATTTGTATTATTTCTAACTAAAGGACAGCATTGTTTACTCCAGTACTTAAAATCTCATTTATATTTATGATCTTATGATACAACGCTTGGAATAAAAGACTTCTATCAACATAAAAGTAAGTCTTAGCTTAAGATTTATAATGTATTTTTTGTATTTTCAGACAAAATAAAATTTATTTCAGTTTATAAAAAAAGTGATGATTAATCTTAATCACTGACAATAATGAAATACCAGTACAGATCTTCAAATAATATACAGTACAAGCAACTAAACACAACTTTATTACGGGAGTAATAAAAACACCATCTTGTACCTCACAGGAAATGAACGCGGTGCGATCTGTCCTTTGCGCCCCAATGCACGAGCACTGCTGGCACTTTGTCATACTGCCTTTTGTTACACAACTTAATGCCCTGAATGTCCCCCTCCCTCCCCCTCAGCGGAAATGGTGCGCGTCATTTGAGTTCCTTTTTCGAGCGTTTCTAAGAAAACAATAGTTGTTTTCGTCCTTGAAAAATCTCTTGTTTTAATATATAAAATAAAAGGAAATTCTGTTGAATGCCTAGAAATCTCATCTTCGGTATTCTTTATATATATTGCTGCTTTTTTGTCGTAGAAGAAACGTACCAACTTATAATTTTTCTTTATCAAAAACATATTTTGCAAGATTTTCTTAGCCACTGGAAGTATGTACAGTCATACAGTATACACAAAATATCAGTCATAATATAAAATATTTCTGGTAGATTGAACTTTACGTCTTAAATTTAGAATAGAATAGAAAATACTTTACTATACCATTCTAAAAGAACAATACAAACAGACATTGTCTGGCATTATTATTTATTTACATGCTTAGAGTAGAGGATCTCTTCCCAGCAACCATTTATTTTTAATTCTCTAGTCATTCGAAATTTTGTCAGTACAACAACAAGAATAAAGGAATCAAAAACGAGTCCAAGCATTATTGAAATAGGTACGATTGTCCGCATTTCCATTCCCCAAATTCCGAACCAATGAAAATTAGTTTCTATTGGACAGCGAAATTCCATTACAAAATACCGTTTCTGAACGAAATGTCATAGAAAAGGTATTCCAATGTTTGTTCTGTCTATTATGTTTATTCTTTGGACGTGTGCTTTCTAATCAATTTTAATGTCTACGCTTTGTTGGAAGTTGTTTGAATGTCAATTGTAGGTCAGGTATGATTAGCGTGAATTTTCCTTTGTCAAATATTGGACGAAAAATCAGCATTGCATTTATCACTTATAGATGATTATAGAGTTTGTATTAGTTTGTAAATATAAACTATGTGTATATTACATACGTGTCGTTTGATATGTTTGACTTGCAAAATCATGTAAAGGGTGTTTGGATTAAATTATTTTATTTTTAATGATTACTTGACCATTATTATATAGGTATGTATGTATACAACATAATATAAAAACTATCAGTATTTGACGAAATCAATCAAAAAAAAATTAAGACGAATTCAATATGAACGTAAGCGGGTTAACTCGTTAAGTCCCTCGTTAAGGGATGAAACGTTGGTGTTCTCCCAACACAAAATAGGCTCGTAGTTAACCCGCTTACATTCATAATGAATGTACAGAATACATTATAATTTTTGATATTTTAGTCTTCGCACTCGGGGTAATCGCATATTTTTGAGATATTGTTTGATGTGCATTATGTTTCATTATCATTCAGATAACGGCCTCAGTGGCACATCGGACAAACATCCTCGACCGATGGTTGGTTCGATTTTCGCCTCAGGACAAATCTTAACATTTGTTTGATCTTTACGTATTGTGTCGGGTATCCTGGCTACTTTGTAATAAAAATATTGATCTATTTTTTTATGTACTTGGCGTTGGTTCTATCAGACATCGAAAAAAAAAACATCGAAGCACGAAATCTCGACAAACGGTAATGGGTGGAAAATAGGGCGTTTTCTCGTGGTCCTACTGTTTTGTCCTACTAGTAGGACCACGAGGGAGACTAATTTCTGTTCGTCCTACTATGACATATGTATTAGAGCTGTAGTCATTTATTTATACCACCTGTATATAATTTGTTTTCTCATGATCCTACTCTTTTGTCCTACTGGTAGGACCACGAGGGAGGCCAGTTTATGTTCGTCCTACTATGAGATATTGGAGTTTTAATAATTTATTTATATCACCTTAATTTAATTATTACTTTTGACACAAGAAATAAAAGGAAGGAAAAAAACAGTCATTTGTTACAAATTAAACATATTATGCTCTTATTATAATTTTTTCTATTCTGTATATTTGCGTTGTAAATACAAGTCGCAAATATTATGTAAAAAAGAAAAGCATAGAAAAACAAGAGGTTGCGGGTTCGATTCCCGCCTCGGGACAAATATTTGTACGATCTGCAGATATTTATTCAGGGGTTCTGGTCGTTTTCTACGTATAATAAAAAATCTATTTATTTAATAATATTTATTATGTATATCAGTCATCTAGTACCCATAACACAAGCTCTGCTTAGCTTGGGGCTAGATGATGCTGTGTGGAAGAAAAAGAAAATGTCATTCAAGAATAGGAAAGATAATCTTTATTTGTAGCTAAAATTAAACGATAACATTTATATGCACTTAATTGATTAAATAATCAACGCCATATTCACAACACAAGCACTGCTACTTAGAGCAAAGTAGAAGTTGTGATGATTGTCCAGCATTAGGTACTTATTTATGATATCTAATATTCTATGAAGATAACAAAGTAGCAAATTCCACAGAAGTGCAAGTTGTATCATGGAGATAGCCAACAATGGTAGAAGAGCTATTGTGCCTTTCAACGACTCAGTTCGAGTTGATTGTGTTGCATCGCAAGTAAATCCGAGATAATGAGACAACTTGCAGAGGTTAGTAAAAGTTAGTTAAAGATGGCGGATAGTTTGGGGAGGGACTGGCGAAGTTTTGTTACAAGTTCTGTTCAACAAATGTTTCTCTATCTCTATCTCTTGCTGTTTGAATGCTCTGTGGAAGAGTGAGGTAGATATTTTAAGCACAATTGGTGTTTGATGAGTGTCCTTGATTGAAATTTTAGGAATTTCGCTAAGGTCATAATCAGTCTACGATCGGACGCGAACGCGCACGAACGTACGGTAGTGTGACTCATTATGTCCACAATGACGACGTCAAAAGTAGTAAAGTGCAACAATTGCAATATAGTGATTTGTGAACTGTTGTCGTTCATACAAAACAAAATAGATGTAATGAGCGAGGAGTCTATTGTTCACATTTGTATGTCTTCGTTCTCTGCTGAAGAAATTGAACAAGCAAAGAACTTATTGTTCGACTCGCTAACAACAACAAAGCGGAAGATTTCTCGTAAACGGGATGGACGTACACAGCGAGACCTATACGATGTGATTAGTGTTTTTAAAGAAACGGATCCAAATGAAACACCGATCTTTGTTGCAAGAATGCTTCAAAAGTTGCCACCTATTCTATGGGACCATCTGGACGCGACGAGAATACTTAAGGATATTCTTGTACTCCAAAATGACTTGAAAACACTAAAGGAAACATATGTGTCAGTTGAGAAACTTGAGGAGGTTAAAAATGATCTCAATAACTTGAAACAAACATCTATTGTCAATAACTATGATTGCTACGTGAGTAAACAACGCGGAGGCGGCGGCGTTTTGTCTAATAGTTATTACATGGACAGCGGGCCTACCGGCCTACCTCATATTTTGGAGCGCAGTCAATCAGCTGAGATGACGTCACCGGGCGATAACCGCTCGGTGCTTTCGAATAAAGCGTCGGCGTCGTCGTCGTGTGAGCAGCGGGATTGTAACGATGGCTTGTACCGGTCAATTCAAAATACTAGTGTTGGTCGCGATGTCGTTTGTCCGGCTATTCTATCAAAGACCCCGACTTCACCCGTTTTATCTCAAAATACGTGTATGCCGCAAATGCAAGTTAATATGATAAGTAATCGTACACATTTGATGCATCCGCCTGCGTCTACGCCAGCGCAGCTACCTAAGACCTTTGCGAGTACTGTTAGTGCGGAGGGTGAATGGAAGAAAGATAAACCGGAAGAGGGATGGATTTTGGCTCAGCGCAAGAGGCATAAAAATCGCTTCGCTACAGCGCAGGGAAATGCGATCGTGAACCCGACTGACAAGTTTAAGGCAGCTGAAATTAAGATACCTTTGTTTATAAATAACGTGGACAGCACTACCACAGAGAATGATATCGCTGATTATCTATTTACGAGAACACAAACAAAGGTATCACTGCAGAAAATTAATAGTAGGATACAGAAGAAATATAACGCATACAAAATGCTGGTACCGCACTCAAAACTTGCCCTATTTCTAGAAGACAGCTTATGGCCTGTGGGTGTAACGTTTAGGCGTTTTATTGATTTTAAAAATCCTAATTTTAATGGATCACACAATAGGAAACAACAAAATTAGCTCAACTTTTATGAGCTACAATTGTAAAAATGTGAAAACAAACATAGATTTTGTAAGGTCGCTATGTCGAAAAGCTGATATAGTGGCCTTACAAGAAACCTGGCTTCTGCCCCACGACGTTGCTTTCCTGGGGACAATTGATCCTGACTTCGGCTACACCGGGAACTCTGCAGTGGACACCTCGGCGGGCATGTTGCGGGGCAGGCCCTACGGCGGCCTTGCCATACTGTGGCGTAAGGATATGTTTCGCTCCGTGTCTACTGTGCAGTGTGTGAGTGTGCGTATCACAGCTATTAAGGTGGTGCTTGAGAACCGCCAGTTTCTAGTGTTTTCAGTGTATATGCCTACTGACAGTTCGGATAAACCTGAGAACATAGCGGAATTTATAGGTTGTTTGAGCGAAATTAGTGCCATTGTGGAAAATAGTAACGTGGACTCCGTGTACATATTAGGTGACTTTAATGCGGATCCCAGGGCACCCTTTGGTAAGGAACTTGATAATTTTTGTCGTGAACTGAACTGGATATGTGCCGACATCGACATCTTAGGGTTGTCCTCGGGTACGTACACGTTTCTTAGTGATGCGCACGGCACAACATCGTGGTTAGATCATGTTGTGACTACTGAAGCTGCTAGAAAGTCGATAATGGACATTAAGGTAAACTATAGCTTCTCATGGTCGGATCACTTTGCATTAGAAATAATTTGTGACTTAAATGTTATAAGGTTAAAAATAAAAGAGGTGAAGTCGATACCAAATTTTGTGATTTGGGGTGAATTTACAGACGAAGAAATATAGAGAACAATGTACATCTAAACTTCGAGAAGTGAACTTCCCCCCCGAGTTTAGAAGCTGTGCTGACTCTCACTGTGACATTGTAGAACATAAAGTTATCTTAAACAACCTGTACAGTGAAATTATTACTATTCTTTGTGAGTCGGCCAGTTCATGTTATAAGCTTGTTGTTAGTAACGGAAATCGTAGAAAAAAGCATGTTACGGGCTGGAATAAATATGTAGCTGAGGCTCATAGGGAGGCTCGGTTTTGGTTTCAGCAATGGAGATCAGTTGGAAAACCTCTGTGTGGGTCAACGTACCAAAAAATGCGAGAAACGCGTAGTAATTTTAAATCAAAACTAAAATGGTGTCAAAATAATGAAACACAAATAAAAATGGACATTATTGCTACACAACACAAAGCTAAAAATTTTGGAAAGTTTTGGAAAGAAACCAATAAGCTGATCCCAAAACCGAGTGTTCCGATAAGCGTAGAGGGCGTCAGTGATCCCATCCGAATTGCCAATATGTTTAAGGAGCACTTTAGGGTTCAATCTCCATTGGGGCCTGCATCTGCAAAGCAAGGCGAGGGGGGGGCGAGCGGGGGAGAAAGGACTTTGCTTATAACTGCGAAGGAGGTGGCGCGGGTGGTGAGGGACATGAAGCGAGGAAAATCCCCAGGACACGACTCACTGAGCATTGAACACCTGCAAAATGCTGGTGTACACCTGCCAGGGGTGCTCGCCATGTTCTTCACCCTCTGCGTCAGCCATTCGCATTTACCAGGAGATATGTTAAGGACTGTAGTTGTACCTATTATCAAAAACAAGACTGGAGACGCTTCCAGCATAGGCAACTACAGGCCTATATCCCTGGCTACTGTGATGGCAAAGGTATTGGACGGTGTGTTTGATATGCATCTGAGTCGACATGTAAACCTGCATGACGCCCAGTTCGGTTTTAGAACTGGACTGTCCACTGAAACAGCAGTACTAAGCCTCAAACACACCGTCCAGTACTACACCAGCAGAAGCACGCCTGTCTACGCCTGCTTTCTCGATCTATCAAAAGCCTTCGATCTAGTGGCGTATGACAGGTTATGGCAGAAGCTGTCAAGTGATACCAACCTTCCCCGTGAGCTCTTATCACTCGCCAAACACTGGTATGGCAACCAGACCAACTTTGTAAGATGGTCGGGGTCGCTTTCGGACATGTACAGATTGGAATGCGGGGTGAGGCAGGGCGGGTTGAGCTCGTCCCGACTTTTCAGCCTGTACATGGATCGTCTGATTCGTGAGCTCAGCAGCGCGCAGGTCGGCTGCTCTATTGATGGTGTTTTCGTTAATAACATTAGCTATGCCGACGATATGGTGCTGCTGAGCCCATCAATCAGTGCTCTCAGAAAGCTACTCGGGATCTGTGAGAGATATGCGGAGGCTCACGGGCTCAAATACAATGCAAGCAAAAGCGAAGTAATGGTATTCAAATCAGGTTCAAAAACTTATGATACCATTCCGCCGGTAATCCTGAACGGCAGCGAGCTGAAGCGGGTAGCCTGCTTTAAGTATTTGGGCCATTGGGTCACCGAGTCTCTTACGGATGACATGGACATGGACAGGGAACGCAGGGCATTATCCATTAGAGCGAACATGCTGGCCCGTAGGTTTGCGCGTTGCACCAGGCAGGTTAAAACGACGCTTTTCAGAGCTTACTGCCAGGCGTTTTATACGTGCAGCCTTTGGATCAGGCACACCAAAAAGTCTTGGAATGCCCTGCGGATCCAGTACAACAACTCGTTCAGGGTGCTGATGGGGTTGCCGCGCTTCTGTAGCGCCTCGGGGATGTTTGCTGACGCACGAGTAGATGGTTTCGCAGCGATAATGCGCAAGAGAGCAGCATCCCTGGTGCGCCGGGTGCGTGACAGCTCCAACACCTACCTGCAGCTCATTGCTCAGCGGATGGACACTGACTGTCTCTTTATGGAACACTGGACAAGAGCATATATATTGTTCTCTCTTGACCAGTGTTTATTATACCTAATTGTAATAATTGTGTAACTCTGATGTCAGTGATGTTTTTGGATTGTGATTTTAATTTTAAATTTAATTTTAGTAGGTATAGAATTTTATTTTAATTTTGTGATTCATTTTAGTTAATTTTAATAAATTTGTAATTTTGCATTTTAATTGATTTAAATTTGTAATTCATTTTAACTGATTTGATTTTTGTACTTATTTATATTATTACTTAATTTTGACATCGAATTGAACTTTAATTTTGCTGATGTATTTTAATTTTCTATTTATAATATTTTTATTTATACCTAATTTAAAATTTATTTCGAATATGGACACTTTTATTATAACAATGTTGTCTGAAATAAACGTATTGAATTGAATTGAATTGAATAATGCTGATGTTAGGTACTTAGGTCTCTAAGCCATGAAAGCACTAAACCAAAACTCTGAATGGCGAAGTTTTGTTACAAGTTCTGTTCAGTAAATGTAATAAATGTTTTGGTGTTCGTATGCTCTGTGGAAGTGTGAGGTAGCGATTTTGAATAATTGTGGTTGATAGTCTCCTTGATTGAACTTTTTGGAATTTTGCTCAGGTCGCATATTGCTAATATTAGGTACGTAGGTTTCTAAGCCTAAGAAATTGCTTAACAAATAAAATACACTGAATGATATTTCAATAACTTTATTTCTTAACTAGTGGTCCGCCCCGGCTTTGCACGGTATTTAACAAAACTTGAATGCGGCACCCTAACGTTTTTGAAAATATGCAATAGCCTATGTTCATCAGGGAAAATTAAGGATTCTAATAGTGAAATAAATTTTCAAATCGGTCTAGTTGTTTCAGAGCCTATTCTATCCAAGCAAAAAAACAAACAATCAAATCTTTCCCTTAAGAATAATAAATAGATAAATAATAATGGATAGTCCACCCAGCCCTAAGTAAAACTGAGCTTGTGTTATTGGTACTAGAATAACTTTTATTTATAATATAATACAATAAATTAATAAGTTCGTATCACATTACCAGTCAGGTAACAAAATTATCGTCCAATCCTCACTTACAGCGTACGTCCATAGATAATGCCAGCCCTGGATCAGACTTTATGGCGAAAACTACCGAAATGATCCATTTATCACAGCCATTACCAACCCTATCTGTGAGTATGGAAATGACGCGGATTTCATTGGACGTATTTATGAACTTGTTAGGGGTGTCAAGTCGATAGATGATTTGTGAGCGGGAAATTACATATTTTCGTCGTAGCGGGTAAAAGATCCATTGATTTATTAGATCTCTTATCTAAAACTTTACGATTTTAACAAAGAAAATATCCATTCAATCACCAAATTAGAACTATTTACAATTGATACAATAATTGAGCAGACTGTTACAAATAAGATTAAAATACTACACTCAAAGTAAAGAAATAAACAAACTATATGTTTCAGTTGTTTCGATTCACAAGAAAAATCATTAGAATAATAATAAATAAATAAATAAATAATAATGCTGGACAATCCACACAGCATCATCTAGCCCCAAGCTAAGCAGAGCTTGTGTTATGGGTACTAGATGACTGATATACATAATACAATATTATTAAATAGATAGATATTTTTCATTATACTTAGAAAACGACCAGAACCCCTGAACAAATATCTGCAGATCATACAAATATTTGTCCCGAGGCGTTGGTGTTCTCCCAACACAAAATAGGCTCGTAGTTAACCCGCTTACATTCATAATGAATGTACAGAATACATTATAATTTTTGATATTTTAGTCTTCGCACTCGGGGTAATCGCATATTTTTGAGATATTGTTTGATGTGCATTATGTTTCATTATCATTCAGATAACGGCCTCAGTGGCACATCGGACAAACATCCTCGACCGATGGTTGGTTCGATTTTCGCCTCAGGACAAATCTTAACATTTGTTTGATCTTTACGTATTGTGTCGGGTATCCTGGCTACTTTGTAATAAAAATATTGATCTATTTTTTTATGTACTTGGCGTTGGTTCTATCAGACATCGAAAAAAAAAACATCGAAGCACGAAATCTCGACAAACGGTAATGGGTGGAAAATAGGGCGTTTTCTCGTGGTCCTACTGTTTTGTCCTACTAGTAGGACCACGAGGGAGACTAATTTCTGTTCGTCCTACTATGACATATGTATTAGAGCTGTAGTCATTTATTTATACCACCTGTATATAATTTGTTTTCTCATGATCCTACTCTTTTGTCCTACTGGTAGGACCACGAGGGAGGCCAGTTTATGTTCGTCCTACTATGAGATATTGGAGTTTTAATAATTTATTTATATCACCTTAATTTAATTATTACTTTTGACACAAGAAATAAAAGGAAGGAAAAAAACAGTCATTTGTTACAAATTAAACATATTATGCTCTTATTATAATTTTTTCTATTCTGTATATTTGCGTTGTAAATACAAGTCGCAAATATTATGTAAAAAAGAAAAGCATAGAAAAACAAGAGGTTGCGGGTTCGATTCCCGCCTCGGGACAAATATTTGTACGATCTGCAGATATTTATTCAGGGGTTCTGGTCGTTTTCTACGTATAATAAAAAATCTATTTATTTAATAATATTTATTATGTATATCAGTCATCTAGTACCCATAACACAAGCTCTGCTTAGCTTGGGGCTAGATGATGCTGTGTGGAAGAAAAAGAAAATGTCATTCAAGAATAGGAAAGATAATCTTTATTTGTAGCTAAAATTAAACGATAACATTTATATGCACTTAATTGATTAAATAATCAACGCCATATTCACAACACAAGCACTGCTACTTAGAGCAAAGTAGAAGTTGTGATGATTGTCCAGCATTAGGTACTTATTTATGATATCTAATATTCTATGAAGATAACAAAGTAGCAAATTCCACAGAAGTGCAAGTTGTATCATGGAGATAGCCAACAATGGTAGAAGAGCTATTGTGCCTTTCAACGACTCAGTTCGAGTTGATTGTGTTGCATCGCAAGTAAATCCGAGATAATGAGACAACTTGCAGAGGTTAGTAAAAGTTAGTTAAAGATGGCGGATAGTTTGGGGAGGGACTGGCGAAGTTTTGTTACAAGTTCTGTTCAACAAATGTTTCTCTATCTCTATCTCTTGCTGTTTGAATGCTCTGTGGAAGAGTGAGGTAGATATTTTAAGCACAATTGGTGTTTGATGAGTGTCCTTGATTGAAATTTTAGGAATTTCGCTAAGGTCATAATGCTGATGTTAGGTACTTAGGTCTCTAAGCCATGAAAGCACTAAACCAAAACTCTGAATGGCGAAGTTTTGTTACAAGTTCTGTTCAGTAAATGTAATAAATGTTTTGGTGTTCGTATGCTCTGTGGAAGTGTGAGGTAGCGATTTTGAATAATTGTGGTTGATAGTCTCCTTGATTGAACTTTTTGGAATTTTGCTCAGGTCGCATATTGCTAATATTAGGTACGTAGGTTTCTAAGCCTAAGAAATTGCTTAACAAATAAAATACACTGAATGATATTTCAATAACTTTATTTCTTAACTAGTGGTCCGCCCCGGCTTTGCACGGTATTTAACAAAACTTGAATGCGGCACCCTAACGTTTTTGAAAATATGCAATAGCCTATGTTCATCAGGGAAAATTAAGGATTCTAATAGTGAAATAAATTTTCAAATCGGTCTAGTTGTTTCAGAGCCTATTCTATCCAAGCAAAAAAACAAACAATCAAATCTTTCCCTTAAGAATAATAAATAGATAAATAATAATGGATAGTCCACCCAGCCCTAAGTAAAACTGAGCTTGTGTTATTGGTACTAGAATAACTTTTATTTATAATATAATACAATAAATTAATAAGTTCGTATCACATTACCAGTCAGGTAACAAAATTATCGTCCAATCCTCACTTACAGCGTACGTCCATAGATAATGCCAGCCCTGGATCAGACTTTATGGCGAAAACTACCGAAATGATCCATTTATCACAGCCATTACCAACCCTATCTGTGAGTATGGAAATGACGCGGATTTCATTGGACGTATTTATGAACTTGTTAGGGGTGTCAAGTCGATAGATGATTTGGATGCAGTTATGCATAGTTAGTCCAAGCGCCATTTTCAGTTTTTTGAGAAATGACATAAACGCGTTTTTATTTGCAGAAGATTTGTATCTGTATTGTCTGAAAGTAAATCTATGTCCATCGAAACTTCTATTTCTAATTTAACATTCTACATCAAAAAAATATAAAATAAGTATATATTTTGGAAGATATAGCTAAAAATGCACTTGGACTCTCGAAAAATATGATGTTTTCATTTTACAAAATGAGTCCAAGCGACATTTATGTCGTTTGGACTCCTGATGCGTAATTCAATTCGAAAGAATAGATTGTTGATAGCACGTGTAAATAGAAAAAAACCTAAGATACCCATTATTTACTCAGCATTTAAAACGAGGGGATGATATAGAGGATTTTGAAATATAAATAAAAACTATACAAATGGCACAAGCAATAATGTCTAAAAAATGTAATGTATCAATCAGCTTTCTTAAACAGACGGACAGACACCAACCTCAAAACATGTCGAATAAGACGGACTATTATACAAAATCTACTCTTCTTCGACATGTTCTGGATCAAAATCTAAATGACCATTAAACCCTTCAATATCATCATCAATCGTGCCGTCTGAAATTAAATTTCTGTAAAATGACATCGCATCGTTGGGGATGTATGGGAACAGTGATTTTAAATCTTTTAGTTTTTTTTCTGAAACAGGCTTTCCATTAGGCCAAAGCGGTATAACCAAGTCTTTAAAACATGTTTGTCCTTTTTTTTGACCTTTTTTCCTTTCTACATCAATTTTTACGCTTTCTTCCTCTTCATCTACAGTTGTCTTGAAATTTATTTTAAATGGATGATCTTTTGTTACTTTTATTTGCCTTATTTTCAACCAATTGACCTTCTCGCCCATGTTATCTATTTTTCTATTGACAATAGCTTCATCCATTTTTTCAGTGTTAATAAAATCCGTTTTCTCCATTTTTACGGCGCGACGGGAAGAGGAAGGAATCAGTAGTTAACTTCAATTATTGTTATGCATCAGTAGTCTATGCGACAAATGTGTGATATTATTGGTTTGCGTTAGGAATCAAACTAATGTTTATTGTTTTGCAAAACTAGTCCAAGTAACAAAATACTGTCGCGTGGACTACTGATGCATAACACTACGTCGTTTGGGCTTGTAATGTATAAATGGAAATGTGTTTTTCTATTACGTAATTTGGTTATTAGTGTTAAAATGGTTTATGGGCTAGTTTTGCGTATCAAAATATATCGTTTGCTTTAGAAGGCGCTTGGACTGGGTATCATAAAATACCACTTAGAGTGAAGCTAGCTGCAAGAGTGTTTTTCCTATGGCTAAATTATGCCCTAGTTATTACAAAAATGCAAAAAAATCCAAAAATGAAATTTGGCGCTTGGACTAATTATGCATAACTGTATCCATTTGTGAGCGGGAAATTACATATTTTCGTCGTAGCGGGTAAAAGATCCATTGATTTATTAGATCTCTTATCTAAAACTTTACGATTTTAACAAAGAAAATATCCATTCAATCACCAAATTAGAACTATTTACAATTGATACAATAATTGAGCAGACTGTTACAAATAAGATTAAAATACTACACTCAAAGTAAAGAAATAAACAAACTATATGTTTCAGTTGTTTCGATTCACAAGAAAAATCATTAGAATAATAATAAATAAATAAATAAATAATAATGCTGGACAATCCACACAGCATCATCTAGCCCCAAGCTAAGCAGAGCTTGTGTTATGGGTACTAGATGACTGATATACATAATACAATATTATTAAATAGATAGATATTTTTCATTATACTTAGAAAACGACCAGAACCCCTGAACAAATATCTGCAGATCATACAAATATTTGTCCCGAGGCGGGAATCGAACCCGCAACCTCCTGCGTCGCAGGCGGACCTTCGCCCAACGCGCCACAGAGGTCGTCGTAGAATCGAATAGGTAAGAATTTCTGATGTTGGCAGAGATATGGCGAGACAAGGCCATTATTTTGAAAACAATAAAAAACTAAATACAAATTCCCACACAGTTTTTTAAAAGTTTTGTGGGATAAATACTTTTGCGTCACGTAACGGCTCTGTTGGAAGACAACCAACTCATAATGAGACAGGGACCGTTTTGTGACCGTTCTTTTATTCTTCTCTTTTACATTTTATGTGTCTGAGTTACAAATAAACGTTATTATTCTATTCCAATACCTCGGGAATACATTTATTTTGTTTAATTGCCTAATCTCAAAATTATCTGCAACAGTTAGAGCGTTGAATGGTCGCTTAAAAAGGTACCATAACACAGGCAAGCTGCTCAAAAAAAGAATTTGACTTCTACCTTTTAATTATTAAAGGAATTCAAATAGATTCTTCAGTAGGTATTCGAATTTTATTGGGTTCTATGTTGAATAAACATTCGTCTATATTTTTTTGCGACACGAGTCACTCAAATCCGTCTACCTAGTAAATTTTTTAACTCCAAAAACTATGCGGTCCGACTAAATACTTACGAGAAGGTACTACTTACTTTGGCATGACGTAGTAACCCTGAAACTGGAAATAACCAGTAATCCCAAAAAGTACGTGTCGTCTCATAGTATCGCCCGACTTATAGTCCGTGATAAGTCACAGAAAGAACTAATAAATAAAATCATCTCTCTATTTACCTTTAAACTTAGATACACAGCGTCGGGCCGGGTTCTAAGCCCACAACGGTAATGAAAACCAAACAACACCGAGGCATCGCAATGATTTAATAGAGACGCCTGGAGCCAACGCCTACGTCATTAGGCATGACCTAATGAGCATACACAGAATAGATGATAATTATTACGGCCTTGTGACGTCATTCTTCAGTAAAGTAGCAAGAGTTCCAGCAAAAAATAAGATCTATTTGCTAAGCGGCTTTGGTCTTGTTTGATTTTCTTTTTACATAAGTGCCTAGTTGGACGGTTTGTGCCTTTACGTAGAATTATGTCATGGACGCAAAAATACCAAGAGAGGCTCTCCTAATTAAATTTTAGTATATTTTACAGTCAGTTTTTTTTTGTTTGAAATTCAAAATGATTAATGAAGGGCATTCACTGTACATAGGTATGAAAATATCCGCGAACGATCAGAAGGGAGAAGCGCTGAATAAAGCCTCTTCCTTTGATATACCTTTATGAGTGTAAGTGGGTTAACTACGAACCTAGTTTGTATTTGAAGAACACCATCCCTTATCGAGGGAATTCATCAGTTCTATTTGCACCATATTTGTATGCCATACCTATATGTATCCTTATTTGTATGTTTTTGCGTATTTTCTTTAGACAACACGTAAAACATACGAGAAATGTGTCATGAAATATTTACTTTGAACAGGTTCTGTCCGTTCTGATCGCAAATAATATACCTGTTAAGCTTTCCCTGAAATGCATGACGTGACACAATTAGATAGGATTCTGCCGTGACAGAGGTGTTGATTGGCAATTATAACCTTGATTCGAGCACAGTGATCCGTGGTATGTAATCTAGAAGTGCACTCTATCGTAATATAATCATTGCTTCAGCTCCGAATATCAGACAGTCTGTGGTTTGCACCAATTTGTGATACTGACGTGTCTATATCCAATGAGTATAGTCAGAGAAGGCCGTGTGGTGCCGGCATAGAATTTCACCACCCAAACTCTTCCCGTGGTTGTCGTAAGAGGCGAGTAAGGGAAACACAGCGGGGGGCGGGCAGCAGCGCCTTCTGCAGAACAACTCCACCGAACTGCGATCCCCAACCCGCATGCCCAGCGTGGGAATTATGGACAATAACCCCCAAATGATAATGCCATCTATGGCGCTCATTAGGGGAGGCCTATGTCCAGCAGTGGACTATTTCAAAAAGATGTTATAGTCGTAATAATCAGGCTGTAAATCAACTGTCAAAAAACTGCCCCGTGCTCGATCATGTTTCCCGATCGCTGCATTATAGACTACAACGGCGCGTATTTAATGTAATGTTACTGTTTAAAAAATATAAGAATATTTCTAATAAACTAAGAGTGCTTTCCATGGCGGCAGCGGCCAAATTGGCACGGCATAGACCGTGTTAGATTACAATATTCAGTTATAAAATTCCATTGACAACCTATTTCTTCTTCGTCAGAATTCCACGCCTTCTATTAGTTCTTGATCAAATATGTTTTATTTCTTTACTGTTAAGTTGTGCTGTGTTAAAACTCAACATTTAATATCACAATTTTAAACAAAGCACAACTGAACACTTTAATCTTCCGGTAGATTTACTAGTGTTTTTACTTATAAATCAAACCCCTGAAATTCAAATGTGCCTTCAAAACCTAGGCTTTGATGTATAACCCATGAAACTATAAATAAGTACGGAAGGAATATCAGAAAAAATGAAATGAAGCACTCCAATCAAGCAAGCATGCCAATCAATCAAATAGTATGCTGGCCATCGCCATTACGGCTATAGACACCATCTGATGAACTCTATTGTAAACAAACCAAAATAAACGGAAAACGCCGTCTTGTGTGGTCAGATGTTGCAAAAATCACAATGGGTTTGTCAATAAAAAACACCGGATCACCTTTCGTAGATAAATTTCTTATATCACCAACTTATTTTATCGATTTGACGCAAAATTATTATCAACATGTAAATCAAACTACAAGCACAAAATCTCGCCAGTGCTGCCAACATGTAAACATGTAAATTTTCCAGTAAGTGTGGGAGGATATTAAAAATGTTTTAATTCTCATATTTTATTGACTTTAAATTATGAATCAGGTATATAGGCATTATCATCCTGGTACCTATAAGATAATATGTATTAAGTATTCGAAATATAATAAGGATAAAAATTCAGTTTGTAATATCTATACAATAGCTTAGCTTTAGGGATACGAATTTCGAAATTGTTTTTTATTTGAGCTAACCTCCAAAATAGCTGAACCCATTTGGATAATACTTTTACTGACGATCATGCTACGCAGATGTTATATCGAGATTATCGCCGTGGGGCATAACTAAAAGTCAATATTTTTTCAGATTTCCGGGTGACGAAAATTGGAAGTTAAATTGAATTCGCATAATCAGAGAATCTCATAATTAAAATAATTTGAATCCCACTAAATCTAGTGTAGCATGCAGTGTGCATGAAGATATTTCATGTAAAAGCATGCGGGCATTAAATGTAGGTAGGATACATAAATTTTTATTTATAATGTATCAAAAAACAATGAATATGAGAATAATGTATATTTTTTTTACATAACATTTCATTGATCTTCCCAGTAACAATCATAAGATATGGCTGCAAATGTACATTTAAATATTTATTTTTTTTTTTATACAGGGTGGAATTTTGTGATGCCACCTGGAGGGAAAGTACTCTTAATACTGTAGATAGAAAATTGTACTCAAAGAAAACATTCCTTTAATTTTGAAAAGAAAAAAAACTGCATTCAAAGATTTTCGAAAATTCGCTTGCCACACCCGGGAATCGAACCGACTAAAATTTGTAAAAATTACACCCTGTACTTTAATTGCATAGATCGTTAGGGTCAATAATAAGAATGAAATCTCTCTAACAAACTTAATAAATTAAATGGGTCAAGTTAACTTAAAGATCCATCTGTTTACTTGTGTCAGTAATTAATAATTATCATTGTCGTCATTTATCCATTAAAAATGACGAATTAATATTTAGAGTCCACGTGTACGAAGGTCATTTAAACACTGTCAAGTGTCTTGAAATACTGGATCTCTTAAGAAATGAGGCAGAGCGAAACCAAATAATTCTACCCACTCAAGCGTCCCGCTCGCGCGACCGATGAAGTGTCAAGCGTTCATGTGGCGCGGGAAACCGCTGCGCGCATTCTACGCGCTACCTCGTCTCGAAAAAACGCTTATAGCACGACAACTGTTACAGCTACAACCAAGCAATAAATAAAATCAGAATGCTATTGAAATTTAGAATCTAACCACACTATACTCTTATTACTCAATTGCAGTACAATCTAGAAATAAGGGCTGAAAATTTGCGATTTCTCTAAAAATACAGCTAACTAATTTTTTCATACGATTTCATTTGAAAACTACATTGTTCTTGCCCAAGATAATTACGTGCTAAAAAAGTGTAGGATCTATCCTTTTGATTGATACCAAAATCTTTGGATAATTATTGCGCTTTCTACCAAAATAAATTTAAACAATCTAATCACTCGACCGAAAAATCGCGAGGTCAGCGAGGTCAAATGTGTACGACGGCCCAAGATAAATTCGTTTAATCATATTTAATTTTGTTTATTTTTATTGTCTTAGTGTGTTTATAAACTAATACTCACCTGATTTTCATATTATGAGGCATATTTTATTAGAATATCTAATAATTTCATACACCATTTAGCCAAAACACTTTCCAACAACACAAGAACAATGGCCGTAATTCGACACCTCATTTCGGCGATTAAAATACCGCCGCATCATTCTCGCATCCTCTAGATTTTACGATAAACCTATAGTATGATTCCTGAGGATTGTTTTGATGTATAACACTAATACATTGGGATAGAAATCACTTAATACTTCCGTTTCAAACACAAAGATCTTATAATGACGTCATTGATGACGCAACGTGAAAATAAACAAAAGATTTCTTTTTTTTTTTCTTCTGTGAACTGGCCATGGTATGGCTTATTGGCTGCGTTATTGTGTACAGAACCATCTAGCGTCAAGTGGGAGCAGCTTTCGTGGTGTTTACATAGGCAAAAAATGAATTTTGTAGACGAGAGTCACGTTGGCAACCGTGTGGACTTGAACGTTTGACCGGAATGGCGCCGTGGGGACTGAAACGTTTGAGTGGAGCAAGATGGTGGTCCAGCCCATAACAGCAGAATCACTACTGCCTACATTAATAACCATTTTAATACCTGGATTGGTACCAACGGCACAATCAGATGGCCTGCGAGATCACCAGATCTCACCCCTTTAGATTCTTTTTTGTGGGGTAAAAAATCTAATTTACATGAAATCTTATGCGAATGTAAACGAGTTGAGAGTTGAAGTTCAGAATACGATTTATAATATTCACCACCACGTTATTAAAAGTTACTAGAAATGTATTCGTTTTTGTATATCCAAGAAAATGGAGCCCATTTCGAGCAACTAATTAGTTAGTTGACTTTTTATTGTGAATAATTAAAATAATTTAAGATTTCATGGTTTTCATTTCATTTAATTTATTAAGTTTGTTAGAGAGATTTCATTCTTATTATTGACCCTAACGATCTATGCAATTAAAGTACAGGGTGTAATTTTTACAAATTTTAGTCGGTTCGATTACCGGGTGTGGCAAGCGAATTTTCGAAAATCTTTGAATGCAGTTTTTTTTCTTTTCAAAATTAAAGGAATGTTTTCTTTGAGTACAATTTTCTATCTACAGTATTAAGAGTACTTTCCCTCCAGGTGGCATCACAAAATTCCACCCTGTATATATATTGGTTAGGCTAGGCATTTCCATTAAGAACAACGTATGCGAAGCCGCAGGCAGAAAATGTTGTCAGCCAGTTAATAGGCCTAAAGAATAATTTATTCAAACTAAAATTAGACATAGAATGAGACTTTGGATGAGTTTATCTTTGTTACTTCTGCACACACACTCAGAGGCCTGAACAGATTTTGTTGAAATTACTTCGATTAGCAAATAGGGGTAGTTACTATTTAATCCCGGGAAAGTACAGTGTTCTGTTCTGTTCTTGGGGGACAGTAAAATTCACTGCAGTTAGCACCCTAAAACGCTGGCGTAAATTGAAAATTATAAAAAGTAGGTCTAATAAACACAATTACCGTGGCTAAAGCAGTACCTAAAATGATTCATTATAATTTACATATTCATATTAATAAGTGAACAATTAGTATGAAGAATATTTATAAAAATTATGGGTAATTTTTTCTTCTGTTGGCAACTCTCTATACACTGACACTCAATGTCATTCCGCCATTGCTAAGATTCAAGTTTGATTTGACAGGATTCTATCCGTACTTTTCATAAATCCATGGTATAACCTTTAAAATAATTAGGCGAAATAAACAAACTGTTCTGCAGATCACTTTTCGTGCAAAAACATTCATCCATATCGTCAAACACAGTGCCAGAGAGATTATAAACCAATTTTTAGGATACATTGTTTGATGGGTTTAGCAAACGCTGGCTGATATGTAAGCTTAAAAAGTTTCCGTTGGGTAAACGAAATGGAATATTTAAAATGGAAAAATGGCCAGCTCACCTTTGTGATACATTTATAAAAGGTTTAATGTTTTAGGGATCAATGAGCTTTTTCAGGTTTTTCAGGTACATTCATTGGGAAAGTAGAAACATGACAAAATTGTACTCTTGAGTGGTAAAATTTTTGCTTAGGGCAGTTTTTAGGGTTTTTTATATCGCTCTCAAAATCCTTATGGCATTGCTTTTTTCTGAGTTGTGTTTTGAATCTACCTCTATAATGTCTACACTATCAGAAACTACTACAGCTATTGACTTGGAATTTGAAATAATTATATATTTCATGCACCTTTACAGATATAAAATGAAAGTAATGAAAAATCAATATGAAGATTTTCAGTTCATATTTTGATATGTACAAATTTTGATATGGCAAGCAGCAGCGCCCTCTTCAGAAGAACTCCGCCGAACTGCAATCCCCAACACGCATGCCCAGCGTGGGGATTATAGGCAGTAACCTCCATCTATGCCGCTCATTAGGGGAGGTCTTTGTCCAGCAGTGGACTATTATAAGCTGATGTTGTTGTTGTTGAAAGAAAAATGGATTGCAGATAGTGAAAATTAACAATAAAACTTGGTGAGCACTCACAGATATTCTTTCTGAAATAACTTTAAAAAATCTAATTTCTATGGCTCTAACGAAACTTACTTCAGACGTTCAAACTCAACTTAAGTTAGTTACATAAATTGGCAGACAGAAAAACTTTCAATCGATCATCAATAATTTACTAACTTTATTCCAAGTTTAAATATGTAGAAAAAACTATTTTCTTTTCATGAAAATAAACTGTTAAAAAAGTTCTACAAATCTTTAATTTCAAATTGATTTCACTCTGGCATCAACCTTTGGAACTCTTAATCCGAAGTATAGAGCCGCTGTAATAGAGTCCATTTTCACATTGAAAGTCGATTAGTTGAGTTTCCACTAGCGATCTCCGGTAGCGATTAGTAGGCAACACGCAAACTTGAGGAAAAAGTTCCTTGGAGAGTAGGTTTTAATTGGAGATAGATGGAACCTTCGTTCGAGCACTGGCAGCATATTGAGAGGTAATTTAGCAGTTCGATATTTAAAAGTTGGAATAGTATTTTTTGGTAACCAGAATGTTTATTTCAATGGAATTACGGATCAGTTATTCAAAGCGCGATCGTCTTATCTTTTTGGTTCCAATTTTGGAGTTTGAATCACGTCCATGTTGTTATTTCAATGCAAAACCATAAATTCTGGGGAGAACCAGTGACCTACCCATTCCCTTTCAGCATTTATTAACTGAGCTATCAATAGAATGTTAGTACCATAAAGTCATTCATGACGGAATATTTACCATGATTTGAGTTTTGAGTTTTACAATATTTCGGCACTGTTATGAGTCTATATCAGAAATGTCTTAAGTGCTAATACGAGTACATTATAGTCTCTAAAAGGTACTACCGATGATATAGTTAACTTTTATTGATTTAAATACAATATTAGGATTGAAATACATCTAATACCTAATGTATTACGATTTCAAGCTAAGCTTATTTATGTTAAAATATATAAAAACCTCAATAAAAAGGATCTACATATATTTTCCTTTTACCTTTCATTTACCTTCATAATAAAAGATATTCAAAATAAACAATATTAATGTGAAAATATAGTATAGTACTAATAAAATATAAAAATGTTAATGTTTAACCAAAAAATCACATCGACAAACCTTTACACTGTCGTCTTTTCAAAATCAAAATCAAAGTGCTTTATTTCCTTTAGACCTTACAGGACTCTTGGACACGTCATAAAATACAAGTTAAATAAGAAATAAAATTTTATGAGCACAATATCAATTTAAAAAATCTAATGATTTTATTCAGCTATCTAAAGCCGCTCATCATTGTAAAATCAAAAGACAACTCTTGCATGCCAAAATGTAATTTCAACGAACTACATTATGATAATGTTAGGACCACAGTTGTGTAACAAATTGAATATTTACGTCAAGCGTAATGGGAATTCAGTGGTGAATAAAATATTAATATAACCTACAATTCAATATCTACGGAACCTTAATATTTAAACAGGTAAGTGGTTTATGAAGGTCGGGGAATGCTCGGAAATACTGAATAGTAGGGATTTCTGGTTTTTTGTGCACAAGTAGTACGACAAGGTGAATAATCTCTGCACACCTGGTGTAACCACCCAATATCTAAATTCCCAATACAATATACGAACAGACAGTTCCAATCTCGAAGTCTACCTTGTTGGTGATTGTACCTACCACATACCTCTCATTTCCAAAGGTAGACATTTTAAGTTCAAGAAATGGAATTTAAAATTGTGATTCTTAACCGTTGAAAGGTCTGTAACCCGTGGTTCATCACCACCCCAACTCTTCTCGGGGTGTCCTAAGAGGCAACTATGGGAAACATAGGTACCGGGAGGTGGGTAGCAGCGCTCTCTGCAGAACAACTCCACCGGACTGCGATCACCAACCCGCGTGCCTAGCGTGGGGATTATGGGCAAAAACCCCCAAATAATTAATAATGCCATCTATGGGAGGCCTATATCCAGCAGTGGAGTATTATAGGCTGGTGATGTGATGTGATGTGACCATATCTAGGCCTTTTATCTCTCTAATTATATTTCTCTTGACTGTGAGTTTATCATCTCTGGTGGAAAGCCAGCCCAGTAACATGTTACCTGCGGAATGTCGTTAAATCTCAGGTTTACAGCAAAATGCTTCAGCTCAAATGTTTGTACTTAAGTTCTACACTGAATTACACGAGCTGGAATTTCAGCTATACCATAACCCTCAGGGATGAATTCTGGAATGAGTTCATCTTTCTATGAATCTACGGAAGATGTTACAGAGTAATTAAAAAAAATTATAGAATGAAATGAATAATGAGGAAAATAAGGAAATTTGGATTTAGAATTCCTAACGCACGTTAAAAAGCGCGAGCTTCAAAAAATCAAGTGAAGTAAACTTACGCGATCTGAACACATAATTATTAGTACTATTTTAACGGGTATTTATCGCGTTTATGATATTTTTTTTTATTCAATTTTTCTCGACGTTTCAACAGGTTTGCATTCTGTCGTGGTGCAAACCTGTTGAAACAATAATTAAGTGAAGCCTCGCTCTTTATTCTTATGGTTGGTCCACTAGTTGACCAAAGCAGTAACAGTTAAAATGAATCTTCTCTCACGTTACTGACAAGTCTGTGTTTGTCTTGTCGTGTACCGTCACATCAAACAAGACTGACTCGGCTCGGCCAGCTTGAATAGTCAATCGCACAGGAACGTATCGTATAAAAATGTAAAGATATTGTTGTCTTATATTATAAACACTTTTATTGGTTAACCCACTTACGCGTCTAAGTGCCTATTTTGTTAGCAGAAATTCAGTTATTGAAATCTGAAATCTGGTGAGTGCGGCTCACCCTGTTGAAATTAAACTAAATACGTTGACTAGGAAAGCCCCTTGTTAAAGGATGAATAATTTATTTATATTATTTTATTCATAACATGGCAATTTATTATCTTATCGAAGGATCTCTGCTGGTTCGAAATGAGTAATTGTCCGAAATAACTCGTCAGATTCCAAGTACAGTCACCAGCATAAATATATGACTATGGGCAGCGCTGCAAAAATATGTGATCATCAATTGAACTTATAATTATGTGATGATTTACACCCAGCAAAATAATCGTTTGCTTTGTAACAGCATAAGTATCGGATAATGTAAAAGCATAATTATCGGATCACGTTACCGGTCACCTTCAATTGATAATCAGATATTTTGCAGCGCTGCCCATAGTCATATATTTATGCTGGTGACTGTACCTTCAGTATAGATAGCATAGATAACGTTTTATTGGTAAGCAAGCTTTATAAATAAGCTTTAAAGAAGTTTTATTTATTTATTTTTATTCTAGTAACTAGAATAGTCCTCGGTACTGAAAGCTTTTCGCAGTTGTTCTTCTTGATCGACGACCTCTGTGGTGTGGTGAGCCAAGGACCGCTTAGGACGCAGGAGGCAACCTGGTTCGATTCCCGCTCGGGACAAATATTTGTACGACCTACAGATATTTGTTCAGGATATTCTGGTCGTTTTCTTTTTATAATAAAAAATATCTATACAATATGAAACAATATTGCATTCTGTACATCAGACATCTACGTCTAGTACCCATAACACAAGCTTAGCTTATCTTGGGGCTAGATGATACTGTGTGGATTGTTCAGCATTATTATTATTATTATTGCAGAAGTCGTAGTTGTGGATAAAATAAAGAGCTGTGTGTTTCTACAGTGCCGTATGGGGATTTATCGCAGCACTCAGGGAGTGTTTACTATCGAAGCTTTAGAATTACAAACGGGAGAGTTGCCGGACTGTACTACATAAACCAGCGGCTGATGCTGGGTGTTTTAAAGTCGAACACTGTGTTTTTTAACAGTTTTGTTTTAAAACGCTCAACTTTTAGATAGTCTAGTCGCGTCAGATATAAGGAATAATTTCATCTGTAATTAAAAAATAATAATGCTTATCAATCCATAACACACCATTTAGCTAAGTGTTACAAGGTGACTGATATACTCAGTACCATAAAATATAGATATTTTTTTATTAATTTAAAACTACCAGAACTCCATGAACATTTCTCTGTACATCGTTAACTTTTGTGCCAAGACGGGAATCGAACTCGCAACCTCCTGTGACTCCAGGCGGAACTTCTCCCAATATGCCACAAGGGCCGTGAAATAAAATTAATGTTTTTCTTTCATTTTGTAACAAAACTATTAGGACTAAGGCTGACTTCCGAAAGAAAAAAATATTCATAAATCTTACCAAATAATATTACCACACTATATTAAAATAATTATTTTATTTTAATCACTTCCCGTTGCACTTAGGCCCGCAGGTTTATCAAAACATTTCGCCCAAAAGCAAAAACATTGAATCCCAGAAGAATTTCTCGAAAGTAATTTTAAGGAGTATTTCCACAGAAAATTGCAACAAATTACCACCTTCACGCAATCCATCTTGAAAGCACTCAGCGAAATCAAACCGTTGAACCTACGAGATATTCCAACACTAAACTCCAAGTGGAGTAAATAAAATTCAAATTATATCAGAGCTTTCGCCAATCGATTACAGCAAGCGACTATTAAAACTGCACAACTTGCCGCCTGCTGGCATCCTGCAGAGCCAAATTGACTTTTTTCCGATAACATTTACCAGACTCTACGTTTATTAGATACTCCGCGGAATTCATTAAAACATGGAGTATATAAAAGTAGGGAACATGAGCAGATTCAATTTACTAGGGTTTATTTGAAAGATATCGTGTGGTACTTTAGTCCGGAATGTTTTGCGAACTGATTTTAAATCATAACAAGAGGATCTTTCTTGGTGTGCTTTTAGGAAAATAGAGAAAATTTGTTTGATTTACATATTGACATTAGATATATCTTTACATCTCTGAAGATTTGTCAAATGACATTACGAGGGCCGCAGGTTTTTGTTGCAGTGGTTGACTTGCTCAATTTCTTTATCTAACAGCATTCCGGTTGATTCATAAAGCGCACGTGCATGCACGTTCCTGTGTGCGGATCATTTGAGTCATAGCCAATAGCCAATCGGCTAATTCCAGTGGACGCGATGTAACCGGTAAGTACCTACAAGTTCCTGGAACAGTTCTTCCAAAGTGCCATATCTCCAAACGTAAACTACGGCCATTCAATTAATTGCCATTCCATTCGGTCGGTCGTTGCGAAACGAGCTGATCTTAATCTGGCTTCGCTTAAACTTGTTGGTACGGAGCGAGATTAAGTAGTTCCAGAATTAGCGAGTGGAATAAACAACCCATTGATTTTCTTACTCATTGAATTTGGTTGTAGCCATTGCCAGTTTTGCCAACAGCTTTGTTTCGTGTTAGTGTAGCTTGAGTAATGTTTTTCTTAATTTTATTTCAATTAGATTAATTGCTTGATTATTTGTATGCGCACTGGTAGAACTGGATTTCAAATTTCTTAAATGACTTAATCCCAATCTTTCGCATGACTATTTACTGCGTCTTATTTGAGACTTACCGATTCCCAACGTCTTACGGAATTTTATAAAATTTATCACCGAAGCCTAAAGTGAAAAATCTCCACATTTATTGCTCATCTGAACACAATCTAGCTAGTAGACAAGTACATTAATTAAGAATGCATTCATTTAACTAACTTCCAACTTTTAATTAAAATGTTTAATGGTGCATTTTCACTCCCAAAAAGTAGCGCAAACTCATTCGTTAAACATTTTGTTTGTGTACACGTTTAGTTTCCCTCGGGCGGCGTTTGTGAGAGGCGATTACGGAACTGTGTGTATTCGCGATAAACATCTCATGGGAACACTTTTGTTAATATTATGCATCATCATCATCAACATATGTTATTCCTCTGCTGGACATAGGCCATAATGCCCTGTGTTCAGCTTTTCCCGTCCAGCATCACCTGAAGATCTTTTCAGGTCGTCATCCCGACTAGCCGGGAGGCATCCACACTACGTTTGCTGAGTCGCGGTCTCCGCTCAAGAACACATTTAACACACCGGTTGATCCGTGAGATTTGGCCGGCCCACTGCCATCTCAGTTTGCAAATTTTTTGAGCTCGTTGGTTCTCTGTCAGATATATTGGTTACGCTATCCTTCAGGGACAGTCCGAGAATAGGTCTTGTCGTACCTTACGGAGTGACTTGAACTGGTGGACCATCTTTACATATTTTTTTTTTTTAATATTATTTTTATTTCAAATTTTTTTGCTGAAAGATCATAAGGCTCGTGTTAAAACAAGAATCCAAATGCAAGTTTATTCTAAGATTGGATTGGCCAATTAATTACAAAAACCAGCTGGTGGTTTTCGAAGAGATTTCGATGAAAACTTACCGAGAAAGTTCTTATCAGTACCATACCTTTCATATTTACAGAGTAACAATACTTCCAAGGAATATAAACATAAATCAACAATACAATTCATAACAAATGAACGAATTTTTTATTCCACAGCAAAACATTAAGAGACGCGCGAACAAAACCACAACTTGAAAGATAAGTTTTGAAATACACTATCTCTGCGAAGCTTCTGTGGCCTGCGGTGTTTAAGGCGAAGAAAACGAAGGCCCGACTCGAAACAAAACATGTGAAAACGCCTTTTGTATGGGAATATACATTTTTTTCTGAAATTTTTACACTTTTTTCATTTATCATCGGAATAAGTTTATAACAGGTTTAAATCCTGCAGAATATTTGCACGCCTGCGTGCAGGCTGAATACAGTTACAAAAATAGTTATAAGACCTGACATTGTATAATAATTATGTATTCTTGCAAATAAATGATTGATTTGATTTGATCTACAAAACTTAAAATAACGGCAGATTTTGTGTGACCTCGGTTTTAAATTTTCTCAGAGCAGTCTTTCATTGATGGACTTATCAAAAACGGTATGAATGTCTTTTTCTACAAGAGATAGCTTGCGATCATTTCTGATTCTGAATATTCTCTTTGAAAATCTATCGTCCCATAATATCTTATAAATATTAAAGTACCTACGTTTCTACATTTTGTTCCGACTCAACGCCCCAAGATGCTAAAACGGCCAACTTGCATAAATAGCAGAGATTCAGACGACAGCAGAAAACAGTTCAATTTTAAAATAGCCCAACATCGGAAATCGCTGGGAACGGATTTGTTTGGAATTTCTTGATAAGTTTCAAGATATTCGATAGAGGGAGTCTACGAGAGGAACTCCCGGATACGCTGCAAATTGGAATAAACTGCGAAAGTACTTTAAAAACATTTCTTGAAAAGTTTTGCAGATAATAATTATAACTTGAGTAAATGGTGTTACTATATCTCTATGGGAACATAAACCTCTAATAACTGTTCACATCTCCCATACGTAACCATACGTATCTAAAAAACGTGTATTTTATCCCACAATCGTGGGGACTTTATTCGCTATGCCTTCATTTCATAGACACGGAAAACTGTAAATTTATGAACAAACTGTTTATAATACTCATAAAAATTATGACATAATATCTAAACTCAGAAGTGACTGTAAGAAACATTCCAATTTTCCGCGCCCACTTAAAATATAATAAAGCTGAAATCAAACAAGTAAAATAGGTACAAATGGCGTCCAATCAGAACTTTATACGCAGATGGTCGGAACTTGCTTAAAGTTAGTGGAGACCACTGTCCCACGGCTTCCCACCATTTCCAATTCCAACTCAAATCTCTGAAAGACACTCTATGTCGAAGTTTTGGCAATGCTCAAATTTTACTGCAAAACTTCTTTATTACGACTTATCTACCTACCTATACATAGAAATAAAATATTTCCGTGAATTTCAATTTGGTTATGTTCTACGGTTTCTAATTACCGAAGTTTCCACGAATCAAATCAGTCTATGATGAATTCAGAGATGAAGGTAAATAGACCTACCAATGACCCTCCCACAGAACAGGCAAAGGTCACTAACTATAGGGCCCAGTCGTCCCTATAGCTATGCATTCAATAGCAAATATAATAGTTGAATTGTTATACAAGACTAAATTAGGGTTTCTATCGGAAAGATAGGGATTTATTTCCTAAGTATATAAGTTGATTTCTCTTGTTTTACGTACGTTTCGACAATTTTAAATAATAAAAATAATGTTGGACACTCCATCTAGCCCCAAACTAAGCAGAGCTTGTGTTATAGGAACTAGATGACTGATATTTATATATATATTTACTATACATTGACCAGAAAACTATGAACAAATATCTGCAGAACGTACAAACATCGCAGGCGGACCTTTTTTAGACCTATTTTAGATATAAGTTATCTACAGTAGTTATCCACCCACAAATAAACTCTTCGCTCATCAAATAAGTAATGAAACAGCGATCGATCGAGCGAAGACAGACAAAGTCAAGTTCTAGAGCAAATTGTTATGCAAATAATTGTTTTAATCACCGACCATTTAACAAAGCCTTAATTTGAGTCTTGATGAAAATTGCTGGAATTAATTGTTTAAAACAATCTTTAATAGTTAGTTACTGTTGTTTCTTGCGTTAGTGTATTTTAGATGTTCATGACACTTCGGCCACATCGTCCTATTCCATCAGGTGATATTGAGGTTAAAGAAGTATATAGTAGACTCAAATTAGTTGTTGCCGATTTGGGTAATTTACAAATGCAGAAATCGACTTACGAGTTTTCGAGATGTACCTAATAAAGGTACATCCTAAAAACTCATGAGTCGTTACTCAGACGGTACTTGAGTCCGTAACCTTACACTTAGCACGAGAATGCGTTGCCAATTTTGCTACCAACCCCGTATGCACTACCTATGTAGTTGTTAGCCTTAGAGACTTCAGAGACTTTAAAAATAAGATAAGATAAACATTTGCACCAAAGTTTTAAACATTTGTACCATACAGAAAATAATAAAATAAGTAGACAAGCAAAATGGGCATAGCTTTACAACAAATTATAAAACAAAGTCGTTTCCCGCTGTCTATTCCTATGTATGCTTAGATCTTTGAAACTACGGAACGGATTTTAATGCTGTTTTTTTAATAAAGTGATTCAAGAAGAAGGTTTAAATTATGTATAACATGCACCTGTACAATGCCGGGGTGGGTTGCTAGTAAAAATTAACCTAAAGCTAACACAAGCAGTCTAATAACAATTCAGTATGAAACTAAAAACTGTAACATACTTTTACTTTTATGCCATCACGAATATGCCAAAAAAATCTAGTTTCTAATGATCAGGTCCCAATCCACCTCGCTGAATATAAATTTGTTGGCATGTCACAGGCTGGCAAACCGAGCAAGCATCATTTGCGATTGATCGGTCGACATGGGATGAATCTTTGGAAAATGGACGTATGTACGAACCAATACTTTATATTTCACATAATCTTTAACAACAAAGAACATAATAATATAATAATACATAGAATGCGCTATGCCATATACCTACTCACCAGCTACAGCTACATAATTAGGTTTCGGTTCTACGATTTCGGTTGGATCGAAGGCTCCGGTGTCGGTTGAATTTCTCATACAAACTCATACAAAGATTTGTAATTTGAGGATATTTTCACCGTGGTTTGGTGATTTCGCGCTGTCAGAAGATTACTTAAAAGACATTTTTTTGTCAAACTGTCCTAACACGTTTAACCCAATGGTAAGACATTGCGAGGAACAAACTTAAAAAAGGCATTAAAAGCATTTTTAGTGTGATTCTGTTATAACATAAAACAGATCTAGTAACACTGTCACAATTGTATAGGTAATTGTGCGATAGGTTAGGCATCTAAACCATGAGGTTTAGAGGTTTAGATACCTAAACCTCTACATACTTCATATAAATGAAAAGCAATTAAAACTGCCACGCTCACTGTTCATACAACGTTTTGATGTTGGTTTAAGTAATTCGTTTATTTGAAATCAAATTGATAAAAGAGCGAGCTATTCAGTTTATGTTGTTTTAATTAATTTTCTATCTTTTGCACTGTGTCTTAGATAAAAACAACGGGCCTTTACAATTATCTAAGGTCATATAATTGGTATGAGCAAGGTTGTCTACCAAGTTCAACATCATCATCATCATCAACATCACCAGCCTATAATAGTCCACTGCTGGACATAGGCCTCCCCTAATGAGCGCCATAGATGGCATCATTATTTGGGGGTTATTGCCCATAATCCCCACGCTGGGCATGCGGATTGGGGATCGCAGTTCGGTGTAGTTGTTCTGCAGAAGGCGCTGCTGCCCGCCCCCCACTGTGTTTCCCTTAGTCGCCTCTTACGACACCCACGGGAAGAGTTGGGGTGGTGAAATTCTATGCCGGCACCACACGGCAGGTGTGGATGCTATGTCCAGCAGTGGACTATTATAGGCTGGTGGTGTGATGTGTGTGATCCAAAGAGATATTATGTTCATTTATAAATCCTCTCTCTTATGAATGAACAAATATCTTGTCCGACTTTTGTGGGAGTGTCCATTCACGTCGAGGGAGGAAGAAGACCAGTTTTTCTGTTTAGTTTACGTACTTTACCTATTTTTGCAAGTACATTTTATGCCGCGTCTACGAGTCCTATAAGGCCTGAAAGAAATACTTTCTTATTTGATATTTTACAGCGAATGAAACGACGACGTCTCAAAATGCAATTCGACTGGCTAGAGACTCGGTACTGAGAATTTTTGAAAATATGACTACTTGATCTTCAATCTTCAAAATCTTCATTCTACTTGCATGCCCAGCGTGGGGATTATGGGCAATAACCCCTAAATAATGATGACATCTATGGCGCTCATTAGGGGAGGCCTATGTCCAGCAGTGGACTATTATAGGCTAGTGATGATGATGATGATCTTCAAAAATGTTGTAAAAGGCCAACATTAAAGTAACCTAGTTATAAAACATCCACGTGAAACACCAGAAATTGTCTGCAAACAGCAGACAATTTCTGGTGTTTTTTGAACTACCACACACATTATGTTATACCAAAACGCGTAAAATGAAAATAATTTTCAGTCCTGGAGGTCTGCCAGCCGCAGTAACTGATTTAAATGCAGCTCTGATGAGATCTTGACTCTGGTATAATGTTTTATGTGTAAAATTCTGGATGGATGTGAAACTTGGAGATATTATGCTGCTTATACCATTATTGGTCGATAAAACCTTCGTCTTATCTACAGCGCTGATAAACTATTATGATTTTCTTTAATTAAGTACAGTGTTTTGGCAAAAGGTTTCGTGTAATCATCATCATCACGAAACCCTTAACGATGAAGGGTTTCATGTCATTAGTAAAATGCTTCGTGTTCTTCACATACTTATGTATGTACCTCTAAATCTTATAGAGGTATGTGTCTCTAAATCTTTTCGTACGAGCGCAAACATTTAGTGCAGGTTTTTAATAGTTTATGCAATCTTCTTACGCTCGTTCATAAAGAAACAGGTTGAAACTTGTCGGTACCGACATTCGTCGATCCGTACCGGTTTAAGCATGCAAGAAATTATGATCACTTAATGATTAGTACTATTTTAACGGTTATTTATCGTGATTTTTTTTTCTCGGCGTTTCTAGTTTTACCAGTCATCTCGTGACCACGACAGAGTGCAAACCTGTTGAAACGTCGAGAAAAAAAATGCGATAAATACCCGTTCAAATAGTACTAATCATTATGTGTTTAGATCGCGTAAGTTTAAAAATATTCATTTATGATCCCTAAAATAGATTTACCTGTTTCTGTAATCGCGGCTAACTGTTCTCAGGGTGCTGATATAAAAGTCGAGTACAGAAACAATAGCTACCTAATGTATAAAACAACGGCTAATAATGATCTTAATGAGTGCGGTTTGTATGGCCGCTGCTGCACTGACCCCCGTAGGCGCCCGGTCCGCGCTCACGGAATGAGTTGCACTCTTAGGTCCAACCGCTGATGATGCTAATATACACTGTAAAATAACTACGTGATCGATTGTATCGAACAGTGTCTATTAGTGTTAAATCGGAACCTATCAGTGCCGAACCGTATGGGAACTGAAAAACCTGGATCTTTATGTTTGCACCATAAGCCAAGCTGGCCATGAATCTGGTTGTTTTGTAAGTCGGTGAATCTTTTGGTTAACAAAAAGGCGTAAGGGCCGTAGGCTCACGGACCTTTGGTAGTCCATAGTTCATAGGAGATATCGCCAGAATTGCATAAACTCGCAGTCTAGACTCTTACAAAGTAAAACGCTCTCTTTAAAACCTTCATCAAGTTTTATTTTCGCTTCTACAAACATAATGTAACCCTAATTTTGAAGTCTACTAAACTAAAATAAAAATGAGAAAAGCATTACGAAAGACAAAATTACTGTTGGAAACTTTAACAATTGGAATAAAAAACTTTTTTAATACTAAGTTTAATTATGATAACCTACATTTACATTATTTATGGTGATGCTGGCTCGACTCATGATGCGGTTCAACAATTTAATCTTATAAATAGTAGTGTATTTTAGTATTGTTTATACATACATACATACATACATACATACATACATACATACGATAAAAACTTTTTAGTTTGAATAAGAATAATTTTCGTATATAGTTTTGGTTGGCTCCAAATCCAACTAAACCTAACTTAACCTTTTAGTTATATCTGGTTGTAGTCATAAGTTTTTCAGAATAAAATATCATATTTGTATCTATTAAAAAAAACAATTTTTTTATTTAATAATTACAAAAAACAACCAAGATATACTTTTTTATTTTATTTTTATTTACAAAATTTTAGAGAAACTTACAGCTAGGTTTACAAATATTTAGATACAGATATAAAACTTGCCTGTATAAACCTTGTACATGTTTGATGAAAGCCAATTAATATTTACGGTCCAACTTGTATTAATTTTACTAACTTAATTATGGGGTGATATTCTTTTCATAAATAACTATGTCCTATTCCATGTAATATGAAATAGACTACACTCCGCCGGCGACGCTGGAGGTTGCGGATTTGATTTCCGCTCAGGGACAAATGTTTGTACGATATAATTTGTTCCGAGTGTTACAGTTGTTTTCTATGTATAGTAAAATGCCTATCGATGTCATATAATGCATAACATTAAGTATATCAGTCCTCATTATAAATAAAGCCATGTCCTCATTAGGGGAGGACTATTTCCAGATGTAGACTGATTGATTATAGGCTGACAGTGAATATCAGTCATCTAGTATACACAACACAAGCTCTGCTTAATTTGGGGCTAGATGATGCTGTGTGATCTAGCATTATTTATTTATTCTATATTTATAAATCAGTTTTCATAGAAGATATCAGGTATAGATACCTAAATACGATTTCTCGGTGATTTTTAATGTTGATTCAAAAACCCCATCAGCATTAAAAAAAGTTAAAACTAGACCAAAACAAAAGAAGAGTCCACTTCAAAGTGTTTCGAAACTGCGCTCGTTATAAGTAGCACTCTGGAACTTTGGTAAAATAGAAAGAACAGAGCTGTCAACTCTCTTTTTGTGAAAATGTTATGGCCAATGGAGTATTACCTCTATAGTTATTAAAGTTACAAGGAACGAGGTAACCTTAAAATAGGTTATCATATGATCGAAGGATTAAATAATGATGGACAATCCACACAGCATCATTGAGCCCTATGCTTAGTGAAGCTTGTGCTATGGGCACTAGATGAATGATATAATTAATAGAATACATGGTATAGATAGATATTTTTATATGTACAAAATTCCTAGAACACCCGGAACAAATATTTGCAAATCATACAAACATTTTCCTTGGCGTTCTGGTCGTTTATGTATAATAACAAATATCTATATTATGTATATGTAGAGTAATAATACTGTATTATGTATATCAGTCATCTAGTACCCATAACACAAGCTCTGCTTAGCTTGGGGCTAGATGATGTTGTGTGGATTTTCCAAAATTATTTATTTATCGATATATCGGGAATCATTATGGACAGGACATTATGGACGTGTACAATAGTATACTAGCGACCCGCACCGGCTTCGCACGGATGCGACGCTGATAAAAAAACCTTCTTCTTGTATAATTATCCTATAATTTTTATTTACGCATCAAAATCATGGTCATACTGACATGGAACATCATTCTATTTACTGTGAAATAAAATTTGTGTTTCATTAGAGCTTCAATTTCAACTGAAACTGGAAATCATCTTTTGACCACTATTTTATTAGCAAATGGATGGTTGGAGAACGCGGGGGCGATCAAAAGGGTTAAAATATGCCGTTACTGCCGTTACTGAAATAATAATTTTTTTTGCTTACTAGCAACCAACTCATGCTGAGGCAGAAGCCGTTTTGTGGCTTTCGGGATTACATTTGAAAACATGTTTTTAATAATTTTTTATTTATCCACTGTAAGCCTGTTAGTGCAAATAAATTATTTTATTATTTTTATTCTATGCTTTTAAATAAACAAAATGTGCACATGTGCTGTAGGTACTATAATTTTATCTCACCTCCATTGCACTACCAGGGTGTCCCATGGCGGTACGACATCATCTCTTGCTTGATCACCTGAAAAAAAAAACAGTAAACTGTAATAGTGTACCAATGAGCGACGACTATGTTCATGTCTTTACTATACTCCGTAGTATAGTAAAGACATGAATTAATACCACCGTCACATTTTATCCTACTAATATTATAAACGCGAAACTTTGTAAGTATGAATGTTTTTTACTTTTTCACGCAAAACCTATAAAACGGTACGGATTTTGGTTAAATTTGGTACACAGGTAGTTTATGACTATCTGTGACCACTTTTTATCCCGTAAATTCCACGGGATCGGAACTTACGCGGGTAAGACCGCGGGCACCCAGCAAGTTTGTTCATATGTATATTCATTTCTTAGGGGTCCGTCAGTTAAGGGGTCCGTTCAGGTACAGTGGGTGTACCTGAACCCTCCTACTGTAGTCTTATGTCCACCGCCGTCACCGAAACGTCAAAAAGAAATGACGGCGCTGAAGAGGCGATAGTAAACATTTACTATGAGCACCTATCCATACGTCTATCACCCGAGTACCGACGTCCCGGCAACCGAAGATAAGTACTCGTAATATCGAAATAATCTCGGTGACGGCGGGACGTCCCGGTAAAGCCTTTGTTTTGTTATGCCCGGTTTCGACTTATCTATGTGCTTATTTTGTAAGCCTAGAGAAATAAAGTTATTGAATCTGAATTTGAATGCAACAGAGACACGGCCTTAGCTATCCGTACGCCCAGCAGAGTATGAAAGGAAGAAGTAAAAAATTATATAAAAATTAAAACGATTGCCGGTATAACGCAAATAATTTAACTTAAACGTGAAATTATCAGCGATTTTTCACGGAACCCCTCAAGTGCGAGTCTAATTCATTCTTGGCTGTTTTTAAAATCCCTTCTTTGAGGAAGGCGAATTTACCACTGAACCTATGTGTTGATCGAGTTAAGTTTAAAACGGCCTTCATCATAAGGAGAAACGAATTTAACAAATAATAATACCTTATTATTTGTTTATTCCATTTATATTTTTAAAATAACAAAGGACCTATATTTTAAAACCTACTGCATTTTACGACCAAACAACCGTAAGATTAACATTCCGTTCATGTAACAGCTATATCAATACTGTAAAACACCTATAAATTGTGCGCAATAAATATTCACAGTTTATAACCTGCATGCCGTTTATTTTAATGGATAAAACTTTGTATACAGGGAAATGTTCGGTCCAGCTACTTTATGATAGATAGATAGATATAACTTTATTTGACGCTTCAGACACACACATTCAAACTGCAAAAACAATTAAACAGTGCACTCCTAAAAACAAACAAAATAATCTCAAGAGCATTCGCATTTTCCCAGCTTTCCAGCAGAAAAGATTTTTTGTACATTTACGCTCTATGATCTAGGTACTCTTATTTTATTAGCTGGTTTCTACGTTGCCTGAGAGAAGTCGCTTTCAGGGATAAAACCGCATGTTATATTGTTTAAATGTGGGTACTTAGTTATTAGTTTTTTACATATATTCCTAATTCCTAATTCTTTATTGCACAATAAAAAATACAAAAATAACATTAAAAGTAAAAGAAATGGCAAAGGCGAGCTTAACCCTAAAAAGAGTCCTCTTCCAGCGAACCTTATTGTGAGAGTGAGATAAAGTTATAAACGCGGGTAAGTGTGCAAAAAAAGGGAATACATGATTGAATTTTGAACTACTTATTTAATAGACTACTATAAATATAATATACTACAATATACCATATATATAATATATACAATAAATAAAATACTATATAATCTACATATGTCACTCTTAAGTGATTGTATAATATATACAAACACAAGTATAATTTATATAAATACCTACACAAATATATATAATATTCATTCATTGTCATTTAACAAAGATTGAATGATGTATTCTACAATGTTTTTTTTTTCTCTAAAACATTCCCATCTAAAATCCTTATGGCTGGTGGCTCAAGATAATGTCAGTGGATTTCACTTACTAAACCTAACGGCATTTAATACCATGATGGGTGAAAACATGTCCCTATGCTTCTATCAACTAGGTACTAAATTGTATGAGAAGGGTTGAGTGTTTGCGCACACTAGTAAGAAAATATTTATATTTGCTTTACAAAAAATCACTCAGTTTCTTTCTGGATTAAATTTCCAACCATGTGTCATGTCATTAAATGACGAACGACGCGAGTTTATATATGCGATCAATTGAGCTGATATTAAGCGTATGATGGTTTGTATAATGAGATATTTTCATGCTATGATAAAACGGCTGGATATATGGTATACTTGTAAAAATAACTGTGCTGTAGGATCGAAAAGTTCTGAAAATTATTTTTTGGTTCTTCAGTATATTGACGACCTCTGGCGCGGTGGGTGACAGTCAGCCTGCGCAGGAAGTTGCAGTTTCGATTCCCATCTCGGGACAAATGTATGTAGGTACTATCGAAAATAAACGCTACGCAGGGCTATATTGCTGTGAGGGTTGTCCAGCTTTATTAATTTATGTTATAATTTGTTTATTCTAAGTGCATAACAGGTATACCTATTTAATAAATATATATCGTATTTACAGAATTGGTGACAAAAAATTTAAACCACAGTATCACTAAAATTATAGTACGGATCAGTTGAGTTTGTTTGCTGTCTGCAGTAAGGCCGTTTGTCCGCCGCCGCCGTCACCGGACCGTCAACGAGAACGAGATTATTTCGGGCCGAGTTTAAGATGACGTGACGGACTTGCGGTGGACACGCGGCTATAGTAGTCTAAGTATCAGTACTTCGGCGCCGTCATCTCGTTCTCGTTGACGTCCCGGTGACGGCTGCGGTGGACAAACGGCCTTAGCCTAATTTTTTCAATTGTAAATACTAGTTTAAACTCGGTTATTTTAATTGTATATTTCTTTGTTATTAAATGTTCTAACTAACTTTTATTCCTCTTTTTCAAAATACCACTATATTTACCTCAATAAAACTCAATTATTTCCAATAAAACCACAAATTACAAGAAAATAACCATTCTTGTATGAGTCAGCCCCTAATCACCTTCCGATCGTTGTTAAAATGCTCCCAATTACTATACGAATGGTGGCGACGCTTAAAAAATAATGAATTCCTCTTTTTGTTGCGTGCCGCCATGAACCGCCTACAAATTGCTATCGACATGAAAGCCTTCACAGTGTTTTTGAAACAGATAGATTAGTTCATTAAAACGAAAGATATTACAATTAAATAACCAAATTAAAACCAGTTTTAACAATTGAAGCAGAACTGCAGACTGTTGCACAAACTACAGGTAGCTTAACTGATCAATATACAATACCAGTCGGAAGTGTACCTAAGATCCTGCCCGCATTGCCTCGCTGTATGGCAATGCTGATGCGCCAACTAACCAGCTTTTGACCAGACGCTCAGATAAGTTTTTTAAAACCCGGTGAGCCTCGGTAAAAAAAATTAATAAATAATAGATAGCCCACATAATCTAGGTCCAAGGTAAGCGCAGAGCTTGTGTTATGGTACCTACTAGATGACTGATATACTTAGAATAATATTTAACATATTTTTTATTGTATATAGAAATCAACTAGAACACACGAAAAAAATTAGTCCAGAACGTAGTACGAATAGAAACATTCCACCCACCGCCTCACAGAAGTCCTAAAATTTTCAGGAGATACCTAATGTCCAGCAGGTTGTGTCCAACTGGCTGTTTGTTGATGATGAAGTACATTTTGCTTGAAAATATGGAAACCATCGCTTGTACTATAACAAAATCTAGAATGGCGTGAAACAAAAGCATTGCCTAGGTCAATCCTAACCTAACCACAGACCTCGTAATTAATATACTTACTTTTGTTAGTAATAAGGTAAATGTAGTTATTTTCAGGACATAATATATCACGATCATGCTCGCATAGATAAAAATTTATGCGAACATGATCGTAATATCTTATGTCCTTTTCCTTTACCTGCAAAAATATGTGTCACACTCTTACAATTAGTTTTTTTTTTTCGAAAACTTTCAAATTGCGTCTATTTTAAAAGTCCGATACTTTGTTCTGAGTGCGTGTGTATATTTATCGAAAATGTACATTCACGTTTTGGTATGGGAGAAACTATATGATCTGATAAATTTTTATCTAGGATTTCGAGTCTAAAGTTCTGATTTATATCTGGAATTTTGAGTCGGAAGGTATTTTGTCTTTTAAGTTGTTAGGTAAGTAGTTCTTGTCCAGTAACGGTACAATTTTCTCTACTTTTCTCTCTACAATGCATTGTCATTCCTTCTTTAAGCGACAGGACTTCGACTTTCTTCCTGTCCTGACTCATATAACTTCTTCTTCTTCTTCTTTGAGGTATTCTTCATTTCTGAAGATCGTGCCCGTCTTGGAAAGCTTTCCCGGGGACGTTGATGAACCGTTTCCACTCTACTCTGCCTACGGCCTATCTCAGGGCTGCAGGCAAGGTGAGTCCTGTTATTGCCTTAATTTGTCACACAAGCGGGTAGGTGACCGTCGTCTTGCTCTATTCCTCTCTATCTTGCCTAGTATAACCAGTTTATCTCATATAAATAACGTTAATTCGTTAGTAGTAGTAAATTTTAAAAGTTAAAATAAATAAATAAATAAAGTAGTAGTTGTCAGCATTTTCTAATGAAATTGGTGAGTATTTCTACTTCAAATTGTATAAAATCTTTGTAACTGCTAGGAAATAGTATACGAAGTAAGCCGGCTATTTTCTATTATCACCTGTGGCCTTAATGATTGAGGAAATTTGGTAAATCACTTCATATCAGTTGAACAATGCTTCAAATAATGGAATTTGGAAAAAAATCAACCCTTTTCATTGTGCGAGTGCTTTTGTTGTATTTAATCGTTTATCGAGCTGCGTACGTTTTTGACTCGATGTGGATTTTATCATGTTTAATTCTTCGACAGTAAATAAACTAATAAATTTATTGGTTTTTCGGACGTATTCAAGAATTTAATTGAGCCTTATTTATTACTGCGACCGTATAAGTTAATCAAAATTTTATGAAGAAAACATGTTATTTTTGGAACAACGTCGTCGTGTGCTTGCCGCTACTCATAATCTTATAGGTATCTCTCTCTTAGCCTGTATTTTAATAAAATTTTAAAAATAAATAGGTTTTAATGCTCGATAAAACAAATATTCTTAATGATCCTAGAAAATAAAAATTAAAGAATAAGTACCTAAGCATGCAGTTCTTATCTAATCTACAATGACTCCTCTCACGACTTTTATATAACTCAGTAGTTTCGGATTTGGCCATCCATTTCCATCTCAAAAACTCACCCTGTAGAAGTTCAATTAAAAACCAAATAGTTTTTTGCCTGTAACAAATCAATCTGGCAGCCAATTCAAAAGTTTACCTATTCAATTTACAAGTTCAGTAAGCTTTGTTTTAATTAAATAAAAAATTGCGACGCTTTAAATCAGTCGACACTTGCTGGCTATTAGCATTTTGTTTACGTCTTCGGTCGCGACTTATCAACGGCTAATTATTTTTCTGATAAATTGCTCTAACGTGATTATTTTCGCAAATTCGCTGTCACCGAGCGCAAAAGGGAAATTGGATTACTCGGGATTCGTTCTGTTGAATGGTTTTTGGATGATCCCATTTCGATGAATTGTAGGCCTGATTATTAATCAAAACTTAATTTGTCTTGGTTTCGTTGTAAGTTTTTATTTTTAACAACCTCTGTGGTGCGGTGGGCGAAGGTCCGCCAGCGACGCAGGAGATTGCGGGTTCGATGCCCGCCTCGGGACCAATATTTGTACGATCTGTAGATATTTGTTCAGGGTGTTCTGGTCGTTTTCTATATTGAATGAAAAATATCTATCTATTTAATAATATTGTATTATGTACGAGTATATCAGTCATCTAGTACCTACCCATAACACAAGCTCTGCTTAGCGTAGGGCTAGATGATGCTGTGTGAATTGTCCAACATTATTAATTTTATTATTATTTACATTGACAGTTAATCGCGCTATATTTCCCCGGATCATCGGAAAATAATAAATGGTACACAACAATGTAATCGGCGAACGTTTTGTATGTAAATGGGAATCAATTTGCGAAATTTGAATAAAACAAAATAAAGCGATGTCGCTAAAAGGCTAATTAGATTGCGTATTGGCGACCTCTGTGGCGTGGTGGGCGAAGGTTTTCTTGACACGCAAGAGGTTGCAGGTTTGATTCCCGCCTCAGGACAAATGTTGGTACGATCTGCAGGTGTTTTTTATTAAAAATCTTATTGTTATATCTACGACTATACTGTAATGAAGAGGGTTATACCTATCTTAGGTGGACTCCCTTGGTTTTACATATAAAGATAAATCATTGTCATGTGAATGTGTTTAGCACTCGTATCTTTAAGTGTTTCAACATATTATTCAATAATTTTATTCATAATTATTGACACGGTCTACGTAGGCTAGAAGTTATTCAAACAGGTATAATTTTCAATTCAATTCATTTATTCCTTTTCGACGTATACTCGTAGATACTAAGATTAAGACAAAGATGCGTTCATAAAACTAGCTTTAAATAATTTTGTTTATTACTTTACCGTTTAATTTATTAACATGCTCATTTATCGTTCCTAAAATAAGAGGTTCTAAATTTTTTTTTGTTTCCCAAAATAATATAATATATTTTTTTTTATAACAAAATAATAATATGTTATATTAATATATAATTATATGTTATATTATTATTTTGTTATTTACAAATATATACAAAATAATAATATGTTATATTATTATTTATTTATTTTTAGGGCTATATCACTCACGGAAAATTATATTTGCAATGTTATTCCTACTACCTACTAATTATTCCAAATTTTTTTTATTTTCCTGTAAACCAAAAAAAAACTATTATAATCCAAGTCTAAATAATGTCCAACCCCAGGCTTGCATAATTGACGTAATTGAAAAGTTGAACCTCGTATTTCCCGCGCCTTTTAAAATATTTACCTTAGCACCCAATTAGTGAGTCGCTAAAGGTCGCTACCGAGTTCCTTTTGCGTTTAGGGTGCGCTTACATTTACTACAGAGCTTTAGGATTAAGGGCCGTGTGGTGCCGGCATAGAATTTCACCACTCCCACTCTTCCCGTGGATGTCGTAAGAGGCGACTAAGGGAAACACACCGCACCGCAGCAGCACCCTCTGCAGAACAACTCCACCGAACTGCGATCCCCAACCCGCATGCCCAGCGTGGGGATTATGGGCAATAACCCCCAGATGAAATAACGCCACCTATGGCGCGCATTAGGGGAGGCCTGTGTCCAGCAGTGGACTGATAAAGGCTGTTGTTGTTGTTGTTGTTGTTTAAGATTAAAGTTAATCATTGGTCGTAGCGGTCGCCCACATGAAGTCGGATGTCGATGTACCACTCTATAGGTACTCGACAGCTCAGCATTGCCATACAACGAGGCAATGCAGCCAGTGTTATGGACACGCTTCCGACTGGTATTATTATGAATGAGTAGTACCTGTAGATTGTTTGCAACAGTCTGCAGATAGCTCAATCGTTTTGATTGTAAATACAGGTTCTAAATGTTTTTATTATTTGATAGTAATTTTCTTTCTCAATAAATACTATCGGCACGATTACACATAGATAGACAGACATAGGCATTCATTTATTTGCTGCTCACACAGTACTAAAAACGATTTAAAAACGCATTTCGTGAAAAAACAAATAACATTAAATTTTAATCATTTTTTTATTTTATTTTATTTTAATTAGTTACTATGCAAAGAAAACAAAAAAGAGCTTACATAAACACTAACTTATTATACGAAGAAAACAAAGACACTGTATGTAACAATATATTTTAAAAAAGAGCTGTATGTAACACAGTAGCAAAAAGATCTCAAAAATATGGATAAAATTTTAACATAGGTACGTATAATTATTACCAAATAGAGCCTTATAAATGTGCATACACCCTTATGAAAAAGTCATTTTTATCACCTCTGCCAACCCGACAAGTTAAGTGCGAAGCTAATTTTGTTTATTTTTCGTTCTGCAAATTAGTAAAAATTTCTAACATTTATGATTTAACTTTGATATTTAAACTAAAACATTCGTCGTTAGCGAATGTAGGACTTTAATTCTTTTTTTTTTTCGTAATGGAGCAGCACCCAAATACCTACGGAATATATAAAAAAAATTACGTCATTTTCTCAGAGAATGCGTATTATATTAATAATAATCATAATAAATAATTTATTTCAGGCAACATAAGAACAGCTAAATAAATAAATAATACTGGACAATCCACACAGCATCATCTAGCTAAGGATGATAAAAAAACGTATATTAGGGCCTTATAGACAGACTAACATAAATTGAATTACAAAAAGTCTTAATAACTAAATGGTACACAATAGTAAATTAATAGTTTACAATAATATTATTACGTATTACATTAAGAGTATTGAAATTCCTTCCTTCAACGTCAATCGTGTACACAATGTATGATGATGCAATGTCCTTATAAAATAAATAAAGTTATTGAATCTGAATCTTATTGTATATTCTACCATGGAGAACAATCCCCGTGCTAGTGGGGAACAGACCTCAAGCTTAAAGAGCTTGCGGTCTGTTCACACCTCAAATGAAAGTTGAAACATTGTTTACACCCTTTACTAGAGCGGAGCGAAGTCGTGCATTCTGGCAGTGTTCGGGGAGCTTCGGGAGGCTCGGCCGAGAAATCCCGAACTCTGCATCGATATGCTGCACACTTCAGGTCGCTAGTAGTCGCAACTATTCTTACTCTTTATCTGTTTAAAGAACAATGGCAGAATTTGGTCTGGACTTTTTTTTTGCGTCCATGGATCTGATGTACATGAATCAAATTTAATAAATTTTCTACGATTTTTCAATTATTCACTCCTTCTCGTAAAGGCCGGAGTTATTTTATGATATTTAAAAGCTTATCAAATGATATTCGAATTAGGTACATTCGAAATGTTACCATTTTATTAGTGGTGTGGGTACAATTATTGAATGCAATGTATCATTTGTCTTTGATATGTCATGTTGTCAGCGGTTGTCTGTCAAGTCAAGACGCCATAGAATCTAGAACGTAGTGGTTTTATTCTCTTTGACAGAATCCTTCCGAGACTTCGGCGTTTTTCATCTCTGCTGTGTTTTGTGTTTATATTTTGGTTTTCTATTTATTTTTACCCGAATTACGGAAGCCACAGGCGACGTATGTAACACCCGACCTGGCCTGTTTATGGACATGGACTGATTGATACTGCCCTGTGTCTGGCTAGTGCCTTAGGACTCTGATATTGTTGTTTTGGGTATTCTGGGCATTTTCTATGTAAAATAAAAAAATATCTATTAATGTAGGTATACCTATATATATTGTTTTAAGTATATAAGTTATCTAGTAGGAACTCATAACATAACACAACCTCTGCTTAGCTTCGGGCTAGATGATGCTGTGTGGATTGTCCAACATTATTTATTAAAACCCTCAGTTTTTTTGTGTTTACGGGGCAAGTAGGTACATTTTTTTTAATACACGCCCAGCTTTCGTTAACATACAAGAAGTTTAGAATTTGTTTTGCTCATTTTGTTTATCATTTCTCATTTCGAATATATAAGGTGGCGTGGTCTAATTGATAAGACCAAACCCAAGACCAAACCACATTATCCATTTCTTTATGATTTCATTTCAATCTGCGATGTTTTATAGACAAATATTGTTTGACGTTCATTCATAACCAAAAAATTCAAACACTGAAATCTTTTTTTTCCGGCTTTCCCCAAAGAAAATAGTCTCATTTATAGATTCTGGAGCTAACGCCAAATCTTTTAACATTTTTTTCATTACGGTACGCTTCAATTTGATCCCAGACAATTCTTAGTATGGAGACCTGCCATTGTTCTTTAAGTACCTTGTAATTTGAATACAATATTTTATTTATACTATGTACTGTAACTAGAGGAATGTAACATTCGAAACAAATCTTCAAGCGCTTAAAGATTTTTAATGTTTAGAAAACAAAAATGTAGCATAATTATATACACACCCTTAAATAAAACGCATTACGAGACCTATACGACAAACAATTCAAGCATTCACAAGGTCGAATTTCGCGTGAGCATTTTCATTAGACCACTCATAGTTAGATAGGCAAACGTAAAATTCACTCAGAGGCCGCCATTCTTTCATAACACGCAACCAGCAAGAGGAAGTAATTATGGCATAAACAGGAATAAAGCTCGCTGGTTCTATTTATTTGGCTCATTAAGAACATAGGCCTTTTTATTTGGAATAATCAAGGTACAAAAGACGGTTTATCGGCGGTCAAAGCGTCACTTAAGCGAACTTAACCTATTCTAGAATACGCAATTGCGTGTTTCGTTTCGTCCAATGTTGGTCTGTAATAGAAATCGGAATACAAATTTGTACAAAAACGAACAGGAAATTTCTTGTTTTAGTTTCTTTCTCCAAAACAATAAATTGATCAGGGTACAACCTTTATTTACAAAGATAATTACAATGAAATAATCAAATTTGAAAATATTCTATAGCCTATGTTCTTCACGGATAACACAGAGTTCTAATGTTGAAATAATTTTTCAAAACGGTTTAGTAGTTTCGAAGCCTTTTCATTTCAAACAATCAAATCTTTCCTTTTATAATATTAATATAGACAACCTTAAATAGACCAAGGGGACCTGTGTAAAAATGTTAATTAAACAAACACGAATCACTCTACAAAACTCAATAAACAACCGCCATCCTAATCTCTTAACTCTCCAGGATTATACAGCTGAGCCCGGCCTATTCTTGATCTAGATATAAATAAGCCACACAATACCACTACACAATCGAAACACAAGGCATTAAGGTTTAAAATCCAACGATAATAACACGAGCTATTTCGGTTAACCCTGAGGGTGTGAAGTTCATCCAGGCGGAGTGACCCCTTTGAAATCCATTTTAACTCATAGTCAATACCTACGTTGTTATTTACGGGATAGAATTTGAAAAAAATTAAAAAGGCCATTTTCCCTGACGGTTTAAATTTTAGAAAGTTATTGGAATGTGAACTGATAGAAATGAATGTGTTGGTTGCCTTATATTTGGTTCGCATGAACAATTCACACAGCACTGTCAAAACAATCCTCTATTTCCAAACTAAACAAAGTTTGTTTGATGGGTATTCAACTGGTATAATTAATACAGTTCCTTACATATGAAGGTACCTATTTATTTTTGTATTCATAGAAAACATTCAGGAACTGACTGTGGCGGAAATCGAAAGCCGGAACCTCAAAAATGTACGGCGGCTATGTTGCGGCTACCGGCTGAGAAATATATATAAAATTATTTATATTTATAAAATTATTTAAATAAAAATTACAAGAGTTGTGACAATTAACGGTCTCATCGCTCAAGAGTGATCTCTACCAGACAACCGTGGAAGCACAGGATCATAGGGTTGAAGATGGAGACATGTTTACTGCAAAAGGCCTGATGAGTGGTCCATTTGTAAATACTAATCGCCTTCGGAGAGTCGAATACGCCTATTCGTAAACAATTTCATTTGAAAATTAAACCAAAAACATACATATATGTGTATATATACGCATACATTTATTGCCGGTCAAATTCGCACGCAATTTCCACTAGTGAACAAAAACTTAAGTCGAGAGAAAATCAATAATACCTTATTTTTATTTTATAATAATTTATGGTATTAAATTTGCATATTCTGTAAGCCTACGAATAAAGTTATTGAAACCTTGAAATCAAAAGCTGCATACTACCTAGTGAAATCTAAAACTAAGATATTGAAAATTTCCTTTCCCATACAGTTTCCAAAGATAAAATTCCCAAATACGCACACGTTATCATACTTTACGAGCTACCTACATCAAGGTGTATGTGGGTACTATATCAGTGTTGCGGTAAACCAGTACCGGTTCTGGCTAAATGGACTACGTGACTTATGTAGTTTTAGAACTCAGGTGTTGTACAGTACATGCCTGCCTACAGTCTACCAACATCGGTATTTAGGACACTGCAGTGATGCTTCAATGGTATCGCAGAGTTATACGCAATTGACACGTAAATAAACCAGATATTTAATTATTTGTACTATTTGAATGGGTATAATATATCGCGTTTATTTACTATTAGTCATCCCGTGATCACGACAGTGTGTAAATCTGTTGAAACGTCGGAAAAATAGTTTTTGTTAAGTAAAATGCGATGCGGACCGCTACTTTATTTAAGAATAGAGAAAATACCCTTGAAGTACTATTACTAGCGTCGAACTATTTTGAGACGTAACCTATTTTCACATAAAAAATAATTAAACATGTTACATAAGTAGACACTTTGACTATTTACTAAATAAGTAAATATAATACCATAAATTATTATAAAATTAAAATAAGGTGTTACTGATTTCTCTTGACTTAAGTTTTTGTTCACTAGTGGAAATTGCGTGCGAATTTGACGGGCAATTTAATCAATAAAAAAACCAACAAATCAAACCTACAAAATTTATAAAAATACTTTACTTTAACTTAACTAATCAATCATATAATATGTTAGATTTTTTATTTGAAAATTTGATCGCACCCATAACTGACGCGTTGCTAACCTTGGGGCTGATGTGTGAACTATCCAGCATTATTGATTTATTTTATTTAGAACCGCCCCTGTCTGTATCTACTAAAGACTTTTGATTTCACAGAAACACGATTTACTATAAACATCATCATGATCAGCATCAGCCCTGTTAGCCCACAACTGGACATAGACCTCCCCTAATAAGCACCATCACCATACACCATACCATCTAAACGAGATGTCCTCTACACGAGTGTACCAAAATTAAATTATGCACTAAATCTAAGTTTAACTAATTAAATAACTCCTGGGCTCTGAGGCTTAACTAAAGGTATTAATATGATGATGACTAATGATTTTATTTGTAAATTTTATATTTATATGTACATATATACTTATGTAGTTATATTATTCTATTGAGTAGACAATGTGCTTTTAGCATATTTTTATGCACATTAATGCTATCACATTCTTTTATGTTATTAGGTAAATTATTAAAACTACGAACTCCTTCTGAAAGAATAGTTTTTTTCGTAGTTTGTACGTGTATTAGGTAATTTTAATTAAATTTTGTTCCTAAAACTATATTTTCTTTCTTTTAATTTATTGTAGTCGTCATATTAGTAGTTAAAATAGGTCGTCATATTAGTAGTTAAAATATAAGATATTTTAACTACTAATATGACGACCACATCTATGGCGCTTATTAGGGGAGGCCTATGTCCAGCAGTGGACAATTATAGGCTGGTGATGATGATGATGATGATGACGACCACGACCACTCTGCCAAGAGTGTAACGACTAAGAAGAAGAATAAGCACCATAGCGCCCTGTCTTCAGCTTGTCGCATCTAGAATCTGCTGTCAGTATTTCGCAAGTCGTCATCCCACCTGGCGGCGGGAGGGCGTCCTATACTACGTTTGCTAAATCGCAGTCTCCACTCCAGAACGTTGGTCGTTTACAATAAACATTGAACTGTGTTTCGTGATCATAACAATCAATAATATGTAAGCTAATTTTCATTTCTGCAATGTCCCAATATCGTTGACACATCAATCAGTTAGAATGTCAGTTTTGACATATGTGACATCTAATAATCAAAGCTCAGAGCGTCTGTCACCTGTCACCTGTCAGAAGGGAGCGCGGGAGGCAGCTTTCATTACATTTACAACGGACAACGCGGCCGCGCGCACATCAACCGTACCGGGAAAGAAAATAACGTATTTTCTGACCATCAAAATCGACAATCGCGCAAAGGAGCCAACATTCCAGCATTCCAGCCCCCCAGTTTCGAAAATCTACCACACCCATCAGCAGCCTCCATCACCAAGCAGTAAGACGGTGCACACGAAGATCGCAGTCTGAGGTTAGTGTCACATTATATCTTTCTGGTTGAGTGTTGTTAATATTATATTGTGGACATTGCATAATTCATCTTTTTTTCAAATCAACGTCAGGCTAGCATTTGCTGGCCTCCCCAAATTAGCATTCCCTTCACGAATGCTACATTTTTATGGTGCCGAAACCAGGGAGCGTCGGTAGCTTCCATCTTTTAAATATCAACCGTCATTTTCAATAAGCATATTTTCTGGCAATAACGAACAAAGCTAAGAATATCTCTATCGTATCTCAAGTTTACTTATTATTAACCTATAATTTGTAGGTAAACTTTCTTCCTATTCGCATTCGAAGCTATCCCATCACATCACTTGTCAGTTTAAATTTAGCTTTTGAATATTTCAATTATCGCCTTTTGAACAGGGATTTACGGAATAAAACGTTAATCCTATCCTATCTAACTATTGAGTATGGTTTTCGAATTTTTACGGTCAAAACCTTTCAAATAAGTAAACAAAATTGCAATCAAACAGTTTTCATCGGTGCATAATTTTGTTTCTTTTATTATATATTATAATAATATTGTCATTACCTACGGCGTTCCTAAAGCAAAATAGAACATAATTTCATTACTCCAGTAATTACTAAAACACGTCTGTAGATAATTTTCTGACCACATTCCATAACTTTAGGGTAGTTCTCAATATCATTAACCGTTCTAAGCGGCCAAGCCCGCCGTAGAATATTCTAAGGTAAAAGGAATAAACGGCATACGTAATAGTTAGTACGAGAGACTCCGGAACGGCCTATATCACTCCAGCGGCGGGAATCTTGTAATAATATTACATTATTTTCAAAATCTACGTGATTATTAGGTTGTAGGTGGTAGGATTACTGTGCAAGATCCGTCCGGGGAAGTACCACCACTTTGCCTATTTTTACCGAACACTATTTGGTATTAGGGCAAAGATTCCGGTAAAATTACAGGGCACACGAAACTTAACATCTCAGTTTCCACGGATAACCGTCATCGTATCGAAACCATTATTGAAATATTTTTCTATGGCATTAATGGTGTAGCGCAGTGATAAATCACATCGAAACAGACTTTATTCATCTACCAAGCAAGCTGACAGAAGCATAACGCGACTTAGTTTGACTGCGTATTAGCACAGTATACACTGTGGTATTAGGTATACACCGCGTAAAGGTTTTTATATTAACTGAATAATAACTTGGAATTTTTTTTGTATGAAGATAGGTGATTGATCCTTTCCTTTCACGGCTTAGAAAGTTTTTGTATTTTACTTTCGTAAGTGAGTATAAAATCACCCTACTGGATTTTTTCTTTTCTCTGTTATAATTAACAAATAAATAACAGAATGTCCCTTCTAACAAAACATTCCACCCGTAAAAGTAGCTTAAAAAGATCGAAATCTAAGTCGTTCGAAACCGAAGTCAGTACAAAGAATTTACCGTGTTTACGCAGAAAACGAACCATAGCATACAAACGAGTTACTAAGGCCTTAGAAATAGGTATTCTAGCCATAAATGATCCATTGCAGCACGATTTGTTTTTTTCGTATTATGAACAAGTAAAGCAACTGGCGGACAATTTTGAGGACGCACATATTACAATCCTCGAACTTTTGGATGATCCAGAGACCGAAGATGATAAAATACAGGAACGCTTTGATGAAATGTATTATCAAATTTTATCGATTTATCGTAACTTAACGAAAACGAGATCCATTAATTCTCATGGCGACTCTTCGTCAAATATTCGATTACCAAAAATCACCCTACCCACTTTCAATGGAGACATAAAAAAATGGCCCGAATACTTTGATACATTCAATGCGTTAATACACAACTCAAATGCGCTTACCGACACAGAGAAGTTCCACTATCTTTCGTCGTCTCTCAACGGCGACGCGTTGACTGTAATCAAATCATTTCCTCTTACTCATGAACACTATCACAATGCATATCGCGCCTTAGTAATTCGCTATAAGAATAATCGTGATCTAGCTTTTACCTGTTGGCGAGATGTTCTGGATGTGAATTTCAATTGCACCAATGCATACGAATTTAGGAAATCTCTTGATCTATTCGAAGAAAACCTGAGTATTTTGAAGACGATTAATTTGCCAGTTAGTCAATGGGATTTTATATTAGTCTATCATATTCTATCGAAACTGGACACTAACATGCGCCGAGACTTCGAAGAAAAACATCCAGGTAACGAGTTTCCTACGTATGAACAGTTAAAGACATTCTTAAAAACTAAATGTGAAGCATTGTTGCGAGACACCCATTTCGTTGATTCGAACAAACCTTCACAGAAATCAAGTCACTCGCAACATTCACAACAGAAGCGTACACCGCAAGTATTAGTAGCTGCTGCAAACGACACACTCGTTAAACAAAACGAAAGTAGTATAAATTCATTACCGTACACAAGTAAATGTTCTTATTGCAACGAGTTGCACTCAATAGCGGCTTGTAGCGAATTTCTCAAAAAATCTCTCGATGAACGAATGGATATCGCTACTGAAAGGAAATGGTGTTTTAACTGTCTGAAACCATCTCATCAATTAAGGGACTGTAAATCCATATTTACATGCCGTACTTGCAGACGAAAACATCACAGTTTACTTCACCGTGATAAATCTGTTGAATCAGACAAAATAGTTTCGCTTATTTCCCGATCATCGACACCGACAACGATTTTACTGGCAACTGCCATAGTACAACTAAGGGATGCGTCTGGCTCGATGCAGTCATGTCGTGCATTGTTCGACACAGGAAGTCAGATCAACTTCATCACTGAATCAACAGTGAAACGTTTAGGAATTACTCCTACCAAATCTAATGTTAACGTTAGCGGCATAGGAGAAGCAGTAGCTTCTATTCTCGGTGACGTGACCTGCACAGTCGGTATAAACAACGCTGATTTATTTAATTTAGATATGCACGTTATTTCAACTATATGTGGCGATCAACCTATCGGAAAACTAAACACATCAGGATGGTCACATATAAATTCGTTACCACTCGCTGACCCAGGCTTTGATATGCCGGGATCTATCGACATCCTATTCTCTGCCGATGTTTTTGTCGAATCGCTTCTCAATGAACACGTCAAAGGCAACGTCAATCAACCAACTGCTTTCAATTCCGTGTTCGGTTGGCTCCTCTTAGGTAAAACTCGTCTCGCAAGTAACACTTTAATACATACCTCTCAAGAAATCGATCAAGAGTTAAACTCTTTAGTTCATCAGTTTTGGGAGTTGGATTCTATACCAAAGGTTTCAACTTTGAGTCCTGAGGAGACGCTGTGTTACTTGTTACTTGTTACTTGTTACTGGACTGGTTTCCGCAACTAGGCCACAGATGGGCCCTTTTTGCGTGACGGGTGGGGTCTGCTAATTTAACCACCCGATATCCTCTAGGAAAGCCAGCAGCTCGCTGACGCCGGTGCATGCCTCCCTAGATGTTCTCGGTCTCCCGAGGTATTGCAATCTTTGAGAAGCTACGCTATCGCACTCTACAAGCACATGCGCCGCCGTCTCCTCAGCATTCATGCACCCTCTGCATAGAGGGCTGTCCGTGATACCCAATTTAAAGAGATGTTTATTAAGCATGCAGTGTCCTGTGATCACACCGACAATTAGCCGGAGTTTATCACGCTTCAGATTAAGGAGTTTGCGGGAGAATCTCGGGTTTAAAACCGGGAAGGCCTCCTTTGACTGCCTACAATCCGTAATACTTGCCCAGTACTCTTGATGTTGTTTAGCAGTATGTTGACGGATCCATGAGCGGACTTGGCTAAATGGTAGGGGAATTATTGGCTCGGGTCCTGTTGGTTGCCACTCTGAGCCTCTCCTCGCCAGTGCATCAGCTTCGTCATTACCTCTGGATCCGCTATGACCTTTGATCCATTGCAGTGTGACTCTATTGGACTTACTTACCTGTTCCAGCAGGTGGTGGCACTGTATGGTAAGTCCTGAGTTGTGTTCTCTCTTGTTCAGGGCCTGTAGTACCGCGGCGCTGTCCGAGAGGATCCTGATGTTTTGATCAGTGATCTTCCTTCTCAGCACTGCATTCATGGCCTGGATAATACCTACACATTCCGCCTGGAAGATGGAGTTGTGGGCACCCAGCGCTGTTGTTTTGTGGATGTTGAGGTCTTCCGAGAACGTTCTTGCCCCGGTGCCTGTTTTCATTTTAGAGCCATCTGTGTATATTCTTACCTCGTGTATATTTGAGCTATCACTTGGCTCTTCGTACATTTGTACAGTGAAGCTTTTTGAGTGTATGTGTTTTTTCGGTACCCTATCGTAGATCGAGAGTAACATAGGGTTACTCCTTGCGTATTCGTCTATGATAGTGGTGTGTAGTGCTCTAGTGTCGTGTACCCATAAATGTATAGCCCAGAGTCTATAGGCAGCTGCGGCTGCCTCTTGCTGCACATGTAAGTGCAGTGGCGTAAGGCCTAACAGGGCTTCGAGTGCTGCCGTGGGAGCGGTTCTCATACACCCTGTTGTCGCTACGCAGGCCAGTCTCTGTAGCTTTTGTAGTTTGTTTATGGTTGTGGTTTGATTTGTTCTTGTCCACCATACAAGGGCACCGTATGTCAGTGATGGTCTGATAACGGTGTTGTAGAGCCATAGGGTAATCTTTGGGCCGAGACCCCATGTTCTCCCTAGCATTCGGCGACACTGCCAGAATGAAATGGTGGCTTTCTTTGTCTTGTTTTCTAGATGTGTGGCCCAGTTTAGTTTGCTGTCGAGTGTTATACCTAAGTATTTAACTGAATCCGAAAGTGTGAGTTGCGTATCGAACAGGAAAGGGAGACTGTAGTTCCCTAGTTTACGCTTGTTGGTGAACATTACTAGCTCTGTTTTGGTCGGATTCACGGTTAATCCGTAGTCCGTACACCATGTTTCGACGACTTTTAGTGCGTTGTTCATAATGTTACACGCCACGCTGGCAAAGTGACCCGATATGAGTATTGCCAGATCGTCCGCGTAGCCTATTGTATAGAAGCGTTGCTCATTAAGCTTGGTGATTAGATCATTTGCTACAAGGTTCCACAGGAGTGGTGACAAGACGCCGCCCTGGGGACAACCTTTTGACACCACTCCTCGGGTTCCCCCGTATACGTCAACCCGCACTGCTCTTAGTTTGAGCATGTTAATGATCCAATCTACCAGTGTCGCCTCTACACCATGTTTCTGTAGGGCAGTATTGATGCTGTTGAAATTTGTTTTGTCGAAAGCCCCTTCTATGTCAATGAAGGCTGCCAGACATAAGGTTTTGTTAGAGATGTCTAGTTCTAATCTGCTAACAACTGCATGTAGTGCAGATTCTGTTGATTTACCCGAACTGTAGGCGTGTTGATGTGTGTGTAGTGGATTTAATGTCAGTATGTTATCCCTAATGTGTCGGTCACATAGCCTCTCTACGGTCTTAAGGAGAAAAGAGGTGAGACTGATCGGCCTATAGGACTTTGCTTCAGTATAGTCGCTTTTACCTGGTTTGGGTATGAAGAGGACTCTAACCTACCTCCACTCCTCAGGAGACGCTGTGTGAAACAATGTTTTTATCAACTCACTCTCGCGACTTATCTGGAAGATACGTGGTGCGACTACCCTTCAAGGATAATTCAGAACCGACTTTTGAAGGTTCTCGCGACGTTGCACTGCGACGTTTCCATGCTATTGAAAAGCGATTACTGAGGGATCCTGTTTTACATGATCAATACGCAGACTTCATGGCTGACTACATCATGACCGGTCATATGTCTTTGGTTCCAGTAAGCGAACTAAGTCTAGGTAAATATTACATTCCTCACCATTGCGTTCTCAGACCCGACTCGGCAACAACGCGCCTTCGTGTCGTCTTTGATGCCTCTGCCAAGGATATTCATTCCCGTTCCCTAAACGACACGTTACTAACCGGTCCGAAATTACAACCCAACATTATTGACATTTTGTTGCGTTTTCGAATACATAATACCGTGTTCATGGCGGATGCACGACAGATGTATCGACAAATCTTGCAACATCCTGATGATCGTGACTATCAACGTATTTTCTGGAGAGCTTCACCGAATGAAAACCTTAAGGAATACCGTTTGAACACCGTTACCTATGGATTGGCTTCATCTCCATTCCTTGCATGTCGTACGCTACGACAACTTGCTGAGGACGAGGGTGATTTATTTCCGATTGCAAAAAAAATTATTATGTCAGATGTATATATCGATGACGTAGTCACTGGGAATGACTCATTAGAAACTGCTGAACGAGCTAAAACACAACTCATCGGGCTATTCAAACTTGGTGGTTTCCAACTACGAAAGTGGATGAGTAATAACCCTCAGCTGTTGTCTGATCTTCCTAGTGAAGATTGTCTAACGAGCTCCATATCTCTGGATAATTCAGAGCCGGCTGTTTTGAAAGTTCTCGGACTCAAATGGGATCCATCATCCGATTCATTTCTATTTGAAATCAAATCTTTGGACAAACCATGTACAAAACGTTCAATCCTTGGCGAACTTGCTAGGATTTTCGATCCCTTGGGATTCCTATCTCCCATAACAATACAAATCAAATCATATATTCAAAAACTTTGGATTCTCGGCTTTGGTTGGGATCAAACGCCACCCCAAGAGATCATTCATACATGGTCGACGTACAAACAACAACTCCCACGACTAAGTCAACTTCGAATCTCTCGCAAACTTACGTGCCCCGGTGCAAAGGCATATGAATTACATGGCTTTTGTGACAGCTCCGAGATAGCTTATGGCGCTGTCATTTACTTACGAGTATCTGATAATAACGATGATGTTCAAGTCTTTCTGGTTTGTTCCAAAGCTCGTGTAGCGCCGCTTAAACGAACCTCCTTGCCGAGGTTAGAACTCTGCGCCGCAGTTCTATTAGCAGATCTTTACAAATTTGTTCGAAACACTTACCTCTCTCTGGTAGAAATCAATAATGTCTATCTATGGTCAGATTCGACAGTGGTCCTCTCATGGCTACGCTCACATTCGTCACGCTGGACCACATTTGTCGCCAACAGAGTAAGTCAGATTCAAGAAATTACTCCAATGGAATGTTGGCATCATGTGTCGTCTGGCGATAATCCAGCAGACATTTGCTCACGGGGACAGTTTCCTAGTGAAATCCTTCAAAACTCCTTATGGTGGGCGGGACCACATTGGCTATCGAAAGATAAAAACTGCTGGCCAACGAGCCAAATCGATGTATCTCACGATGACGATATGATCATACTAGCCGAAGAGCGAAAGTCGTTAGCTTTGACTACCGGTCAAACCAATGAATATGCGAACACTCAAAGCTTTATCATGGCAACACTGCTGGATCGTTTCTCGTCTTTGACAAAAATCATCAACGTATTAGCGTATATTAATCGCTTTATTCACAATTCACGAAAACTTAATAACAAAAATTGTAACCCGGTTCTCAATAACGTGGAACGCCAGAAAGCCCTCATGCAGGTCGTAAAACAGGTTCAGCTTCAAACCTTCTCCGAAGAAATTTCAAACCTTAAAGCAAAAACACCACTGTCAAAACCTTTCAGAAAACTGAACCCATTTTTAGATGAAGATGGAGTGCTAAGAGTAGGCGGAAGAATATCAAGATCAGGATTACAATTTGAACAAAAGCATCCTGCGTTCTTACCATCCGATCATCAATTAACGTTTCTGATTATTGATTACATTCATCGTACATATATGCATCCAGGTATAAACACGACTCACTTTCTGCTTCTTCAACAGTTCTGGATCATCGCTGCCAAACGCACAATCCGTCGACGTTTAGCCAAATGCATTCAATGCTATAGGACGAATCCGCAACCCTTACAACCATTCATGAGTGATCTCCCATCATATCGTTTAAATCAAGTTAAACCGTTTTCAGCGGTAGGAGTTGACTATGGTGGGCCTTTTCGGATTAAACTAGGTTCGCACCGTGGAGCTAAGATAGACAAAGCATATCTATGTCTATTTGTCTGTCTAGCAACTAAAGCGGTCCATTTAGAAGTCGTATCAACTTTATCTACCGATGGTTTTATCGCTGCGCTACGGCGGTTCATAGGGCGTCGCGGTCGTTGCAACGTAATTCACGCTGATTGCGGGACCAATTTTGTTGGAGCCAAAAACCAATTGTCAACTCTTATGCAAGATGCCTCTCAAGCCGAAAAAATTGAATTCAAATTTAACCCTCCTGGTGCACCACACTTTGGTGGTATCTGGGAAATTCAAATAAAGGCGGCCAAATCCCATCTATACCGAGTAGTAGGAGATCAGGTCCTGACTTTTGAAGAACTTACAACTCTTTTCGTCCAAATCGAAGCGATTCTTAATTCCAGGCCTTTATATCCTATTAGCTCAGATCCTAATGACATCTCCTGTCTGACACCTGGCCATTTTCTTACCTTGGAACCATTAACAGCTGTTCCCGATGAAAATCTTAATAATATCAATCCCAATCGGCTTCAACGGTGGCAGATGTTACAATCCTTCCAACAAAATTTTTGGACTCGATGGAAATCTGAATATCTGAACTCGTTAACACAACGTGCCAAATGGACCAAGGCGTCAAAGCCGTTACTCATCGGTTCAATGGTTATAATCAAAGATGAAAACCGGACTCCGTTAAACTGGACTTTAGCACGAGTAGTTGATCTTCATATCGGCGGCGATGGGATAGCTCGAAGTGCATTAGTTAAAACCGCAAACAATCAAATCATACATCGTCCTTTAGTTAAACTATGTCCTCTACCGCTGGATGACTAATTCCAAAATTCTACAATGCTTATAACTTTATTACCTACTCTAACTTACGATTTTATTTGGATAAATATGCTTGGTCATATTATACTTCAATATTATATCTTTCACATAACTTCTTCGTATCCTCTATTTAATTATAAAATATCATAGCTATTTTGGTGGGCGGGATGTTTCGTGATCATAACAATCAATAATATGTAAGCTAATTTTCATTTCTGCAATGTCCCAATATCGTTGACACATCAATCAGTTAGAATGTCAGTTTTGACATATGTGACATCTAATAATCAAAGCTCAGAGCGTCTGTCACCTGTCACCTGTCAGAAGGGAGCGCGGGAGGCAGCTTTCATTACATTTACAACGGACAACGCGGCCGCGCGCACATCAACCGTACCGGGAAAGAAAATAACGTATTTTCTGACCATCAAAATCGACAATCGCGCAAAGGAGCCAACATTCCAGCATTCCAGCCCCCCAGTTTCGAAAATCTACCACACCCATCAGCAGCCTCCATCACCAAGCAGTAAGACGGTGCACACGAAGATCGCAGTCTGAGGTTAGTGTCACATTATATCTTTCTGGTTGAGTGTTGTTAATATTATATTGTGGACATTGCATAATTCATCTTTTTTTCAAATCAACGTCAGGCTAGCATTTGCTGGCCTCCCCAAATTAGCATTCCCTTCACGAATGCTACAAACTGTCATCAAGATAAAAACAAATAAAGGAATAAAACGAAATTTTGTCCTCATCCCTCGAGACTAATCAAATTATTTATCGAAAATTATTGTTATTCTGTGCTCCGATAATTATAATCAGATAAACTCGATTCGGTAGGTTCTCGTTTATTTTCTGATTGTTCTGATAATACTGGCTGGTTTATTTTACGATCACTTCTGAATTGTACTTCAATAAACTATGTGAGTCTCCTACGTATTTTTATCTTGACTTACTTTTCGGATCTTAGTTGCGATTATTTTAGAAAGTACCGACATACTATTCTAAGGTACTATTCTAGCATGTAGGTTGCATTTGTTTTTAGGTATTGATAGATGAAAAATGATTGGCTAGTTTTTTCGTATATAGAAAGTTGATCCTTACGTTCCTCCTGTAGATTGTTCGCAGCAGTCTGCAGTTAGCTTAATTGTTAATACATATAATTTTTTATCTTTTCTCTTATTTCAATTGACATTCTTTTAGGTGTTAAACAATTTCAAATAGAAACAGATTTTATACTAGATAACTTAACAAAGACATTTACAATAAAAAAACACAAATATGAACTAGTATTAACGATTGAAACAATTGAGGTGACTGCAGACTGTTGCTAACAAACTACAGGTAGCTCAACTGATCCATATAAATACCAGTCGGAAGTGTACCGAAGACGCTGGCTGCATTGCCTCGCTGCATGGCAATGCTGATGCACTGCGCCAGATACTGACCAGCTCTCAGGTCACACATCGCTTCGACCAGACGCTCAGATACTTCTGGTCAGCTAGTTCATAATTAAAGAAATTTAAAATAGATTTAAACCAAAAAGAATTGCCCTAGTTTTTTTCTTTCTCTTTACAAACGTAATTAAAACGGTGTAAAATATCGTAAACAATAAAACCAGGGACGTGTTTCTTAAACAATAAAAGCAGGAATGTGGTTATTCTTGAAAAGCTCACGGTAGATGGAGCAATAAATGTAAATAACTTCAGGAGTGGTGAAGTCGTTGTAGAAGTTAAATGTGAACTTACCAGTCGATGGCGTGCAGGAACGTAATAAGGGAGAGTAACTACGTTTCATGGGCAACACGATCCGTGTGGCGTTTTTAGCCTGAAGTCTATGTGTATGAATTAGGCTTTTTGTATGTTGTCTAGAATTTCGGATACGAGGAAACATAACTTAAATAAGTAATTAAACATGATGATGCCTGTTTGGATTGTCATGTTTCCATTTTTATTTATTTATATAACCCACAAATTATAAATAATTAGGGTTTATATGAATTAGGCTCTTTGTATGTTGTCTAGCATTTCTGATATGAAGAAACATTACATAAATAAAAAAATAAACATATGATGATGCCTGTTTGGATTGTCATGTTTGCATTTTTATTTAAACATATAAACCACAAATTATAAATAATTAGGGGAGCCCTATGTCCAGCAGTGGACTATTATGAGGTGATGATGATGATGATGGTATTGATAATACAACTATAGTTCTATAAAAGAATTTAGGGGGAATGTCCTTTATCTTAGTATAGTTCTGTGGTCGACGATGTGTTGGGTATTTTTAATGTATTAAAAAAAATTGCTATCCATTGTATTAAGTACATCATTCGTCATAAACATAACACATGCGTTGCTTAGCTTGGGGTTAGATGATATTGTGTGGATTGTCCAGCAATATTTATTTATTATGACTGAAAGGTTGCATAACAACATTTGAAAAGTAACCCCTTGAATCATCCTCACTACATCCCTGTCAAAATCTCTCAAATCAAAAGCGTCGGCTAAGTTATGAGCTGCAGGAGACGTCACGAATAATACGAGAACGTTTTACAAATCAAAAGTTCATTTTAACGTGTTGTGAATGGAGAGAAAGTTTTGTACGGTTCAAATGAGCGAGTTTGAAGCAATGCTTTCAGCTCACGATAGTGATGTAAAACTATTAGATTATCTCGGTGGGGAAGAGGGGAGTTGTGGGTTCGATTCTCGACATGGAAGAAATGTTTGTGAGTCAATATTTTGTTCTGTCTGCTTGTTTTACGTGTATTTTATGTAAAGGCAAATAAGTGATTTTCCTTTTATGAAAAGGAAAATAGTGATCCACGGTACACCAGTGGATGCCAAAGTCCAGCAGTGGACTATCAAGGCCTGATAATGATGAACTATTGTTTTCTTAATTCTTTATAATCATAAACCTTAAGTAATAATGAAAATTACAATAAAATAACAAAATTAGAACCAGCATTTTCAATATAGGTAACTGTAGACTGTTGCAAACAATCTACAGATAGCTCAACTGATCTTTATTGCACACAAGGTATTTAAAAAGTAATTCACATGTACTAGGTGATCATAACTATAAAAGAGTTATTGATATCAATATACTGTGAATGATTAAATTAAATCATTTTAATTTCCGTTCCACATGCAAAGCTTATAAACGTCGATCACTTTTACAAAAAAGCTGTACATTTTGCACTCTATAGCTGTTGGAATACGAGTCAACTGACATTGATTGTTATGTAGCGGAATAATGAAAACAACAAAGTGCAAAGTAGGGTATAATTTATTGACAGTTCACCAATGACGGGACGCAATAATTTGTTTATTTATAAATATAAATAATGCCGGAAAATCCACACAGCATCATTAGCCCCAAGCTAAGCAGAGCTTGTGTTATGGGTACTAGGTGACTGATAAACATAATGCAGTATTATTATATAATATAGTTATTTTTTTTGTTATACATAGAAAACGACCAGAACGCCCTGAACAAATATCTGCAGATCGTACAAATATTTGTCCTGAGGCGGGAATCGAACCCGCAACCTCCTGCGTCGCAGGCGGACCTTCGCCCACCCCGCCACAGTGGTCGTCAAAATGCTTTATTGTACACCAGAAAAAGCGCACAACTAAAGACTAAAGACATAAGACAAGTACAATGGGCGGCCTTATCGCTATACATATACTATTCAACAGTGTTTATTAACTAGCTTCTCTTGATAAACTATCCTAGCTTGAAAATAAGGCACATTATAATTACGTATGAAAATTCGTATAGTTAATGAGTTCATCGCGTCAATACAGACAGACACGGCGCGCGGCGCGAAGGACTTTGTCTTATTTATTAATAATGAAACCAAACAATACTCTCTTTCCAGAACTTTCCAGAATAGACTGGTAATTTTCCTTAAAATACCAGTTCATTGCGGATATAGGGCGATTCCCCAACTGGTTGCATTCTTAATCTACAGGGTTCCATTGTTGACACAGTAAGTTGACCTAAAAACCGAGCGGCCTAGTAGGTGGCAGCACTTGCATAGGAATATTTAGAGCAAAAACAGCCGTAACGTCGTCTAAGTTATTTAGAAATTCAGCATAATGTAGGAATATCTAATATCTAAGTGAACGTTTGGGGGCGCTTCCGATTGGTATTGCTTTGGATCAGTTGAGCTATCTGTTCATTTATTTATTTAGAAATGGAATATCTCTAACAAGTTTTTATGCTATATACGATGGTATTTCAAGGTAACATCACGGAATAACTATACCTACAGGGCGCCCCACAGCAATGCCACACCACTCACAAAATGTCCCTGTGTGTCCATGTGGCATTGCTGTGGAACGCCCTGTATAGTACTAACGTAGTAGCATCCGTTAATCTAAGGTACAAACTACAATAGGTACTATTTGTAGGTACATGGAAGTTATTTGCACACTGAATAAAACAATTAAAAACAAAATAAAAATTGCAAGAGTTGTGACAGAGTCTACCAGACTCTACCAGACCACCGTAGATGGATAGGATCTTTGAATTATACAGGGTTTTAGGTAGATGATCAATAACCTCTTAAAGGCGACTTGGGTAAATCAAGCGAAATATGTACTATAATAAACTAAAATACTAAAACTATGACATTCATAAGCACTTAATCAGTTAAATAACCAACATCATAAAAACAACCATACAATGCACTAATGCGTAAAATGTATAGTGGACAATTCACCCATCATTATTTTCTAAATAACAGACCCTGGGTAAGCAGAGCTTTTGTTGTTAGTACTAGACGTACGATATTTCACATTTAATTTTATTTTATACTAGCGGCCCGCCCCGGCTTCGCACGGGTATTAAACAAAAAATTCAGAAATGATACACACTAAAACGATGGGTTTCACAGTTTTCATACGGATCTTTACTTTTTTTAACAGCATTGGGGTTTTTGACATTGACTCGACATTCCAAAACTGACACTGGCCGTAGAGAAAAAGCAAGCACCGTGCGCTATACAACCTCTTTTTCTATTCTGACGCGCCATAATAGAAAAAGAGGTTGAATATACAGCCCACGGTTCAATTATTGAATTTTTCATGCGGATCCCTAACTAACTATTATATAGCCTATGTTCATCACGGAAAATTAAGGATTCTAATGGTGAAAGAATTTTTTAACTCGGTCTAGTAGTTTCGGAGCCTATTCAATTCAAACAAACAAACAAACAAACAATCAAATCTTTCCTCTTTATAATATTAGTATAGATCTACAAGATGACTGATAATCAAAATATTACCAATACAATACAAATCGTACAAACATTTGTCCCGAGGCGGGAATCTTCTGCGTCGCAAGTGGACCTTCGCCCACTACTCCGAGTTCGTCAAAACAAACCAAATCAAACAACAAAAACTGGACAACAGGATGTTATGCAAAATGTAAAAACATTCATTTTTAGCTACACAATTTTGTAAACTCAAAGCTCTCGCTGAAAACGTAGATGAAATAATTTTGAGAATGTATTCCACTGACTTACGAAACAGAGTCACGAGAGTTTACATTGCAGCATGTGTAACCATTTGTGAAATGCTAGCCAATAGGAAGCATTCTAGGTGCATCCCTTATAATTTTCACGTCTGCTGCCTTTTTATAAGTTTATAATAGTCTGAATCAGAAAGACGATGAAATAGATAAAGAGCACCTTCCTATACATACAATGCGTATAAGCATAGCGTGTCAAAAAAATATGTTTTAGCACATTACGATTCGCGGCTCTTGCGGCCTGAGGCTCGCTTTGCTCGCCGCAATCACGCCCTAAATTCCGGTTGAAAAGAGTCCTTACTTGTGCATAGGTAAAAGCTATTTTCACGAACCCATACTACTCATTTGAGCGGTGAAAAATATTTCTGCTACAGCTTAGCGCATCCTGATGGAAAGTCACCCTTACCGTAGTGTTTGTTACCCGTGACGGAATAAGGCTGAAGTTTTCTGTTTATTGCAAGCTGTTATTTGTGGGCCTGTTGTTTTTTTGCGAGACGATTTGGGGTTGTTTGTGATTTATACCGACCACGTTTATGTTAATTACCTCGTTAGATAGGTTGCTGCTGATTCAAAGGTTTAAGGGCGTGTTTCCACTAAGCGGATCCGAACGGAGATGAAAAAAGTACATAGGTACCCAATAACTGTGTTCGACTTTGCATGTGTAAAAATTGTTCTATTATGCGAGACCGAAAACAATAAAATTAAATTCAATCTTCAAGACAAGAGTGAAGGTGTCTTTTAGGCCTTCGTGATACATCGTCTCTTGCCATCAGGTGAGATTCTGCTAAAACAAAAAAAGTCACGCTAACCATTGACCTATATAAAAAAACATATAAACACGGTCCCCGAACAAAAAAAAATATATTTTTCATTTACTTTTTAGGGATGATGTTGTAAAAATAAAACCCCGCACTGTACGGCGTTCTACTAATCTTACTAATCATGTCAGTCTTTTGTTCTGCAAAAAGCAACCATTTGGCAGAGAGTTGCGAACGTATGCGGATGCTGGCGCTAGAACAATGGACCCGTGAAGTTAATTAAGAAGAAAACGTTCCCGTTGTATGAAACTAATGTTAATTCACACTATGCGGTTTTTTTCACCGCAATGTATTACTATCATCCAAATGGAAAATGAGAATTTTAACTTATTATTGAGGAGGGTCTATAACGAGTTACTCATATTTTATTTGATTTTTATGGACTTATCCTTTTTTGGTCTAATAAATAATATCCTAAATGAAATCTTAAAATAACCTCTTATTTCTAAAGAAATTTTGCCGCACCATCGTCACGTCGCCAACGCATCGTGTATTCCGCCCCTAAATGAATTGCAGCTACGCTACTACGGCGTCTTGAATAAAAATGTGATTATGCGAAATCTAACTATCCGAGAAGCACGAATTTTCCACCATTTTAGGAACATTGTAATTATCTGCATAATTAACTAAGGAGTATGAAGCGAGTAATTGTTGGAAATAATGGTTTTGTAAATATTAAATGCAATAACACCCGAGATAAGTGGATTTTATACGGTTTTGTATAATTGGAGTTGTACCATGGATTTATGAAAAGTACGGATAGAATCCTGTCAAATCTAACTTGAATCTTATCAATGGCGGAATGACATTGAGTGTCAGTGTATTGAGAGATGCCAACAGAAGAAAAAATTACCCATAATTTTTATAAATATTCTTCTTAATAATTGTTTACAAATGAATATGTAAATTATAAAAAATCAACTTAGGTACTGCTTTAGCCACGGTAATCGTCTTTATTAGACCTACTTTTTATAATATTCAATTACGCCAGCGCTTTATGGTAACACCATAAAGCGTAGTTAGCAAACTACAGTGAATTTGATTATCCCACAAGCACAGAACAGAACACTGTACTTTCCCGGGATCAAATAGTAACGTATTTGCTAATCGAAGAAATTTCAACAAAATCTGTTCAGCCCTCAGTGTGTGTGCAGAAGTAACAAACATAAACACATTCGAACTCTCCGTTCACTGTCTAATTTTAGTTTGAAAAAATTATTCTTTGTGCCTATTACTCGCTGATAACTTTTTTCTGCCTACGGCTTCGCATGTTCCTACGGAAATGTCTAACCAATATTTTAAAAAAACTTTACCTTAATAATAATTATTTAAAAGTGGCAATTTGCGGCCATATCTTATGATTGTTACTGGGAAGATCAATTAAACGTTCCTAATAATGAAAAAATATTAATTTTTCGCATATTCATTGTTTGGTTTGATACATAATAAATAAAAATTTATGTAGGTAAGTAGGTATACATATAATTTCCGAATTATTTTAACATGAAAAATCTTATGCACACTGCATGCTATACTAGATTTAGTGGAATTCCAATTATTTTCATTGTGAGATTCTCTGATTATGCGAATTCAATTTAACTTTCAATTTTCATCACCTGGAAATCTGAAAAAATATTGATTATTAGTTATGCCCCACGGCTACCTATAATCTCGATATAACATGATATCTACGTAGCATCAGTGTCAGTAAAATTATTATCAAAATGGGCTATTTTGGAGGTAAGCTTAAATAAACACCAAACATATTTCGTAAGTCGTATACCTAAGCTAAGCTATTGTATTGATATTACAAACAGAAATTCAATATCATAATTATATTTCAAATAATATATATTATTATATAGATAACCAGAATGATATAGAAATGCATATTTACCTGATTCATAATTTAAAGTCAATAAAATATGAGAATTCAAACTTTTTTAATATCCTCCCAAACTTACCGGAAAATTTACATGTTTTCATGTTGGCAAGACTGGTCACATTTTGTGCTTTTATTTTGATTTTTTTGTTGATAATAATTTTGCGTCAAATCGAAGAAATAAGTTGGTGAAATAAGAAATTTACCTAGGAAATGTGATCCGGTGTTTTTTATTGACAAACCCATTGTGATTTTTGCAACATCTGACCACACAAGACGGCGTTTTCCATTTATTTTGGTTTGTTTACAATAGGGTTCATCAGTTGGTGTATAAAGCCGTAATGGCGATGGCCAGCATACTATTTGAGTGATTGGCATGCTTGCTTGATTGGAGTGCTTCGTTTTATTTTTTTCTGATACTCCTTCCGTACTTATTTATAGTTTCATGAGTTGTACATACTTGTTTGGTATGGTTGGATACTTATCTACCTGCTTTATTATGTGGAGAGCATATTTCCAGAGCTTTTGCATCACTACCTTTAGTATAATTATCCGACGTGTCCTCCTTTTTTTAGTTCTGTGACTTTAACAGAGTGCTGCCCCGTTCAACCCACAAAATTTCTACCCAATAGGTATTTTGCCCCGTTCCAAAACCAAAAATTTGAGTGCCCCTCTCTACCCAAACGTACTTATTCCAAATTTCTATTGTTTAAATTCAGATAAATGACACAGTGAAACAACGAAGTAGACGGGTCACCAGACAAAAAAGGTAGATACTTATTTATTATAAATATTTTTATTAATAAAATCAGTCTTGTTCACAAAATATTCACTAAAATAATTGTTTACGTTATTAGTTATCTTATAATAACACACATAAATCGAGTTTATGGCACTTCAAATCTTTATAACCTAAAATAGCTTCATTTCTAATGCATAACGTGTAAAAACTGTATTTTTCTAGACAATAGAACACAGCGCTTTAATTTTTTTTATTTTATTTATTCGCTTCCTACCCACATCTCGTAAAAAGGTTTCATAAAATGTAAAGTAATATGGTGGCCTTAAAATGGATAGTATAGGAATATAGCTGTGAAAAATCATAATTTAAAAGTAATAGGTAAACGCACTTACTATAAAACCGCCTTATATGAGGGCACATTCTGTTGAATGTCGGATAGATGCAAGCACTCCATATGACATAGGTACCTAACATTTATATTATAGACTAGCAGTCCGCCCCGGCTTCGCACGGGTACTGAATAAAAAAATATTTTTTCATGCAGAACCCTAATTTTTTTGAAAGCATTTTATAGCCTATGTTCATCACAGAAATTTAGGATTCTACTGCTGAAAGAATTTTCAAATCATTCCAGTAGTTTCGGGAGCCTGTTCAATTCAAACAAACAATCAAATCTTACCTGTTTTTAATATTAGTATAGACATATCTACCGTACAGGTAGTTTAAAACCTTTAGCAATGATAATTCCGTTTGATAATGTGGCATTGTCATGCATTATACTAATGTAACCAGTTTTTTTTAAGTTTTTAAGCATAGGTATTTGAAAGTTTCTCTATTAGCCTTAGTATAATGACATACCTAGGTATTTAGAACCTTATCACACTAGCTATTTGTCAGTGATTTGAAAAAGAGTCGAGTGCGCAGAGATGCCGATTAGAAAGCGATTTGGATTCGCCTTGCTATAAAATCGCTAGCAAATCGCCAGTGTGATAAGGCTGCTAAGTCCGCGCGAGATAGAAATGGGTTATATAAATAATTAAACCATTTCAAACTGAAACAAAAGCGATCGGACTTTGACAGAATACGGACAATTTCGATTTGATGAATTGTAAATAGTTCTAATTTGTTTCTTTTATTTGATTTTAGGTAGGTCAATTTATTTTTTAATAATGTCGAAAGATTTCACTTTATCGATGCAAACTTCGAATAGGTATACTCTAAAAATACAGCAAAATTAAGAAATTACTCTATTTGTTTTATGTCGCTTCAAAAAAACAAGATTTCGCGTGTCTTTTGTTTTCATTTCTCGACTTCGGAATTGTCTGAAATTCCAATTTCAAACGCAGCATTGCAGTGTTCGTCGTCAAGGGATGACTGATGCACTAGGATTTGCCATGCCGCCGGGGATAAACGGCAGTTTGTACTACTACCCTCAATTCATTTTCGAATTGTACTTATATAGTTTCATTTCGGGTTAGGTCTCGCACTCAACTCTAGGAAGTAAGATCTAATATAGATCTAATGCATAAAATAAACATGAAAATTAGATAAATAATATAAAATAATAATTACTTATTTGTTTATATTCATTAATACTTGAAATATAATCTAATAATAATAATTAAATACCTGCTTTTATAAAAATACACTAATTAAAAAAAGCAGAATTATGACTAAGAAAGATAGTGTAGTGTTCATAGATCATATTCCTTAAAAGAATAACAACAAACAATCCTACCTAATCTTATCTTAGAAGCTGCTCATCATTTCTCCCATCAACTATCACTGATACTGTAACGCTGTCGTAACGTCAAGTGGGTACTTCCGGGGATTCTAACACGAAATGTATCGCTTTCTTTACAAGATATGAGGATTCCATTCGAGTGCGTAAAGCGTGTGTCGAACAAAGCCGGAGTTGTTATTTGTGATTTACATGTATTGAAGGTCCGGGTTTTTCAGTCAAATTGCTTGTTAAAATTCAACTTGAAGCGCTTCTGTTAAATGTATCTATAATTGGAAGTTAAGGAAATCGTTATAATCTTAATTTTTTTTTTTAACCTGGCTTAAAAATTTGTTTAATATGTAGCTAACGCGATAAACGGATGACAGTAGTTACTTAAGATTATAAATATATCTATTTATCTTTAAGAATAATAAAAACCTGTTTCAGCAAAATTTGGTAAAAATGAGCACATTAAGATATATATGAAAAGGCAGGGAAAGTAATAGTGGCAGTTTTAGTAGTGTTACGAAAAATATCTCCAACGTCTTCCTAACTTGATCACTTCCAAAGTTGACCATTTCCTAAATCGTGTTCTTCTTTTCTCATATTTCACTCCTTGAATCCAACTTTTGTCTCCTTCCTAAACTGTCTTTATTATTATTTATTATTATTATTCATCATTATCATTAAACCCAACTCGTCATTACCTATTAAGTCTCTTTCTTACTTGTCCTCTTCACGTGTAATTGTGACGTCCCGTTCGTCCCACCATTTAGGCACTTTGCCACCATTAGGTACCGGAACGTCAAAGTGACAGCAAATGTCAAAAATGACAATGCATGCCAAACTACCTACATTTTGCTTTTGATATTCTGCGAAATCGGCTAATATTATTTTTTACGCTCCAGTTAGGCTTAGAGTGTTACATAACATTCAGATAACGCTTTACTGCGTTACACCACTTGCGCACAAAATAAGCAAGTAATGAAAGCAAAGAGATTGATCCCCGCTATTTGTCGACATTTGACTGAAATTGAGTCCAAATGACGCCATATATCTCGGCCACAGTTCGGTAAACAACTGAAAGCCTCGCAGTTAATCTCCTTAATGAATTTTCATAGATGTGGTACAGTCAGCAATGAAAGTAAGCTGCAAAGCGAAATAATGCACAAAACATAAAAAATATTTTTATCATTAATAGAGGACTCATTAGACCAGTACAGTTCTAAACTTACAAAGTGATCACAATGATTATTCTTATAATTCAATTATAGTACATTAAAATAATTGAGCTAACTGCAGACTGTTGTTAACAATCTAAAGGTGTGTCAACTGATCCATATCAAAACCATTCGGAGGCGTTTGAAATACGCCTCCGAATGGTTTTGATACTTTAATAAACTGAACTCAAGTGACGGTTCAATTTGTATGAAAATTATAGTTTAAGTATTAGGAGTATGGATAAACATGCCATGCCTATAGTTTGATACAATCACAACCAATCGGATTTTAGATATTGCACAATTATTTGAACGGTTCTTTTGGTTTTGAAATGTTACAACGTCCCTTTTTCTCGGATTTTTTTTCGATTCTATTGATGGCAATTAAACTGCATGCTATGCACATGTATCGAGTGTCGTACAACAATGCACTGCATTCAGAAGTATAAAGTACTCACAAAAATCTTGCTAAGAATCGTAGCGGACACTTTAAAGGACATTGTCCTAAGAACTTCTTAGGGGGGTGTCCCTATCTCGTCTGTTAAGTAGGATTTCCTGCCATTTTATTTTATTTGAGCAGCCAACATCCGGTATTAGCCTTTTTAGGTTTCCGTTCCCGAAGGGTGAAATCAAGACCCTATTACTAAGCCGTCTGTCCGTTCGTCCTCTGTACTCATGAACCTTCGACCGGGCTGTATCTCATGAACCTTGTAATGTGGCAGTAGATATTTTCAGTGTTTTTTTTGCTTTGGTAATTAGTATCAGTTATAAAAATAAAAAATATATTAATGTAAATTTAAAAGTAATACCATAAAAACACGTGAATTTTTGTAATTTTTTGGCTTCGTTTGCGAAGCTGTATTTCGAAGTTGATTGTGTATAAATATTGTAGCTACAAATACAAATAATAATAAAATAAATTTATTAATTAAGGGGTCCAACAAAATTTAGTAATTAAGGAATGCCGGGTGCGGTCATGACCTGGATGGGTGGCAGTGGCAGCGTCATGATCGCATTTACTTTAAAAGATTTTTTTATTTAGAACAACCTGGATAAACACTATTCTAATACAAATAATAGCAGTAGGTACATGGTGAAAATATGCTCAAATTACAAATCATTTTGGTATTACGTTTGTATAAGAAGTTCATCCGTCACCGGAGCCTTAAAACTCTAGGTTTTTTAGTTAATGTAGTTTTGCTGCCGACTGTACCACAGGCAGCAACGAGAGCGTCGAGTGTCGTACAACAATGCGCGAGCGTATTCCGCTATGATGTAATCTCACAGAGTTGTGAAGAGTTTTGTTTGGTTTGTTTTACTGTTATTGTTTTAAATCTATGAATGTTGCTGTTTATGGCTGAGCGATGGCCTTTTTTGATGTAATAATTCTTACTTTGTATTTTTTTGTTGTGATTTTATTCGTATTTATTCTTTGTTATTTTTTGTTGGGATTTTATTTGGGAATGAAACCAACACATTTCATTTTTGTTTGAAGTACGTATTTTGTGAGTAGTTTTCGGAATACTGAACATTTTCGAGTAATTTTTACTTTTTCTTTGAACTCATGGCTGAAATTGTATTGTTTTAATAATACAGTTCATACAACTTTTGCCTTCTCTAATGTATGCCTACTCACTAAAGTTAAGTTTTTCTGAACCACAATCGACTTCGATGATGATTCAAAGCTGGCACGCTTGTTATGTTCTTTTTATACAATTAAACAAGCTGACGCAACAAATCCGTCGACTCTGGAAGCGTAATCTACGTATATTTTTTGTTAGCACATGCGAAGTAGGTACGACTGCAAAACTCAACGTGCAGCTGTCAGTTATGTTATGAACTTACGAAAGGGCTGTTCTCAGATAAATTTTTTGATTCTCACATTTTTATATATTATGAACCATTCTAAAGAACAAAATATAAGTGTCAAATAAAATGAAAATCCAGATAAAAAGGCAACTCAACTTCATGGAACTTTTTAGTTCTGAAAACAATGAAACAAAATTTTATGATGAAGTAGGCCTCCAGTAGTTACACGGAAAACCTAAAGCAATCGCGCCAGCTTTCCGTAACTGAGCCCTTGTTATGATATTTATGATAAACACTATGATAATTATGTCCTGCGCACATGGCTAATGGCCGTTGAGACTTAGCGGCACAAACGCTCATTATTGAAAGCTGGCACACTTATCTTTTTTGTTTCGTTTATGAAGGCCTACGTCACGACAAAACTTCATCTATGTACAATAAGAACAATAAGAGCAGAATTTATTCCCGTTGTACGTTCAAAACAATAATTTATCTTGTTAGAAACGGAAACATTGTTCAAAAAGAGTATTTACACACAAATCCAATTGAATGAAATCCCTTTGATAAATGAGACTGAAACGAATGTTGAAAAAGGTACAGACCCTATTCAATGAACATGTAATTTGCATTATAATAAAACAAAGCATTGGATTTTCGGATTTGTAAGAACACCTGTCTATATCTATAGGTATAGAGACACCTATAAATATAGACAGGAAAATCCGGAAGGATATACGACCTATAGAATTATAGATAAAGACAAGTGTTTTTACAAAGAAGATAAAATACATAGATGTACAAACAATAACCTCTTAAACGCAACTTGGGTTAATCAAGACTAATAATTTTTGTTCTATGGCTTTTGCCAAAACGTAATACAGCATAACCCCTTTCAGTAACGCAACCCCTTTCTTTCTTTGCTAGATACCGACACATTAGCGCCACCGCGTCGCTAGTCCTGTATCGGCTTGTCTTAATCTGTTACCGGCTTGTGCTGTGTTCGTATCATGGCTTTAATTTGTGAGATCGCCTTTAAGAGGAATTGATCATCTTCTTCAGCCGTGTGGTGCCGGCATAGAATTGCACCACCCCAACTCTTCCCGTGGGTGTCGTAAGAGGCGACTAAGGGAAACACACCGGGGGGCGGGCAGCAGCGCCCTCTGTAGAACAATTCCGAATTCGAACTGCGATCCCCAACCCGCATGCCCAGCGTAGGGATTATGGGCAATAACCCCCAAATTATGAATATTGCCACATATGGCGCTCATTAGGGGAGGCCTATGTCCAGCAGTGGACTATATAGGCTGATGTTGTTGTTGTTGTTGATCATCTTCTTAAAACCCTGTAGTAGTGCGATACATAAGTTCTTTGGGCACGTGGCACGGAATGAAAACTCGATGGAGCGAAGGTAGAATTGAGGGCAAGAGGTCCCGTGGTCGTCACGCCGATGGTCGGACATCATCATAACAAAATCCGCCATGACCAACAGCGCCCACAACTTCTAAACTTACCGAAATCAAACTAGTATGGTATGTGGATCAAATTAAACTTAGGTATGTATAATTTGAACCAAGAGTTGAGGTTAAAGGGTTATAAATCTTACGTCTGACATGGGGAGAAATCTGGATTTTTTTGCAACTTAGGGTTCTCATAAAAACAACGAAGTTTACCGACAATGGCGGTAACAGAGCAATAATAATTCTGTGAACCTAAAGTCCACTTTTTTCGGTGACTGTACTCGACGCATTAATTCAATGGAAACAAAGGGTGTTGGGAGTTACACAACGAAAATATATTTTCTACGATTGGTCAACTAACACCAGTTGGGACAAGATTCGTGGTGTGAGTTGACAAAAAGTGAAATTCTATTCTATTATTATATATTATTTGTGGTGAAATTCTATGTCGTCACCACACGGCACGGGAAATCCCGTATAAAAGTTAAAACCACGTATAGAAGTTAGTTGTAACATAGAAGAGTATTAATTTCCTGTAGATAGAAGAAGGCCTTAGTGCAGTTGGCAAAGTGCCTATGTGCAGTCTTTGAGCTTTTCTAATGTAGTGCGACATAATGGGGTTCAACTATGTTTCAACTAGCCAGTTTAATCCATTTGAGATGAATATAAGACTATAACAGTATATTGTTATAGTCTTGGATTCTAGAACGAATCTAATTGCTGTGTGTTATTTTATTTCCTCCACAAAGTCAATTTAGATCCTTCACAAATAAATAAGCAAAAAAAACAGTATTTGCTATTGAAACGATTGAGGTGATACAGACTGTTGCAAATAATCTAAACATTCTTTCTTAATTTTCTTGTATCTCTATTTATTAATAAGTTTGCCTAGAAGAAATTACTTTAAGCAAAAAGGTCGCCTGTTGTATGTTCATTCATTCATTCATTCATACTTAGGTATACTTATATTTATAATTATATCAATTGTAGGTCTGGTCTGGTCCAGACGGTTTGATTGCTAGTTTGTCAGCCGTGTAGACACGCTCGCACGAAAGGCACCAGGGAGGCAATTCTCGCAATATATCTACTCGATAAATATGGCAAGAACTGTCAAAATGTCGAGTGATTGCTTCGAATCAAACAAGCGTATTCTCAACACCTGCAATTCGACATTTATCGATGGGTTTTTTTCGATAAGTTGCTCGATAAGCAACGAGTGGTCCCAGGCACTCGCTCGCATTGTCGAAGAGTGAGAAAGGAACATCCTAGCTCTGGCTCTCTGTCGCTCACTATCATAAATCTCTAGTCTCTGCTTGTTTTGTTTGAAATAATTTTCTTGCACATGCTTGAAATGTATGTATGTATGTCTAAAAAGATGGATGAGTTATTGAGGGCCTTTGTTGTGGACTTGGTGGAGGAAGCCGAACTTGCAGCAGCTGCACCGATACGTCGTCGTCGGGTTGAGCCTCTGTATCCATGGAACATCAGTGAATGTCGGTTCAAAAAAAATTTTCGCCTCTCAAAAAACTTGGCACAAGAACTCATCGTGATGTTGGAACCCATGCTCCAACAGAAACAAATGGATACACAAACAAAAGTAAGTACCTATCAGAAAAGAAAAACCTTAGATAACTACTCTCTTTTCCTAAAAGCAATCATTAAACAGTTTAGTTTAGACATGCAACCCTAATAAGCTATTCTATTCGCATTCCAGGTTCTGTGTGCTCTGAATTTTTTTGCGACGGGGTCATACCAGACTCCTATTGGAAACAACATTCTGGTAAATATATCTCAAGCCTCGGCTTCAAGAGCAATCCATGAGGTAGTGGAAGCCCTTAATGCACCACAAATATTTAATGAGTGGGTAAGATTCCCAAGGAACTTTGAAGAATTAAATAATAATGTGAGAGGGTAAGTTCGGTATTTAGCAAAATAATAGGTTGATGTTAATAGGTGCTGATCATTTCATAATGCATCTTCTATCCTTTGTAGCTTGTTAAGAAACTGACATAACACTAACTACATTTGCAGATTCTACAACATGTATGGCTTTCCGGGCATCATCGGTTGCATTGACTGCACACATGTGGCAATCGTGCCACCAAATGGAAATTTATACGATGAGAGAAGCTATGTCAACAGGAAAAATTATCACTCTATCAACACTCAATTGGTAGGTTGTGGTGCAACACATTTCTTCAATACATGGTATAAAACGTAGTCACTTCCCGCTGTCTGTCTTTTTGTCCCTATGTATGCTTAGATCTTTAACAACAGGCAATGGATTTTGATGTGGTTGTTTCAATAGATATAATGATTCAAGCATAGATTTTTGTATGATCGGAGCAGATCGCTAGTATTTTATGTAAAGTGACCAAAACTGTTTTACTTTCAGATTTGTGATGCAAACCTAAAAATAATAAATGTAAACAGCCTATTCCCAGGAAGCACACATGATTCCCATATTTGGAATAGTTCTAATGTTAGAACATTTGTGGAATCCTTATACAACCAAGGGCACACAAACTACCATTTGATTGGTATGAGTAAAGTATTACCTACTTATATAAATATTTTTAAAGGTTAGCGAACTGAACACATCATTATAAGTACTATTTTAACGGGTATTTAACTCTTTTTCCCCGATGACTGAAAAGTAGGTAAATAAATGCGATAAATACCAGTCAAAATAGTAGGTACTAATAATTATTATGTTTTATGTCAAAAACAAGAAGCCAAAAATAATATACATGATTTATTATATCTTTATTTGTAGGTGATAGCGGTTATGCCCTACGGCCATGGTGCCTTACACCAATGTCAGCTCCAGAAGTAGGAAGTGCAGAAGAAAGATATAATTTGTCATTCAAGAAAACGAGAGCCGCCATTGAAAGATGCAATGGTGTGCTAAAGTCCAGATTTCGCTGTCTTCTAAAAGATAGGTATCTGATGTTATGACTATTACAATATCTTTTGGCTCGAAAAAGTCATGTCTTACATTTTAGTTTCGTTTTTAGGGTTCTCCATTATACGCCTAACAAAGCAACGAAAATAATAAATGCATGCACAGTATTGCACAATATGTGCATCATTAATAACATAGAGGATCCAGAAATGGTTGATGATCAAGACCAGCTGGGCATGATACCACGGGTGTCATACTCCACCAATGATGTTGGTCACAGAGCTAATGCAAGTCTGCATTGTGGTAGAATGAAGCAGGCCGACATAGTAAACAACTACTTCAGAAACTAATCAATAAAATAGAATACTTACTATCAAAATATCTTTGTGGATTTACACCCATACCAATCATGCAATTTACTATGAAAAAGATTGTGTAACTTGAAATTAAAACATTTTTAAGTAACAGTTATAATTTTTTATTTACCTACTACATATTTTGTAATTATTTCTATGTAGGTATCTTTCTATGAAGTATAATGTTATACATACATAACCTTTAGCTAACCATAAACTGTATTTTTATTTGTATTAGTTTTATACTTATTATCACAATAGCATTATCTTAATCATTTGGTACAATCATGACTACCTATATCACAAAGGAATTATTAGTTTCATTTGGTTCAATCACAGTTAAATTAACAACAGCAGTTCTTATCTCTTAAGTAAATTATATTATATATAGCTTAATTACCACTCACTGACTGACTGACATAATTGTTCTCCTTGATGGTGGAGGGGGAGGTATGTTTTTTTTTACGGAATCGTATAGAGGGTATCGGGGGGACCTAGGGAAAATTCCGACTTTTCCAAATTTGCCCCCCCTTCTCCCCCCCCTTTAGGGGGGCTCCCAAACAGAGCCATACTGAATGTTCTTTTTTATGGGGTTGTATAGAGGGGGTCAAATGGTTTTAAGGCAGGTAAAAATTTCCCCCCCCCTTTGCCCCCTGACCCCCCCTTTTGAAGTTGCTACCAAAAAGAGTCGAAATAGAAAAAAATTGATTGCAGCACCGTATAGAGGGTTCCTTCTCGTGTTGAAAAATAAAAAAAAAACACCCCCCCTCCATGCCCATTTTCACCCCCCCTTTTTGTATCTCCCAAACGGATCGACCTAGAAGAAAAATTTTTTCACAGTCATGTAGAGGGGAAAAAGTCATTTTGAATGCCAAAAAAAGTTTGAACCCTTTGACCCCCCAGACCCCCTTTTTTAATAAAAAACCGAAAATTGGCCAAATTTTGACCTTTTTTTTCGGGTGGAGCATTGCGGCGAGCGAAGCGAGCTGCAATGCGACTACGGGGAACAGCACGGCGAGCGAAGCGAGCTGTGCTGTGACCCCCCATGACCCCCCACGACCCCCCAAAAACCCCCTCTCTCAGCAGGCGGGGGAGCATTGCGGCGAGCGAAGCGAGCTGCAATGCGACTAAGGGGAACAGCAAGGCGAGCGAAGCGAGCCGTGCTGTGACCCCCACGACCCCCTCATGACCCCCCCAGCAAGCGGATGGAGCATTGCGGCGAGCGAAGCGAGCTGCAATGCGACTAAGGGGAACAGCACGGCGAGCGAAGCGAGCCGTGCTGTGACCCCTCTCTTCCAGCAGGCGGTGAGCATTGCGGCGAGCGAAGCGAGCTGCAATGCGACTAAGGGGAACAGCAAGGCGAGCGAAGCGAGCCGTGCTGTGACCCTTACGACCCCCATGACCCCCCCAGCAAGCGGATGGAGCATTGCGGCGAGCGAAGCGAGCTGCAATGCGACTAAGGGGAACAGCACGGCGAGCGAAGCGAGCCGTGCTGTGACCCCCACGACCACTCTGTTCCAGTAGGCGGGGAGCATTGCGGCGAGCGAAGCGAGCTGCAATGCGACTAAGGGGAACAGCAAGGCGAGCGAAGCGAGCTGCAATGCGACTAAGGGGAACAGCAAGGCGAGCGAAGCGAGCCGTGCTGTGACCCCCACGACCCCCTCATGACCCCCCCAGCAAGCGGATGGAGCATTGCGGCGAGCGAAGCGAGCTGCAATGCGACTAAGGGGAACAGCACGGCGAGCGAAGCGAGCCGTGCTGTGACCTCCCACGACCATCCTCTTCCAGCAGGCGGGGAGCATTGCGGCGAGCGAAGCGAGCTGCAATGCGACTACGGGGAACAGCACGGCGAGCGAAGCGAGCCGTGCTGTGACCCCTCATGACCACTCTCTCCCAGCAGGCGGGGAGCATTGCGGCGAGCGAAGCGAGCTGCAATGCGACCAAGGGGAACAGCACGGCCAGCGAAGCGAGCCGTGCTGTGACCCCCACGAACCCCCACTCCCAGCAAGCGGATGGAGCATTGCGGCGAGCGAAGCGAGCTGCAATGCGACTAAGAGGAACAGCATGGCGAGCGAAGCGAGCCGTGCTGTGACTCCCCTCTTCTAGCAGGCGGGGAGCATTGCGGCGAGCGAAGCGAGCTGCAATGCGACTAAGGGGAACAGCACGGCGAGCGAAGCGAGCCGTGCTGTGACCCCCACGACTCCCCATGAGGAGGGTCGGATTGCGGTGAGCGAAGCGAACCGCAATTCGACAACTGTCACACTGCAAGGCGAGCGAAGCGAGCCTTGCTGTGTGACCCAACACCCCTACATATGGGTATCGTTTTCGACTAAATCAAACACGTAGATTACGAAATAGATGTCCATTTTCAAATCCAAGATGGCTGACAGTTTACTATCGCAGATTTTACACATGGATATCGATTTCCATCAAATCAAAGACGTTTTAGGTTATGAAAAGTAAAAACTCCAATGCAATAAGGCCGCCTAAGGCGAAGCACAACCCCCGAGCTGCTTGCAGCTCGGGCACATATACCCTCTAGTTATATTATATATAGCTTAATTACCACTGACTCACTGACTGACTGACATAATTGTTCTCCCTGATGGTGGAGGGGGAGGTATGGTTTTTTTTATGGAATCGTATAGAGGGTGTCGGGGGGACCTAGGGAAAATTCCGACTTTTCCAAATTTGCCCCCCCTTCTCCCCCCCCTTTAGGGGGGCTCCCGAACAGAGCCATACTGAATGTTCTTTTTTGTGGGGTTGTATAGAGGGGGTCAAATGGTTTTAAGGCAGGTAAAAATTTCACCCCCCCTTTGCCCCCTGACCCCCCCTTTTCAAGTTGCTACCGAAAAGAGTCGAAATAGAAAAAATTGGATTGCGGTGTCGTATAGGGGGATCCTTCTCGTGTTGAACAATAAAAAAAAACACCCCCCCTTCCATGCCCATTTTCACCCCCCCTTTTTGTATCTCCCAAACGGATCGACCTAGAAGAAAAATTTTTTCACAGTCATGTAGAGGAGAAAAAGTCATTTTGAACGCCAAAAAAAGTTTGACCCCCCTAACCCCCAGACCCCCTTTTTTAATAAAAAACCGAAAACTGGCCAAATTTTGACCTTTTTTTTCGGGTGGAGCATTGCGGCGAGCGAAGCGAGCTGCAATGAGACTACGGGGAACAGCACGGCGAGCGAAGCGAGCTGTGCTGTGACCCCCCATGACCCCCCACGACCCCCCAAAAACCCCCTTGCCCAGCAGGCGGAGGAGCATTGCGGCGAGCGAAGCGAGCTGCAATGCGACTTAGGGAACAGCACGGCGAGCGAAGCGAGCTGTGCTGTGACCCCCCATGACCCCCCATGACCCCCCACGACCCCCCAAAAACCCCCTTGCCCAGCAGGCGGAGGAGCATTGCGGCGAGCGAAGCGAGCTGCAATGCGACTTAGGGAACCGCACGGCGAGCGAAGCGAGCCGTGCTGTGATTCCCCTCTTCCAGCAGGCGTGGAGCATTGTGGCGAGCGAAGCGAGCTACAATGCGACTAAGGGGAACAGCACGGCGAGCGAAGCGAGCCGTGCTGTTACCTCCACCTTCTTCCAGCAGGCGGGGAGCATTGCGGCGAGCGAAGCGAGCTGCAATGCGACCAAGGGGAACAGCATGGCGAGCGAAGCGAGCCGTGCTGTGACCCCCACGAATCCCCACTCCCAGCAAGCGGATGGAGCATTGCGGCGAGCGAAGCGAGCTGCAATGCGACTAAGAGGAACAGCATGGCGAGCGAAGCGAGCCGTGCTGTGACCCCGCTCTTCCAGCATTGCGGCGAGCGAAGCGAGCTGCAATGCGACTAAAGGGAACAGCACGGCGAGCGAAGCGAGCCGTGCTGTGACCACCACCCTCTTCCAGCAGGCAGGGAGCATTGCGGCGAGCGAAGCGAGCTGCAATGCGACCAAGGGGAACAGCACGGCGAGCGAAGCGAGCCGTGCTGTGACCACCACCCTCTTCCAGCAGGCAGGGAGCATTGCGGCGAGCGAAGCGAGCTGCAATGCGACTAATGGAACAGCACGGTGAGCGAAGCGAGCCGTGCTGTGACCACCACCTTCTTCCAGCAGGCGGGGAGCATTGCGGCGAGCGAAGCGAGCTGCAATGCGACTAAAGGGAACAGCACGGCGAGCGAAGCGAGCCGTGCTGTGACCCCTACTCTCTTCTATGAGGTGGGTCGGATTGCGGTGAGCGAAGCGAACCGCAATTCGACAACTGTCACATTGCAAGGTGAGCGAAGCGAGCCTTGCTGTGTGACCAAACACCCACTTATATGGGTATCGTTTTCGACTAAATCAAACACGTAGATTACGAAAAAGATGTCCATTTTCAAATCCAAGATGGCTGACAGTTTACTATCGCAGATTTTACACATGGATATCGATTTCCATCAAATCAAAGACGTTTTAGGTTATGAAAAGTTACAACTCCTACGACGATAAGGCCGCCTAAGGCGAAGCACAACCCCCGAGCTGCTTGCAGCTCGGGCACATATACCCTCTAGTTATATTATATATAGCTTAATTACCACTGACTGACTGACATAATTGTTCTCCTTGATGGTGGAGGGGGAGGTATGGTTTTTTTTACAGAATCATATACTAGGTGTCGGGGGGACCTAGGGAAAATTCCGACTTTTCCAAATTTGCCCCCCCTTCTCCCCCCCCTTTAGGGGGGCTCCCAAATGGAGCCATACTGAATGTTCTTTTTTGTGGGGTTGTATAGAGGGGGTCAAATGGTTTTAAGGCAGGTAAAAATTTCCCCCCCCCTTTGCCCCCTGACCCCCCCTTTTGAAGTTGCTACCGAAAAGAGTCGAAATAGAAAAAAAATTATTGCAGCACCGTATAGAGGGTTCCTTCTCGTATTGAAAAATAAAAAAAAACACCCCCCCCTCCACCCACATTTTCACCCCCCCTTTTTGTATCTCCCAAACGGATCGACCTAGAAGAAAAAATTTTTCACAGTCATGTAGAGGGGAAAAAGTCATTTTGAATGCCAAAAAAAGTTTGAACCCTTTGATCCCCCAGACCCCCTTTTTTAATAAAAAACCGACAATTGGCCAAATTTTGACCTTTTTTTTCGGGTGGAGCATTGCGGCGAGCGAAGCGAGCTGCAATGCGACTACGGGGAACAGCACGGCGAGCGAAGCGAGCTGTGCTGTGACCCCCCATGACCCCCCACGACCCCCCAAAAACCCCCTCTCTCAGCAGGCGGGGGAGCATTGCGGCGAGCGAAGCGAGCTGCAATGCGACTAAGGGGAACAGCAAGGCGAGCGAAGCGAGCCGTGCTGTGACCCCCACGACCCCCTCATGACCCCCCCAGCAAGCGGATGGAGCATTGCGGCGAGCGAAGCGAGCTGCAATGCGACTAAGGGGAACAGCACGGCGAGCGAAGCGAGCCGTGCTGTGACCCCTCTCTTCCAGCAGGCGGTGAGCATTGCGGCGAGCGAAGCGAGCTGCAATGCGACTAAGGGGAACAGCAAGGCGAGCGAAGCGAGCTGCAATGCGACTAAGGGGAACAGCACGGCGAGCGAAGCGAGCCGTGCTGTGACCCCTCTCTTCCAGCAGGCGGTGAGCATTGCGGCGAGCGAAGCGAGCTGCAATGCGACTAAGGGGAACAGCAAGGCGAGCGAAGCGAGCCGTGCTGTGACCCCCACGACCCCCTCATGACCCCCCCAGCAAGCGGATGGAGCATTGCGGCGAGCGAAGCGAGCTGCAATGCGACTAAGGGGAACAGCAAGGCGAGCGAAGCGAGCCGTGCTGTGATCCCCCTCTTCCAGCAGGCGTGGAGCATTGCGGCGAGCGAAGCGAGCTGCAATGCGACTACGGGGAACAGCACGGCGAGCGAAGCGAGCCGTGCTGTGACCTACCACGACCATCCTCTTCCAGCAGGCGGGGAGCATTGCGGCGAGCGAAGCGAGCTGCAATGCGACTACGGGGAACAGCACGGCGAGCGAAGCGAGCCGTGCTTTGACCACCACCCTCTTCCAGCAGGCGGGGAGCATTGCGGCGAGCGAAGCGAGCTGCAATGCGACCAAGGGGAACAGCACGGCGAGCGAAGCGAGCCGTGCTGTGACCCCCACTCTCTTTTAAGAGGTGGGTCGGATTGCGGTGAGCGAAGCGAACCGCAATTCGACAACTGTCACACTGCAAGGCGAGCGAAGCGAGCCTTGCTGTGTGACCAAACACCCAAATCTATGGGTATCGTTTTCGACTAAATCAAACACGTAGATTACGAAAAAGATGTCTATTTTCAAATCCAAGATGGCTGACAGTTTACTATCGCAGATTTTACACATGGATATCGATTTCCATCAAATCAAAGACGTTTTAGGTTATGAAAAGTTACAACTCCTACGACGATAAGGCCGCCTAAGGCGAAGCACAACCCCCGAGCTGCTTGCAGCTCGGGCACATATACCCTCTAGTTATATTATATATAGCTGGAAAACCACTGACTCATTGACATAATTGTTCTCCTTGATGGTGGAGGGGGAGGTATGGTTTTTTTTACAGAATCATATTCTAGGCGTCGGGGGGACCTAGGGAAAATTCCGACTTTTTCAAATTTGCCCCCCCTTCTCCCCCCCCTTTAGGGGGGCTCCCGAATGGAGCCATATTGAATGTTCTTTTTTGTGGGGTTGTATAGAGGGGGTCAAATGGTTTTCAATGCAATATAATTTTTCTCCCCCCCTTTGCCCCCGACCCCCCCCTTTTGATGTTGCTACCGAAAAGAGTCGAAATAGAAAATTTTTGCTTACGGGTCCGTATAGAGGGTTCCTTCTCGTGTTGAAAAATAAAAAAAAACACCCCCCCTTCCATGCCCATTTTCACCCCCCCTTTTTGTATCTCCCAAACGGGTCGACCTAGAAGAAAAATTTTTTCACAGTCATGTAGAAGAGAAAAAGTAGTTTTGAACGCCAAAATAAGTTTGAACCCCCTGACCCCCCAGACCCCCTTTTTTTATAAAAAACCGAAAATTGGCCAAATTTTGACCTTTTTTTTCGGGTGGAGCATTGCGGCGAGCGAAGCGAGCTGCAATGCGACTACGGGGAACAGCACGGCGAGCGAAGCGAGCTGTGCTGTGACCCCCCATGACCCCCTCCGACCCCCCCAAAAACCCCCTCTCCCAGGAGGCGGGGAGCATTGCGGCGAGCGAAGCGAGCTGCAATGCGACCAAGGGGAACAGCATGGCGAGCGAAGCGAGCCGTGCTGTGACTCCCACGACCCCCATGACCCCCCCAGCAAACGGATGGAGCATTGCGGCGAGCGAAGCGAGCTGCAATGCGACCCCCACCCTCTTCCAGCAGGCGGGGAGCATTGCGGCGAGCGAAGCGAGCTGCAATGCGACCAAGGGGAACAGCACGGCGAGCGAAGCGAGCCGTGCTGTGACCCCCACTCTCTTCCAGCAGGTAGGGAGCATTGCGGCGAGCGAAGCGAGCTGCAATGCGTCTAATGGAACAGCACGGTGAGCGAAGCGAGCCGTGCTGTGACCACCACCTTCTTCCAGCAGGCGGGGAGCATTGCGGCGAGCGAAGCGAGCTGCAATGCGACTAAAGGGAACAGCACGGCGAGCGAAGCGAGCCGTGCTGTGACCCCCACCCTCTTCCAGCAGGCGGGGACCATTGCGGCGAGCGAAGCGAGCTGCAATGCGACCAAGGGGAACAGCACGGCGAGCGAAGCGAGCCGTGCTGTGACCACCACCTTCTTCCAGCAGGCGGGGAGCATTGCGGCGAGCGAAGCGAGCTGCAATGCGACCAAGGGGAACAAGGGGGGGTGCTGTGACCCCCACTCTCTTCTATGAGGTGGGTCGGATTGCGGTGAGCGAAGCGAACCGCAATTCGACAACTGTCACACTGCAAGGCGAGCGAAGCGAGCCTTGCTGTGTGACTTAACACCCACTTATATGGGTATCGTTTTCGACTAAATCAAACACGTAGATTATGAAAAAGATGTCCATTTTCAAATCCAAGATGGCTGACAGTTTACTATCGCCGATTTTACACATGGATATCGATTCCCATCAAATTAAAAACGTTTTAGGTTATTAAAAGTAAAAACTCTTCCAACAGGCGTGGAGCATTGCGGCGAGCGAAGCGAGCTGCAATGCGACTACGGGGAACAGCACGGCGAGCGAAGCGAGCCGTGCTGTGACCTTCCACGACCATCCTCTTCCAGCAGGCGGGGAGCATTGCGGCGAGCGAAGCGAGCTGCAATGCGACTAAGGGGAACAGCACGGCGAGCGAAGCGAGCCGTGCTTTGACCCCTCACGACCATCCTCTTCTAGCAGGCGGGGAGCATTGCGGCGAGCGAAGCGAGCTGCAATGCGACTACGGGGAACAGCACGGCGAGCGAAGCGAGCCGTGCTTTGACCACCACCCTCTTCCAGCAGGCGGGGAGCATTGCGGCGAGCGAAGCGAGCTGCAATGCGACCAAGGGGAACAGCACGGCGAGCGAAGCGAGCCGTGCTGTGACCCCCACTCTCTTTTAAGAGGTGGGTCGGATTGCGGTGAGCGAAGCGAACCGCAATTCGACTGTCACACTGCAAGGCGAGCGAAGCGAGCCTTGCTGTGTGACTTAACACCCACTTATATGGGTATCGTTTTCGACTAAATCAAACACGTAGATTACGAAAAAGATGTCCATTTTCAAATCCAAGATGGCTGACTGTTTACTATCGCAGATTTTAAACATGGATATCGATTTCCATCAAATCAAAGACGTTTTAGGTGAAGAAAAGTAACAACTCCTACGACGATAAGGCCGCCTAAGGCGAAGCACAACCCCCGAGCTGCTTGCAGCTCGGGCACATATACCCTCTAGTCATTATATTATATATAGCTTAATTACCACTGACTCACTGACTCATTGACATAATTGTTCTCCTTGATGGTGGAGGGGGAGGTATAGTTTTTTTTACGGAAACGTATAGAGGGTATCGGGGGGACCTAGGGAAAATTCCGACTTTTCCAAATTTGCCCCCCCTTCTCCCCCCCCTTTAGGTGGGCTCCCAAACAGAGCCATACTGAATGTTCTTTTTTGTGGGGTTGTATAGAGGGGGTCAAATGGTTTTAAGGCATGTAAATTTCCCCCCCCCCCTTTGCCCCCAGACCCCCCTTTTGAAGTTGCTACCGGAAAGAGACGTTATAGAAAAATTTGGATTGCGGGGTCATATAGAGGGTTCCTTCTTGTATTGAAAAATTAAAAAAAACACCCCCCCCTCCACGCCCATTTTCACCCCCCCTTTTTGTATCTCCCAAACGGGTCGACCTAGAAGAAAAATTTTTTCACAGTCATGTAGAGGAGAAAAAGTCGTTTTGAACGCCAAAAAAAGTTTTACCCCCCTGACCCCCCAGACCCATTTTTTTATAAAAAACCGAAAATTGGCCAAATTTTGACCTTTTTTTTCGGGTGGAGAATTGCGGCGAGCGAAGCGAGCTGCAATGCGACTACGGGGAACAGCACGGCGAGCGAAGCGAGCTGTGCTGTGACCCCCCATGACCCCCCACGACCTCCGAAAAACCCCCTCTCCCAGCAGGCGGGGGAGCATTGCGGCGAGCGAAGCGAGCTGCAATGCGACTAAGGGGAATATTTTTTTTTTTACCGTCATGCAGAGGAGAAAAAGTCATTTTGAACGCCAAAAAAATTTTGAACCCTTTGACCCCCTTTTTTAATAAAAAACCGAAAATTGGTTAAATTTTGACCTTTTTTTCGGGCGGTGCATTGCGGCGAGCGAAGCAAGCTGCAATGCGACTATGGGGAACAGCACGGCGAGCGAAGCCAGCCGTGTTGTGATGTGACCCCCCACCTTATACAACCCCCCCCCCCATCCCCACACCACATTTAAAGATGGATACCACTCCCTCACAGACTGGCATAATTGTTCTCCTTAATGGTGGAGGGGGAGGTATGGTTTTTTTTACAGAATCGTAAAGAGGGTATCGGGGGGATCTAGGGAAAATTCCGACATTTCCACATTTACCCTCCCCCTTCTCCCCCCCTTAAGGGGGCTCCCGAACGGGGCCATATTGAATCTTCTTTTTTGTGGGATTGTATACAGAGAATCAAATGGTTCAAATGCGATAAAAAAACTTTCCCCCTATTTGCCCCCAGACCCCCCCTTTTGAAGTTGCTACCGGTTGGAGTCGAGATAGAGAAATTTTGTTTGCGGGGTCGTATAGAGGGTTTATTTTCGTGTCGAAAGATAAAAAAAAATCACCCCCCCTCCACCTACATTTTCACCCCCCTTTTAGTATCTCCTAAACGAATAGACTTAGAAGAAAAAATTTTTCACATTCATGTCGAGGAGAAAAAGTCATTTTTAATGCCAAAAAAAGTTTGAACCCTTTGACCCCCTAGACCCCCTTTTTTAATAAAAAACCGAAAATTGGCCAAATTTTGACCTTTTTTTTCGGGTGGAGCATTGCGGCGAGCGAAGCGAGCTGCAATGCGACTACGGGGAACAGCACGGCGAGCGAAGCGAGCTGTGCTGTGACCCCCCATGACCCCCTACGACCCCCCAAAAACCCCCTCTCACAGGAGGCGGGGGAGCATTGCGGCGAGCGAAGCGAGCTGCAATGCGACTACGGGGAACAGCACGGCGAGCGAAGCGAGCTGTGCTGTGACCCCTCATGACCCCCTACGACCCCCCAATAACCCCCTCTCACAGGAGGCGGGGGAGCATTGCGGCGAGCGAAGCGAGCTGCAATGCGACTAAGGGGAACAGCAAGGCGAGCGAAGGGAGCCGTGCTGTGACCCCCACGACCCCCTCATGACCCCCCCAGCAAGCGGATGGAGCATTGCGGCGAGCGAAGCGAGCTGCAATGCGACTAAGAGGAACAGCATGGCGAGCGAAGCGAGCCGTGCTGTGACCCCCCTCTTCCAGCAGGCGTGGAGCATTGCGGCGAGCGAAGCGAGCTGCAATGCGACTACGGGGAACAGCACGGCGAGCGAAGCGAGCCGTGCTTTGACCACCACCCTCTTCCAGCAGGCGGGGAGCATTGCGGCGAGCGAAGCGAGCTGCAATGCGACCAAGGGGAACAGCACGGCGAGCGAAGCGAGCCGTGCTGTGATCCCCCTCTTCCAGGAGGCGGGGAGCATTGCGGCGAGCGAAGCGAGCTGCAATGCGACTACGGGGAACAGCACGGCGAGCGAAGCGAGCCGTGCTTTGACCACCACCCTCTTCCAGCAGGCGGGGAGCATTGCGGCGAGCGAAGCGAGCTGCAATGCGACCAAGGGGAACAGCACGGCGAGCGAAGCGAGCCGTGCTGTGACCCCCACTCTCTTTTAAGAGGTGGGTCGGATTGCGGTGAGCGAAGCGAACCGCAATTCGACAACTGTCACACTGCAAGGCGAGCGAAGCGAGCCTTGCTGTGAGACCAAACACCCACTTATATATGGGTATCGTTTTCGACTAAATCAAACACGTAGATTACGAAAAAGATGTCCATTTTCAAATAAAAGACAGTTTACTATCGCAGATTTTACACATGGATATCGATTTCCATCAAATCAAAGACGTTTTAGGTTATGAAAAGTTACAACTCCTACGACGATAAGGCCGCCTAAGGCGAAGCACAACCCCCGAGCTGCTTGCAGCTCGGGCACATATACCCTCTAGTTATATTATATATAGCTTAATTACCACTCACTCACTCACTCACTGATTGACATAATTGTTCTCCTTGATGGTGGAGGGGGAGGTATGGTTTTTTTTACAGAATCATATACTAGGTGTCGGGGGGACCTAGGGAAAATTCCGACTTTTCCAAATTTGCCCCCCCTTCTCCCCCCCCTTTAGGGGGGCTCCCAAACAGAGCCATACTGAATGTTCTTTTTTGTGGGGTTGTATAGAGGGGGTCAAATGGTTTTAAGGCAGGTAAAAATTCCCCCCCCCCTTTGCCACCTGACCCCCCCTTTTGAAGTTGCTACCGAAAAGAGTCGAAATAGAAAAAAAATTATTGCAGCACCGTATAGAGGGTTCCTTCTCGTGTTGAAAAATAAAAAAAAACACCCCCCCCCTCCATGCCCATTTTCACCCCCCCTTTTTGTATCTCCCAAACAGTTCGACCTAGAAAAAAAATTTTTTCACAGTCATGTAGAGGAGAAAAAGTCATTTTAAACGCCAAAAAAATTTTGACCCCCCTGACCCCCCAGACCCCACTTTTTTATAAAAAACCGAAAATTGGCCAAATTTTGACCTTTTTTTTCGGGTGGAGCATTGCGGCGAGCGAAGCGAGCTGCAATGCGACTACGGGGAACAGCACGGCGAGCGAAGCGAGCTGTGCTGTGACCCCCCATGACCCCCTACGACCCCCCATGATCCCCCCAGCAAGCGGATGGAGCATTGCGGCGAGCGAAGCGAGCTGCAATGCGACTACGGGGAACAGCACGGCGAGCGAAGCGAGCCGTGCTGTGACCCCTCTCTTCCAGCAGGCGGTGAGCATTGCGGCGAGCGAAGCGAGCTGCAATGCGACTAAGGGGAACAGCAAGGCGAGCGAAGCGAGCCGTGCTGTGACCCTTACGATCCCCATGACCCCCCCAGCAAGCGGATGGAGCATTGCGGTGAGCGAAGCGAGCTGCAATGCGACTAAGGGGAACAGCACGGCGAGCGAAGCGAGCCGTGCTGTGACCCCCACGACCACTCTGTTCCAGTAGACGGGGAGCATTGCGGCGAGCGAAGCGAGCTGCAATGCGACTAAGAGGAACAGCACGGCGAGCGAAGCGAGCCGTGCTGAGACCCCCCACGACCCCTCTCTTGCAGCAGACGGGGAGCATTGCGGCGAGCGAAGCGAGCTGCAATGCGACCCCCACCACCACTCTCATTCAGCAGGCGAGGAGCATTGCGGCGAGCGAAGCGAGCTGCAATGCGAATACGGGGAACAGCACGGCGAGCGAAGCGAGCCGTGTTGTGACCCCCACGTCTCTCCATGAGGAGGGTCGGATTGCGGTGAGCGAAGCGAACCGCAATTCGACAACTGTTACACTGCAAGGCGAGCGAAGCGAGCCTTGCTGTGTGACCCAACACCCCTACATATTGGTATCGTATTCGACTAAATCAAACACGTAGATTACGAAAAAGATGTCCATTTTCAAATCCAAGATGGCTGACAGTTTACTTTCGCAGATTTTACACATGGATATCGATTTCCATCAAATCAAAGACGTTTTAGGTTATGAAAAGTAACAACTCCTACGACGATAAGGCCGCCTAAGGCGAAGCACAACCCCCGAGCTGCTTGCAGCTCGGGCACATATACCCTCTAGTTATATTATATATAGCTTAATTACCACTCACTCACTCACTCACTGATTGACATAATTGTTCTCCTTGATGGTGGAGGGGGAGGTATGTTTTTTTTTACGGAATCGTATAAAGGGTATCGGGGGGACCTAGGGAAAATTCCGACTTTTCCAAATTTGCCCCCCCTTCTCCCCCCCCTTTAGGGGGGCTCCCGAACAGAGCCATACTGAATTTTCTTTTTTGTGGGGTTGTATAGAGGGGGTCAAATGGTTTTAAGGCAGGTAAAAATTTCCCCCCCCCTTTGCCCCCTGACCCCCCTTTTTGAAGTTGCTACCGAAAAGAGTCGACATAGAAAAAAATTGATTGCAGCACCGTATAGAGGGTTCCTTCTCGTGATGAAAAATAAAAAAAAACACCCCCCCCTCCATGCCAATTTTCACCCCCCCTTTTTGTATCTCCAAAACGGGTCGACCTAGAAGAAAAATTTTTTCACAGTCATGTAGAGGGGAAAAAGTCATTTTGAATGCCAAAAAAAGTTTGAACCCTTTGACCCCCCAGATCCCCTTTTTTAATAAAAAACCGAAAATTGGCCAAATTTTGACCTTTTTTTTCGGGTGGAGCATTGCGGCGAGCGAAGCGAGCTGCAATGCGACTACGGGGAACAGCACGGCGAGCGAAGCGAGCTGTGCTGTGACCCCCCATGACCCCCCACGACCCCCCAAAAACCCCCTCTCTCAGCAGGCGGGGGAGCATTGCGGCGAGCGAAGCGAGCTGCAATGCGACTAAGAGGAACAGCAAGGCGAGCGAAGCGAGCCGTGCTGTGACCCCCCATGACCCCCACGACCCCCCAAAAACCCCCTCTCTCAGCAGGCGGGGGAGCATTGCGGCGAGCGAAGCGAGCTGCAATGCGACTAAGGGGAACAGCAAGGCGAGCGAAGCGAGCCGTGCTGTGACCCCCACGACCCCCTCATGACCCCCCCAGCAAGCGGATGGAGCATTGCGGCGAGCGAAGCGAGCTGCAATGCGAATACGGGGAACAGCACGGCGAGCGAAGCGAGCCGTGTTGTGACCCCCACGTCTCTCCATGAGGGTCGGATTGCGGTGAGCGAAGCGAACCGCAATTCGACAACTGTCACACTGCAAGGCGAGCGAAGCGAGCCTTGCTGTGTGACCCAACACCCCTACTTATGGGTATCGTTTTCGACTTAATCAAACACGTAGATTACGAAAAAGATGTCCATTTTAAAATCCAAGATGGCTGACAGTTTACTATCGCAGATTTTACACATGGATATCGATTTCCATCAAACAGAGACGTGCTGTGACCTCCCACGACCATCCTCTTCCAGCAAGCGGATGGAGCATTGCGGCGAGCGAAGCGAGCTGCAATGCAACTAAGGGGAACAGCACGGCGAGCGAAGCGAGCCGTGCTGTGACCTCCCACGACTATCCCCTTCCAGCAGGCGTGGAGCATTGCGGCGAGCGAAGCGAGCTGCAATGCGAAAGGGGAACAGCACGGCGAGCGAAGCGAGCCGTGCTGTGACCTACCACGACCATCCTCTTCCAGCAGGCGGGGAGCATTGCGGCGAGCGAAGCGAGCTGCAATGCGACTACGGAGAACAGCACGGCGAGCGAAGCGAGCCGTGCTGTGACCCCCCTCTTCCAGCAGGCGTGGAGCATTGCGGCGAGCGAAGCGAGCTGCAATGCGACTAAGGGGAACAGCATGGCGAGCGAAGCGAGCCGTGCTGTGATCCCCCTCTTCCAGCAGGCGGGGAGCATTGCGGCGAGCGAAGCGAGCCGTGCTTTGACTACCACCCTCTTCCAGCAGGCGGGGAGCATTGCGGCGAGCGAAGCGAGCTGCAATGTGACCAAGGGGAACAGCACGGCGAGCGAAGCGAGCCGTGCTGTGACCCCCACGACTCCCCATGAGGAGGGTCGGATTGCGGTGAGCGAAGCGAACCGCAATTCGACAACTGTCACACTGCAAGGCGAGCGAAGCGAGCCTTGCTGTGTGACCCAACACCCCTACATATGGGTATCGTTTTCGACTAAATCAAACACGTAGATTACGAAATAGATGTCCATTTTCAAATCCAAGATGGCTGACAGTTTACTATCGCAGATTTTACACATGGATATCGATTTCCATCAAATCAAAGACGTTTTAGGTTATGAAAAGTAAAAACTCCAATGCAATAAGGCCGCCTAAGGCGAAGCACAACCCCCGAGCTGCTTGCAGCTCGGGCACATATACCCTCTAGTTATATTATATATAGCTTAATTACCACTGACTCACTGACTGACTGACATAATTGTTCTCCCTGATGGTGGAGGGGGAGGTATGGTTTTTTTTATGGAATCGTATAGAGGGTGTCGGGGGGACCTAGGGAAAATTCCGACTTTTCCAAATTTGCCCCCCCTTCTCCCCCCCCTTTAGGGGGGCTCCCGAACAGAGCCATACTGAATGTTCTTTTTTGTGGGGTTGTATAGAGGGGGTCAAATGGTTTCAAGGCAGGTTAAAATTTCCCCCCCCCCTTTGCCCCCTGACCCCCCCTTTTGAAGTTGCTACTGAAAAGAGTCGAAATAGAAAAAAATTGATTGCAGCACCGTATAGAGGGTTCCTTCTCGTGTTGAAAAATAAAAAAAAACACCCCCCCCTCCATGCCCATTTTCACCCCCCCTTTTTGTATCTCCCAAACGGATCGACCTAGAAGAAAAATTTTTTCACAGTCATGTAGAGGAGAAAAAGTCATTTTGAACGCCAAAAAAAGTTTGACCCCCCTGACCCCCCAGACCCCCTTTTTTAATAAAAAACCGAAAACTGGCCAAATTTTGACCTTTTTTTTCGGGTGGAGCATTGCGGCGAGCGAAGCGAGCTGCAATGCGACTACGGGGAACAGCACGGCGAGCGAAGCGAGCTGTGCTGTGACCCCCCATGACCCCCTACGACCCCCCAAAAACCCCCTCTCACAGGAGGCGGGGGAGCATTGCGGCGAGCGAAGCGAGCTGCAATGCGACTAAGGGGAACAGCAAGGCGAGCGAAGCGAGCCGTGCTGTGACCCCCACGACCCCCTCATGACCCCCCCAGCAAGCGGATGGAGCATTGCGGCGAGCGAAGCGAGCTGCAATGCGACCAAGGGGAACAGCACGGCGAGCGAAGCGAGCCGTGCTGTGACCCCCCACGTGCAACCAAGGGGAACAGCATGGCGAGCGAAGCGAGCCGTGCTGTGACCCCCCTCTTCCAGCAGGCGTGGAGCATTGCGGCGAGCGAAGCGAGCTGCAATGCGACTACGGGGAACAGCATGGCGAGCGAAGCGAGCCGTGCTGTGACCCCCACTCTCTTTTCAGAGGTGGGTCGGATTGCGGTGAGCGAAGCGAACCGCAATTCGACAACTGTCACATTGCAAGGCGAGCGAAGCGAGCCTTGCTGTGTGACCAAACACCCAAATATATGGGTATCGTTTTCGACTAAATCAAACACGTAGATTACGAAAAAGATGTCTATTTTCAAATCCAAGATGGCTGACAGTTTACTATCGCAGATTTTACACATGGATATCGATTTCCATCAAATCAAAGACGTTTTAGGTTATGAAAAGTAAAAACTCCAATGCGATAAGGCCGCCTAAGGCGAAGCACAACCCCCGAGCTGCTTGCAGCTCGGGCACATATACCCTCTAGTTATATTATATATAGCTTAATTACCACTGACTCACTGACTGACTGACATAATTGTTCTCCTTGATGGTGGAGGGGGAGGTATGTTTTTTTTTACGGAAACGTATAGAGGGTATCGGGGGGACCTAGGGAAAATTCCGACTTTTCCAAATTTGCCCCCCCTTCTCCCCCCCCCTTTAGGGGGGCTCCCAAACAGAGCCATACTGAATGTTCTTTTTTGTGGGGTTGTATAGAGGGGGTCAAATGGTTTTAAGGCAGGTAAAAATTTCCCCCCCCCCTTTGCCCCCTGACCCCCCTTTTGAAGTTGCTACCGAAAAGAGTCGAAATAGAAAAATTTGGATTGCGGGGTCGTATAGAGGGTTCCTTCTTGTATTGAAAAATTAAAAAAAACACCCCCCCCTCCACGCCCATTTTCACCCCCCCTTTTTGTATCTCCCAAACGGGTCGACCTAGAAGAAAAATTTTTTCACAGTCATGTAGAGGAGAAAAAGTCGTTTTGAACGCCAAAAAAAGTTTTACCCCCCTGACCCCCCAGACCCCCTTTTTTGATAAAAAACCGAAAATTGGCCAAATTTTGACCTTTTTTTTCGGGTGGAGCATTGCGGCGAGCGAAGCGAGCTGCAATGCGACTACGGGGAACAGCACGGCGAGCGAAGCGAGCTGTGCTGTGACCCCCCATGACCCCCTACGACCCCCCGAAAACCCTCTCTCCCAGGAGGCGGGGGAGCATTGCGGCGAGCGAAGCGAGCTGCAATGCGAGTACGGGGAACAGCACGGCGAGCGAAGCGAGCTGTGCTGTGACCCCCATGACCCCCCACGACCCCCTAAAAACCCCCTCTCCCATCAGGTGGAGGAGCATTGCGGCGAGCGAAGCGAGCTGCAATGCGACTAAGGGGAACAGCAAGGCGAGCGAAGCGAGCCGTGCTGTGACCCCCACGACCCCCCATGACCCCCCCAGCAAGCGGATGGAGCATTGCGGCGAGCGAAGCGAGCTGCAATGCGACTAAGGGAACAGCACGGCGAGCGAAGCGAGCCGTGCTGTTAACCCCACCCTCTTCCAGCAGGCGGGGAGCATTGCGGCGAGCGAAGCGAGCTGCAATGCGACCAAGGGGAACAGCACGGTGAGCGAAGCGAGCCGTGCTGTGACCACCACTCTCTTTCAGCAGGCGGGGAGCATTGCGGCGAGCGAAGCGAGCTGCAATGCGGCTAAGGGGAACAGCAAGGCGAGCGAAGCGAGCCGTGCTGTGACCACCACTCTCTTTCAGCAGGCGGGGAGCATTGCGGCGAGCGAAGCGAGCTGCAATGCGACTAAAGGGAACAGCACGGCGAGCGAAGCGAGCCGTGCTGTGACCCCCACACTCTTCCAGCAGGCGGGGAGTATTGCGGCGAGCGAAGCGAGCTGCAATGCGACCAAGGGGAACAGCACGGCGAGCGAAGCGAGCCGTGCTGTGACCACCACCCTCTTCCAGCAGGCGGGGAGCATTGCAGCGAGCGAAGCGAGCTGCAATGCGACCTAGGGGAACAGCACGGCGAGCGAAGCGAGCCGTGCTGTGGTCACCACCCTCTTCCAGCAGGCAGGGAGCATTGCGGCGAGCGAAGCGAGCTGCAATGCGACTAATGGAACAGCACGGTGAGCGAAGCGAGCCGTGCTGTGACCACCACCTTCTTCCAGCAGGCGGGGAGCATTGCGGCGAGCGAAGCGAGCTGCAATGCGACTAAAGGGAACAGCACGGCGAGCGAAGCGAGCCGTGCTGTGACCCCCACTCTCTTTTATGAGGTGGGTCGGATTGCGGTGAGCGAAGCGAACCGCAATTCGACAACTGTCACATTGCAAGGCGAGCGAAGCGAGCCTTGCTGTGTGACCAAATACCCACACATATGGGTATCGTTTTCAACTAAATCAAACACGTAGATTACGAAAAAGATGTCCATTTTCAAATCCAAGATGGCTGACTGTTTACTATCGCAGATTTTACACATGGATATCGATTTCCATCAAATCAAAGACGTTTTAGGTTATGAAAAGTTACAACTCCTACGACGATAAGGCCGCCTAAGGCGAAGCACAACCCCCGAGCTGCTTGCAGCTCGGGCACATATACCCTCTAGCTTAATAACCACTGACTGACTGACATAATTGTTCTCCTTGATGGTGGAGGGGGAGGTATGGTTTTTTTTACAGAATCATATACTAGGTGTCGGGGGGACCTAGGGAAAATTCCGACTTTTCCAAATTTGCCCCCCCTTCTCCCCCCCCTTTAGGGGGGCTCCCAAACAGAGCCATACTGAATGTTCTTTTTTGTGGGGTTGTATAGAGGGGGTCAAATGGTTTTAAGGCAGGTAAAAATTCCCCCCCCCCCCTTTGCCCCCTGACCCCCCCTTTTGAAGTTGCTACCGAAAAGAGTCGAAATAGAAAAAAATTGATTGCAGCACCGTATAAAGGGTTCCTTCTCGTGTTGAAAAATAAAAAAAAACACCCCCCCCTCCATGCCCATTTTCACCCCCCCTTTTTATATCTCCCAAACGGGTCGACTTAGAAGAAAAATTTTTTCACAGTCATGTAGAGGAGAAGGAGTCATTATGAAAGCCAAAAAAAGTTTGAACCCCTTGAACCCCCAGACCCCCTTTTTTAATAAAAAACCGAAAATTGGACAAATTTTGACCTTTTTTTTCGGGTGGAGCATTGCGGCGAGCGAAGCGAGCTGCAATGCGACTATGGGGAACAGCACGGCGAGCGAAGCGAGCTGTGCTGTGACTCCCCATGACCCCCCACGACCCCCCAAAAACCCCCTCTCCCAGGAAGCGGGGGAGCATTGCGGCGAGCGAAGCGAGCTGCAATGCGACTAAGGGGAACAGCAAGGCGAGCGAAGCGAGCCGTGCTGTGACCCCCACGACCCCCCATGACCCCCCCAGCAAGCGGATGGAGCATTGCGGCGAGCGAAGCGAGCTGCAATGGGACCAAGGGGAACAGCACGGCGAGCGAAGCGAGCCGTGCTGTGACTCCCACGAACACCCTCTTCCAGCAGGCGGGAGACCAAGGGGAACAGCATGGTGAGCGAAGCGAGCCGTGCTGTGACCCCCACGACCCCCCATGACCCCCCCAGCAAGCGGATGGAGCATTGCGGCGAGCGAAGCGAGCTGCAATGCGACTAAGGGGAACAGCACGGCGAGCGAAGCGAGCCGTGCTGTGACCCCCACGACCCCCCTCTTCCAGCAGGCGGGGAGCATTGCGGCGAGCGAAGCGAGCTGCAATGCGACCAAGGGGAACAGCATGGTGAGCGAAGCGAGCCGTGCTGTGACCCCCCACGACCCCTCTCTTCCAGCAGACGGGGAGCATTGCGGCGAGCGAAGCGAGCTGCTATGCGACCAAGGGGAACAGCACGGCGAGCGAAGCGAGCCGTGCTGTGACTCCCACGAACACCCTCTTCCAGCAGGCGGGAGCATTGCGGCGAGCGAAGCAAGCTTCAATGCGACTAAGGGGAACAGCACGGCGAGCGAAGCGAGCCGTGCTGTGACCCCCACGACCCCCCTCTTCCAGCAGGCGGGGAGCATTGCGGCGAGCGAAGCGAGCTGCAATGCGACCAAGGGGAACAGCATGGTGAGCGAAGCGAGCCGTGCTGTGACCCCCACGACTCCCCATGAGGAGGGTCGACAACTGTCACACTGCAAGGCGAGCGAAGCGAGCCTTGCTGTGTGACCTAAAACTCACTTATATGGGTATCGTTTTCGACTAAATCAAACACGTAGATTACGAAAAAGATGTCCATTTTCAAATCCAAGATGGCTGACAGTTTACTATCGCAGATTTTACACATGGATATCGATTTCCATCAAATCAAAGACGTTTTAGGTTATGAAAAGTAAAAACTCCAATGCGATAAGGCCGCCTAAGGCGAAGCACAACCCCCGAGCTGCTTGCAGCTCGGGCACATATACCCTCTAGTTATATTATATAAAGCTTAAAAACCACTCACTCACTGACTGACTGACATAATTGTTCTCCTTGATGGTGGAGGGGGAGGTATGGTTTTTTTTACGGAAACGTATAGAGGGTATCGGGGGGACCTAGGGAAAATTCCGACTTTTCCAAATTTGCCCCCCCTTCTCCCCCCCCTTTAGGGGGGCTCCCGAACAGAGCCATACTGAATGTTCTTTTTTGTGGGGTTGTATAGAGGGGGTCAAATGGTTTTAAGGCAGGTAAAAATTCCCACCCCCCCCTTTGCCCCCTGACCCCCCTTTTGAAGTTGCTACCGAAAAGAGTCAAAATAGAAAAAAAATGATTGCGGGGTCGTATAGAGGGTTTCTTCTCGTGTTGAAAAATAAAAAAATCACCCCCCCCTCCACCCACATTTTCACCCCCCCTTTTTGTATCTCCCAAACGGATCGACCTAGAAGAAAAATTTTTTTACAGTCATGTAGAGGAGAAAATGTCGTTTTGAACGCCAAAAAAAGTTTTACCCCCCTGACCCCCCAGACCCCCTTTTTTGATAAAAAACCGAAAATTGGCCAAATTTTGACCTTTTTTTTCGGGTGGAGCATTGCGGCGAGCGAAGCGAGCTGCAATGCGACTACGGGGAACTGCACGGCGAGCGAAGCGAGCTGTGCTGTGACCCCCCATGACCCCCTACGACCCCCCAAAAACCCCTCTCCCAGGAGGCGGGGGAGCATTGCGGCGAGCGAAGCGAGCTGCAATGCGACTAAGGGGAACAGCAAGGCGAGCGAAGCGAGCCGTGCTGTGACCCCCACGACCCCCTCATGACCCCCCCAGCAAGCGGATGGAGCATTGCGGCGAGCGAAGCGAGCTGCAATGCGACCAAGGGGCAGCACGGCGAGCGAAGCGAGCCGTGCTGTGACTCCCCTCTTCCAGCATACGTGGAGCATTGCGGCGAGCGAAGCGAGCTGCAATGCGACTACGGGGAACAGCACGGCGAGCGAAGCGAGCCGTGCTGTGACGCCCCTCTTCCAGCAGGCGTGGAGCATTGCGGCGAGCGAAGCGAGCTGCAATGCGACTAAGAGGAACAGCATGGCGAGCGAAGCGAGCCGTGCTGGGACCCCCCTCTTCCAACAGGCGTAAAGCATTGCGGCGAGCGAAGCGAGCTGCAATGCGACTACGGGGAACAGCACGGCGAGCGAAGCGAGCCGTGCTGTGACCTACAACGACCATCCTCTTCCAGCAGGCGGGGAGCATTGCGGCGAGCAAAGCGAGCTGCAATGCGACTACGGGGAACAGCACGGCGAACGAAGCGAGCCGTGCTGTGACCCGCACGACTCCCTATGAGGAGGATCGGATTGCGGTGAGCGAAGCGAACCGCAATTCGACAACTGTCACACTGCAAGGCGAGCGAAGCGAGCCTTGCTGTGTGACAACTGTTATTAAGAGGGGGGCTCTTCCAGCAGGCGTGGAGCATTGCGGCGAGCGAAGCGAGCTGCAATGCGACTAAAGGGAACAGCACGGCGAGCGAAGCGAGCCGTGCTGTGACCCCCACCCTCTTCCAGCAGGCGGGGAGCATTGCGGCGAGCGAAGCGAGCTGCAATGCGACCAAGGGGAACAGCACGGCGAGCGAAGCGAGCCGTGCTGTGACCCCCACTCTCTTCTATGAGGTGGGTCGGATTGCGGTGAGCGAAGCGAACCGCAATTCGACAACTGTCACACTGCAAGGCGAGCGAAGCGAGCCTTGTTGTGTGACCAAACACCCAAATATATGGGTATCGTTTTCGACTAAATCAAACACGTAGATTACGAAAAAGATGTCTATTTTCAAATCCAAGATGGCTGACAGTTTACTATCGCAGATTTTACACATGGATATCGATTTCCATCAAATCAAAGACGTTTTAGGTTATGAAAAGTTACAACTCCTACGACGATAAGGCCGCCTAAGGCGAAGCACAACCCCCGAGCTGCTTGCAGCTCGGGCACATATACCCTCTAGTTATATTATATATAGCTTAATTACCACTGACTGACTGACATAATTGTTCTCCCTGATGGTGGAGGGGGAGGTATGGTTTTTTTTATGGAATCGTATAGAGGGTGTCGGGGGGACCTAGGGAAAATTCCGACTTTTCCAAATTTGCCCCCCCTTCTCCCCCCCCTTTAGGGGGGCTCCCAAACAGAGCCATACTGAATGTTCTTTTTTGTGGGGTTGTATAGAGGGGGTCAAATGGTTTTAAGGCAGGTAAAAATTTCCCCCCCCCCTTTGCCCCCTGACCCCCCCTTTTCAAGTTGCTACCGAAAAGAGTCGAAATAGAAAAAATTGGATTGCGGTGTCGTATAGGGGGTTCCTTCTCGTGTTGAAAAATAAAAAAAAACACCCCCCCTTCCATGCCCATTTTCACCCCCCCTTTTTGTATCTCCCAAACGGGTCGACCTAGAAGAAAAATTTTTTCACAGTCATGTAGAGGAGAAAAAGTCATTTTGAACGCCAAAAAAAGTTTGAACCCTTTGACCCCCTAAACCCCCTTTTTTAATAAAAAACCGAAAATTGGCCAAATTTTGACCTTTTTTTTCGGGTGGAGCATTGCGGCGAGCGAAGCGAGCTGCAATGCGACTACGGGGAACAGCACGGCGAGCGAAGCGAGCTGTGCTGTGACCCCCCATGACCCCCTACGACCCCCCAAAAACCCCCTCTCCCAGGAGGCGGGGGAGCATTGCGGCGAGCGAAGCGAGCTGCAATGCGACTAAGGGGCACAGCAAGGCGAGCGAAGCGAGCCGTGCTGTGACCCCCACGACCCCCTCATGACCCCCCCAGCAAGCGGATGGAGCATTGCGGCGAGCAAAGCGAGCTGCAATGCGACTACGGGGAACAGCACGGCGAGCGAAGCGAGCCGTGCTGTGACCCCCCACGACCACTGTCTTCCAGCAGGCGGGGAGCATTGCGGCGAGCGAAGCGAGCTGCAATGCGACTAGAAGGAACAGCATGGTGAGCGAAGCGAGCCATGCTGTGACCCCCACGACCCCCTCATGACCCCTCCAGCAAGCGGATGGAGCATTGCGGCGAGCGAAGCGAGCTGCAATGCGACCAAGGGGAACAGCACGGCGAGCGAAGCGAGCCGTGCTGTGACCCCCACGACCACTCTCTTCCAGCAGGCGGGGAGCATTGCGGCGAGCGAAGCGAGCTGCAATGCGAGTAGAAGGAACAGCATGGTGAGCGAAGCGAGCCGTGCTGTGACCCCCCACGACCACTCTCTTCCAGCAGGCGGGGAGCATTGCGGCGAGCGAAGCGAGCTGCAATGCGACTAGAAGAAACAGCATGGTGAGCGAAGCGAGCCGTGCTGTGACCCCCTCTTCCAGCAGGCGTGGAGCATTGCGGCGAGCGAAGCGAGCTGCAGTGCGACTAAGGGGAACAGCACGGCGAGCGAAGCGAGCCGTGCTGTGACCCCCACTTTATTTTAAGAGGTGGGTCGGATTGCGGTGAGCGAAGCGAACCGCAATTCGACAACTGTCACACTGCAAGGCGAGCGAAGCGAGCCTTGCTGTGAGACCAAACACCCACATAATATGGATATCGTTTTCGACTAAATCAAACACGTAGATTACGAAAAAGATGTCAATTTTCAAATCCAAGATGGCTGCCAGTTTACTATCGCAGATTTTACCTATGGATATCGATTTCCATCAAATCAAAGACGTTTTAGGTTATGAAAAGTAGCAACTCCTACGACGATAAGGCCGCCTAAGGCGAAGCACAACCCCCGAGCTGCTTGCAGCTCGGGCACATATACCCTCTAGTTATAATATATAAAGCTTAACTACCACTCACTCACTCACTCACTCACTCACTGATTGACATAATTGTTCTCCTTGATGGTGGAGGGGGAGGTATGGTTTTTTTTACAGAATCATATACTAGGTGTCGGGGGGACCTAGGGAAAATTCCGACTTTTCCAAATTTGCCCCCCCTTCTCGCCCCCCTTTAGGGGGGCTCCCAAACAGAGCCATATTGAATGTTCTTTTTTGTGGTGTTGTATAGAGGGGGTCAAATGGTTTAAAGGCAGGTAAAATTTTCTCCCCCTCTTTGCCCCCAGACCCCCCCTTTTGAAGTTGCTACCGGAAATAGTTCAAATAGAAAAAATTTGATGGCATAACCGTATAGAGGGTTCCTCTCGTGTTGAAAAATAAAAAAAAATACCCCCCCCCCATGCCCATTTTCACCCCCCCTTTTTGTATCTCCCAAACGGGTCGACCTAGAAGAAAAATTTTTTCACAGTCATGTAGAGGAGAAAAAGTCGTTTTGAACGCCAAAAAAAGTTTGAACCCTTTGACCCCCTAGACCCCCTTTTTTAATAAAAAACCGAAAATTGGCCAAATTTTGACCATTTTTTTCGGGTGGAGCATTGCGGCGAGCGAAGCGAGCTGCAATGCGACTACGGGGAACAGCACGGCGAGCAAAGCGAGCTGTGCTGTGACCCCCCATGACCCCCTACGACCCCCCAAAAACCCCCTCTCCCAGGAGGCGGGGGAGCATTGCGGCGAGCGAAGCGAGCTGCAATGCGACTAAGGGGAACAGCAAGGCGAGCGAAGCGAGCCGTGCTGTGACCCCCACATGACCCCCCCAGCAAGCGGATGGAGCATTGCGGCGAGCGAAGCGAGCTGCAATGCGACCAAGGGGAACAGCACGGCGAGCGAAGCGAGCCGTGCTGTGACCCCCACGACTCCCCATGAGGAGGGTCGGATTGCGGTGAGCGAAGCGAACCGCAATGCGACCAAGGGGAACAGCACGGCGAGCGAAGCGAGCCGTGCTGTGACCCCCCACGACCACTCTTTTCCAGCAGGCGGGGAGCATTGCGGCGAGCGAAGCGAGCTGCAATGCGACTAAGGGGAACAGCACGGCGAGCGAAGCGAGCCGTGCTGTGACCTCCCACGACCACCCTCTTCCAGCAGGCGTGGAGCATTGCGGCGAGCGAAGCGAGCTGCTATGCGACTAAGAAGAACAGTATGGCGAGCGAAGCGAGCTGCAATGCGACTAAGAGGAACAGCATGGCGAGCGAAGCGAGCCGTGCTGTGACCCCCCTCTTCCAACAGGCGTGGAGCATTGCGGCGAGCGAAGCGAGCTGCAATGCGACTACGGGGAACAGCACGGCGAGCGAAGCGAGCCGTGCTGTGACCTACGACGACCATCCTCTTCCAGCAGGCGGGGAGCATTGCGGCGAGCGAAGCGAGCTGCAATGCGACTAAGGGGAACAGCACGGCGAGCGAAGCGAGCCGTGCTGTGACCCCCATGACTCCCATGAGGAGGGTCGGATTGCGGTGAGCGAAGCGAACCGCAATTCGACAACTGTCACACTGCAAGGCGAGCGAAGCGAGCCTTGCTGTGTGACCAAACACCCACATATATGGGTATCGTTTTCGACTAAATCAAACACGTAGATTTCAAAAAAGATGTCCATTTGCTAATCCAAAATGGCTGACAGTTTACCATCGCAAATTTTACACATGGGTATCGATTTCCATCAAATCAAAGACGTTTTAGGTTATGAAATGTAACAACTCCTACGACGATAAGGCCGCCTAAGGCGAAGCACAACCCCCGAGCTGCTTGCAGCTCGGGCACATATACCCTCTAGTCCTTATATATAAATCAACAACACTTTAGGTAACAATAGAACTATCAGACTTATCATTTGGTACAGTAACAATCAAATTCACAAACAATAATGTTACCTATAGAAAAAATCAACAACTATAAATATAATAATAATAAATTTTAGGTTACAATGGAACTATCAGACTTATCATTTGGTACAGTCAGAATCAAATTCACAAACAATAATGTTATACAAAAAATCAACATCACTATAAATATTATAAAAATACCTTTTAGGTTACAATAGCACTATCATACTCATCATTTGGTACAGTCAGAATTAAATTCACAATACAAGTACACACCAAGTAATAACACAACAAGTAATAATGTTATATAAAAATCAATAACACAATAAATTAACCTAGTTGCTTAAGAGATCACAAAAGCATTATCATTCAAAAGTACCTATATTCAGTATCTACCAGTATCACCAAAAGATACTACACCAAGACAAGTTCTGAAGACCCTCAATGTGGCAGCAACATTTGAATACTGTTTAGTGTTAGCTATTGTTAAGTTTTTTGGATGTTATTACCGTTATTAATCTGAGCAGTTAAGCATCTTGCAATTTGTGCAAGAGCCTCAGCCTGATTGGTTGCAGCATGGGCCTGTTCAATTAATGCTGCAGTCTGTCTCTTCATTTCCACAATACAACTATCATAATAGTCTTTTTTTATTTTATTTTTTTCATTCAGGCACTTGGTAAGCGTATCTGCCACATTGAGGCTCTTCCTCAGACTTGATGAAGTGGACCTGGTATGTACTCTTGGTGTAGGTACCCTTCTAGATGTAGATACATCTTGCTGGGATGAAGGTACTGAGGAAGTTGATTGTTGGGTTACAATTACCAATTCCTCAGTACCAGGGTCAACAGTATGATAGGAATGGTCATCTGAAACAAGAAATACTACTTAATAAATTCCGTACCCATACTTTTACTTTAATGGACAATGTATTAAATTAATAGTATGTTATTATACCAGTGGCTTAGTTCATATAAACAAACAATTTAGATTTGGTAAAAGAACCAAACATACCGAAGATCACCGAAGACTCTTGGGAGTCTGTGTGCCCTATCCGAGTGGCCTCACTCATAGTAAGGAGAACTTGCTCCTCCTCTTCTGACAGTGGAGGTAAAGGCGGTCCTCCACCAGTCAGAGATGTAGACCTCCTAACCTCCACATCCTTCCTTTTAACTTTAGACTTCATATCTTGCCATGTCTGAAAACATAATAAATGGTTTTAGTAAATTCATCTCTCAGCAAGGCAGAAGTATTAATATAAAATGTGATTCATAGGTGTATAAAAAATCGGTGATGATAGTGCAGCTGGGTTTGTGTTGGCGTGACAAATATTGAGTTTTGCCACCAATTCTGTTCTGTTTAACTTACTTTTCGCCATTCTTTGAAATCTTTTGTTGCTCCGGGCATTTTGTTGAGCTCCTCCGCAATTCGGATCCATCTGGCCTCAGATTCTTTAAAGGAGAAAGTTGCAGAAAACTTCCCCCTTCGAAGCTCTGCGTCTTCTTCCAATAATTGCAGAAGCATTTTTTTTTGGTCGACACTTGGATAACGCTTTCTTTTTACTTTTAATACTGTTTCTGGGGTCAGAGAATGTATCAATTCCATTTTTTTAAATTTACTCGAGATTATGCCACAGAACAATAATAATCACAAACTTTTTATGGATAATATATACTACTACTCTGTCTGTGAGTAGGTAGGTAACGTTGACATTCAAATAAGTAATGACAAGAAATAATGAAGTCTTATTGTCTATGGCTAGTTATATCGCAGAGTGCACGAGAATGCAGTTTTTATCGGGACCCGATATAATATCGATGGCTCGATACTTATCACTTGATATTTTATCCCGTGATAATGCGTATCACTCGATAAAATATCACGTGATACTCAGAATTGGCCCCCAGAAAACCAGCGTTGCTCGACTCCTGTCAAGCAACATTATGCTAAGGTAGGACCTTTTTGGTTCTTACGCTGTAGGCTACTGATTACGATGATATAATTTTAGGATAATTATATTTAAAAGTTTATTTTTGTTCTTTTGTTTTCTTTTGTCAGCCAAATAAACTATTTTCTTTCTTTCTTTCCAGTACCTATCTTATATGTTTTGGTGTACTACCTGTAGGCTAAACTAATTAAATTAATAAAACAATAAAGCGACCTACTCGTAGCTCCCAGCTTCAATAGACTGGTGCCGGTGTCCCAGTTTTTACGTGTGAGTTAATCTCTGGAACGTCCCCTGACCTGTACGCAGAGCCAAAAATCTAAGCGCATACCTACCTATATCGTATCTATGTCTATTCATGTCTACGTACTCTATGAATAGATCGTGCCTGCTTACACCCTTGTTTTGATATCCGTCAACTTAAATAACATCTATTTATTCACTGTGCCTTAGATTGAAAAAACTATTTATTCAGATGATTTTCCATTATAAAGATTAATATAAAGGTATCTATGAACTTTCCTGTAGAATTGAAATAAAGTGTCACTGTTACCAAAGCTTTAGAAACTGTCTGGTAGTGTACAAATGTGTGATCTCTTGAGGCACCAGCCTCTTAAGAGTCTGGGCAAAGGATCTTCGATTAACATAAGATAGAGTTAGAAATAAGACTGCTTAGCAACCGATTTTGTATTAAGTCCACAAATATTGAAGAAATGTGCATCGTCGTTGATTCAAAGTTTGATCCCATTGAGTTTCTTAATATTCCTCATGGCTGATGCCAAGCGCTTGCAACGCAGGCAAGAGTGTCATGTGCCAAATTCTGCGAAGCCTAGTTTACATTATTGAATCTGATTTTGAAGGTAAATAAAGAAATAATGCTGGACAATCCATACAGCTTGTGTTGTGGGTACTTTGAAAAAATACAAATCATTTATTTCGTTTTTACACCATAAATTGTTAGTAAACCTACCTATGGATTATATTTAGAAAACGAGAAGATCCTCAACTCAAGGATCAAATATACGCTTAGAGATTGTATTAATAATGTAGCTATAAAAAAACTCTAGTAGCAATGCAAATAAATATTTAAAGTACCTTTTACCAATCCAAGCGAGATATTATCATCTATGTACCTGTGTATGTATGTGTGTAGTTAGATGTTATGATACAAACTTATTTTTACTTCCTAGTCGATTGAAGGCATTTAACTCCCACTGCCGTGTGGTGCCGGCATAGAATTTCACCACCCCAACTCTTCCCGTGGGTGTCGTAAGAGGCGACTAAGGGAAACACAGCGGGGGGCGGGCAGCAGCGCCTTCTGCAGAACAACTACACCGAACTGCGATCCCCAACCCGCATGCCCAGCGTGGTGATTATGGGCAATAACCAAATAATGATGCCATCTATGGCGCTCATTAGGGGAGGCCTATGTCCAGCAGTGGACTATTATAGGCTGGTGATGAACTCCCACTATCCTTTGATATTAGGGTTACAGCACAAATTCAAATAAAATTAAACTCTATACAAACCGTAGTAGGACCATAATGATAACAACACTCACAACGCGGCATACGCAAAGTGCAAGCATTTGCCAAGAGCAATGAACATTCCCCTTTGATACTATTTGAAGACTACCGGAGTGCATTTTGCATCCAAAGCGAATAAATTTACCGAGCGCATTGCACATGGTTCAAGTTCATGCTGGATGAACCAGTTCTGATTAAATAAATAATGCTAGATAATCCACAGCAGCATACGAATATAATGTCTCTAGCAAATGTTCTGAACTGTTAAAAATCCGCCCAAGACCCAACTCCCACTACACATTAGAATCACTTTGAAGGCTTAACCTGCTTATACCATGCCACAGATATTTTATTCTTGGTTCTGTTTTGCATGAAAATGCTCTGTAACGTCGCTTTTGCAACATAGTGAGGGTAAGTGTTTCTTATACCGATAAGGCTGGTTTAAGACTTAAGGTGCTATATATTGGTGTACGATCTTTTTAGCGTTACTCTGCCGTCATGGCGGAAGGAGAAATAATACAATTTCACCTTTGGATGTACGATTATAAAAATAGAGGGTAAAAAAGGACTTTTCCTTTAATTTCAACGGTATTTCCAATTATAGATTAAACTAATTTTGGCAAAGGCGTCAGTTTGATTGTTTTTTCTACTTCACTTTTTGTATGTGTAAATGTACAATATAGTTCTGATGTAGATTAGGTTAACCAACCTATAGATTGTTCAAAACAGTCCATAGTTTTTGTTTTGGAACTATCTATTTAAAAACCATATACCTATATACATCATCATCAGCGTATAATAGTCTACTGCTGGACAGCCCTCCCTTATTATTTATCATTAAATAAATAATAATAAATATGCCGGACAATCCACACAGCATCATCTAGCCCCTAAGATAAGCAGAGCTTGTGTGATGGGTACTAGATGACTGATATATATAATAATATATTAATACATGGATAGATATTTTTGTTATACATATTAAACGACCAGATTGCCCTGAACAAACATTTGCAGATCGTACAAATATTTGTCCCGAGGCGGGAATCGAACCCGCAACCTCCTGCGTCGCAGGCGAACCTTCGCCCGCCGCGCCAGAGAGGTCGTCTGGGGGTTATTGCCCATAATCCCCACTTATAAACGTAGAAAGTCATTTGTAACACTATAAGCCCGTAGGGCTTTGACCCGAATGTTGGTTACTCAACTGTTTCAATTAGATACTAAATCCATTTTTTTTCTGTTTTTAATTGGGTAATTCATATTCGTTTTATTAATGTGATTTATGTATATAGGCACTATAGTTTTCTTCGGTTTAAAGTGTAGGTGTAGGTTATGGGTATCAAGTAAGAACACAATGCATAAAACCCTGTCAGGCAGAGCGCATCAAATACTTTTGGTTTTCTCTTGTTACATTAGTTTGCTTTTATTTAAATATAAGCTAACATAGCAATATCACGTGTGCTTGTCATAAAATTATCATATGATCATTCTTTTCACCGAGAAAAATTGTGTATTGATTTGATAAAATGAAAGCCTCGAGCAAAATTCAATCAATAATAATAATATCCAATGATAAAACGTTCCACCAATGAATTCACGTAATGAATTTCGCAACATGAAAGCATCTCCCAAATTATATGTATGATAAAAAACATTTCTGCGTAACCTGTCAGAGCCAGGAACAGGCGTAAAGTTCTGGAGCCCCAACAAAACCCAACCTCGTCTTATCCCCTGTTATGTTGACTAACTTCAACAATCCTAAGCAAACACTTGCTTTTACGACTTATGGATTTCTCATTATGGTTTTGCTGAGTTGATATTGTGATGATGGGCCATAGTGCCGAGTTTCGTGTAAATATAGACGCCTACATTTATTTCCAGGCGTTCTAAGGGTCGTTTTCTAAAATAGACATAGTTTAATCGAGAGGTATTGTCATCGTCTTTTGTTTAGATACTGTCTCTTATGTATAGGTCACGTAGATAAAGATTTCTATTGATTTAAACCAACTCCCCCAAATTGCCCCGCTTTATGATCATTTTTGTTAGAATAACGGGTGATACTATGAGCATAAAATAGTGGTCATTTTGATCCCAAACTTTATCTACGCGTCTGATACAAGAATAACGAATGACAACGTTTTTAGTTTCGATGTACTAGGGCATACTTTTACCTATTGTCTCTAATAAATGCTTTCGATGATACATTCTATATTCTATGTTCATCAGGGATAATGTAGGATTCTAATGGTGAAAACTTTTTTGAAATCGGTCCAGTAGTTTCGCATATTCAATCCAAACAAACAAAAAAATCCTTTCTCTTTATAATATTAGTATAATAAAGGTGAGATCGTTGTCAAACATATATCTCTCAGCTATATATGTAAATCAAAAATAATTAAAAAAAAATCATTTCCATGGAATAAATTCCCTTAACGTTGCCATAGAAGCCACGCGTGCGCCACATGCTTGTTACTAGTTTTGAATATTTTAATTCGCCTAGTCGGAAGTAAACTTCCATCGAGTCGATTTAAGCACGTTCTAGGAACCTCGTAAGGAAATCCTCGGCTTACCAGATCTTTCCTCTTGATACGGCCAAGCTAAGAGGATTTTATAGGCGCTAGGCAAGCCTACTCCATCGAAATAGATTTGTCACGATGGTATCTCTAGTGAGGAATGAAGACGTAGCGAGTGAACTTGTGTTGACTCTACAGAATATAAGTAAAGAGATGAACTAGAAAAAGAGGCGAAGGGATCATAATATCCCAAATATTTGGATTTTGGCGGGACTTACCGCGGCCTTTTCTTAGTGCGGGATTTTTAGGATTATATTTGAATTATTAGAGATCACCCCGAGTGCGATGGGTAAGCACTATAATAACATAATCTGGGGACACCGTTTACCTAGCAGTGGATCAACATCGATAGTCAGAACTTTGTATCAACATCACCAGCCTATAACAGTCCACAGCTGGACACAGGCCTCCCCTAATAAGCGCCAAAGATGGCATTATCATTTGGGGGTTATTGCCCATAATACCCACGCTGGGCATGCGGGTTGGGGATCGTTCTTTAGGGATCGATCTTTGTATAAAGACTTTGTAATATAATGTATAAGACTTTTATTTAAGTAAAATTTCATCGAAAGTAAAAAGATTTGCTTTGATTTTCATATGAGAGTTTCGAAAGACGAGTTTCGAGATAAAAAATATAATTAATTTATCGAAACAAATTTCGAAAAAAGAAATGTTAATGTTATTTAGAAACTGGTTTAGATTCTTACCAACGTTGCAAAGCCAAAAAAAAAACTGACTGGAGTTAAAAAATCTGGATCTAACTAAATTGAATTTAGTAACAGATTTTTAAGTCTTCGTAGACATGTAAACATAAATAACCTACGGCGTAGAGGGTCTACGAAAACTTTAAAATCAGTGCCAGTAAAGCCCGTTTTATTTTTTTTTTTTTTGGTTTCGCAACGTTGGTAAGAATTTAAACCAGTTTCTAAATAATATTAACATTTATTTTCTCAGAATTTGTAGCAATAAATTAATGATATATTTTATCTCATACCTCGTCTTTAGAAACTCACATATAGAAATCAAAGCAAATCTATTTACTTTCAATTCTTCGGTTTATTATTCCTCTTGAATAATAAACCGAAGAATTTAAAGTAAATTTAAAGTTTTCGTAGACCCTCTACGTCGTAGCTTATCTACATAACATGTATGTCTACAAAGACTCTAAAAAATCTGATACTAAATTCTTCGGTTTATTATTCATGAGTCATTTAATTATTTCACTTGGAAAAACAAGTATAGGTTCTGTTATTTAGTTATCTTCGTTAATAAAGATTTATTCATACATTTCACTAGCGGTCCGCCCCGGCTTCCCACGCTTATTTAACAAAAATTTCTTACTGTGAATTTTTACACACGTGGGTAACTTCAATAATGTAATTGAAGTTTTCATACGGAACCCCAACCTTTTTGAAAATATTCTATAGCCATGTTCATCAGAATTCTAATGGTGAAAGTATTTTTCAAATCGGTCCATAAGCTTCGGAGCCTATTCAATTCTAACAAAGAAATAAAAAACAAATCTTTTCTCTTAATTAATCAGTATAAAGATTATTTTTATCCGTTAGTCTAAATCGCTTTTAAACCAATATGCGATTGCATTATCTATTCGTTTGGAGTCAGTCTTTTCAATGTGCTTTAAAACGTTATTAATTATATAGTTATTATATAAATTTGTATGTTTATAATTACTTAGTTTATCGTTAATCTGGGTTCAATATATCATATTAGTATAAAATGTGCAGCTATCTAACAAAAACCTAAAAAAGTGTACGAAATTCTGCCAAAATTTACATAGCACAGTCGAGTCGAGAACTTGTTATGCAATCGTGTATGATCCCGGTTACCTACACTTCGTCTAGAAGTAGGGTTGGACGTGCTTGAGTTTCGGAATTAATATATGCTTATTTGTTACCGGAAGCTCAGTTTTATTTGAACCTCGAAATCTAAAAATATAGTTGTTTTAAATATTCGTCGACTTTTTTCACTTGTTCTTAACCAAGAATTTCTTAACGATTCATAAATTAACATTTTCAAAAATGTGTGTCAATATTCGTTAAATCTACGTTATTTCTTTAGTGCACGATGGATTAAATGTATAAAACATTAAATAAGAAAACTAATGGCAAAGGTGAGCTTAGCCCTAAATCGAGTACTCTTCCAGCAAACCTTAGCGAGAGAGAAAGTTATATACATATGTGGGTAGATATCTACAAATTATCTACATGCGCATAAAAAGAGGATACCAGATTTAAAAAAATAAATATATATTAATATAATAAAGTATAGTATATACGTATATAATAGAATACATAAAATACTATATAAATTTTGGTATTAACAACAAATTAATAATATTTTATTTAAGGCGCATACAGTAGCTGATTGCTCCTCTTTGGAGGCTTTCTCCTCCTAGAGTAGTCAATTTTATGTGCTGAAAAAAATATATGTTATACATTGACCTTTTATCTGTAAAGTGAACGTACAAAAATGTTCTACGTGCTCGTTTACCTGGTGAAAAAAAATCACAAAGTGGAGCTGTTTCTGACTGAAAAAGTGTATCTACTTCTAAACTACTTAGAATTTTATACTTTTTTTTTCACCATCATGTCGGCAAAGACTTTATCTTCAAACTGAACGTATGATTTTGTGATACGACGGTTTTTCACATAGAAAATCATTATTTTAAATTTTTGCGTATGATTAGTGGGCGGTAACCTTTGAAGGTAGTCTGCGCGGGCGACGGGCGGCAGTGAAACCCTGACTGTCGTACGGGGAGGTTGTGTTCGTCTGCCTCGCGCTCTAGGTGAGCGCGAGGCGTACTTTTGCTTTTTTACTATAATGCTATATTGATGCACATAGACGCTTTATTTATTATTCAAAGTTATCCGCGCATGGACGCTTTATTTGGTGTAAAACAGTTTGTAAAATATTGAAAATTCCGAAGATCAGTAAGCTGAAGAAAGCCAGAGCTCTGAAAGCTCGTTATTTTAGAAAATGTATGCTATTGTAACTACCTATTAGCAATCTTATGTAGATTTTACATATTTGTATATTTATTTTAGGAGATCGGGTAGGTACTAAACTAGGTAGGAACAAATGAACGACAATGTAAGTAAATACTCCTTAGACCTACCCATTTATTTGTTTTATTACTGATCTTACATTATTATTTATTTATAGATTTACAGTGACCGGACAAGTTGAAACTGGAGTGAAAATGTTTTGCTACAGGTAAAACATCCATTACGCTTAGGTAGGTAGCTAATATTAGGTAGGTAGCTATGATGTATTATGCGACGAAATAAAATATGTACGTAGGTACGGCATTCTTCCTAACGCGGTTCATGATCGTCTTCAGAATTCTAGTATGGCTGCAACAGTTCTATGACTCTCCGAAGTGAAGCACTAGGTAGGTACACCCCCACCTTACTTACTGTTATGAAATGGGAATGGGATTCAAAATGTAAAGGAGACTGGGTAAAAATGGTACATAGCCTTTTTTCATCTCCTAGAGCTCGGATATTTTTAAACTTACGCGATCTGAACTCATAATTATTATTACTATTTTAACGGGTAGGTATTTATCGTGTTTTTACGGGTATTTTTTATTTACGAGTATTTTTTACGGGTTTTCTTCGCGACGGCCACCCTTTGTACTTATACATAATTATGTAGAATTCTAGATAAACAAGTACGACAATTGCGAGTGTAACCGCGCGCCGAGGGTTTTGAACTTTTGTCGTTTAGGTTGTTACGTTTATTGACGACCTCTTGGCGCGGTGGGCTTACAACGCAGGAGGTTGCGGTTACTACAGAGATTAGTGGGTAGGTAAGTGCGTTGGTACCAACGCACTTATTTTTTTTTTTACATCAATTGCTAAGGCATTTCGATGGCAATGACCTGCTTCACTGTAAGCAATTTGGGTTTACTCGCGGCAGGTCTACCACTGATGCTGGTGTAGAGTTGGTATCGCATATTTTTGATGCTTGGGAGAAGTCGCAAGATGCTTTAGGCGTTTTTTGCGACTTGTCAAAAGCATTTGATTGTGTACACCATGTAACATTAATCAGGAAACTACATCATTATGGAATAAAAGACAACTATTTGGATCTTCTTACACACCATGTAACATTAATCAGGAAACTACATCATTATGGAATAAAAGACAACTATTTGGATCTTCTTACTTCATACTTGTGTGACAGGATACAAAGAGTTGACATTAATGGGGAACGTTCTTCGGGATCTACAAAATAAATACAAAATAATTTATTTACCAGAAAAAATCGATTACAGGATACTTAATGCTACGTTTATAAATAGGTACTTAATAATTATTAGAGCATTTAAATTGTAGTTTTAATGTAAAGCATTGTTACCCATGGTCCCCGCACTAGGCTAGGCCTGTTTCGCGGGAAACCGAGTGTACAGGTGGATTACCATGAGAGAGCGGTACACTAGCAATAATACAGATATAGAATAATATAGAACAGTGTTTGAGTGACTTTAAAACCAAAAACGTAAAACTAAAATGAATTGAGACTGAAAGAGAAACATAAAATAATAATTGGAAAAGAAATTTGAGAGTGGTTCAAAATTGTTGCCAGTATAAAACATAGCATAATATTAATTGTTAATTTATTTAATTCAAGTTTTAATTTAATTTAATTTTCTGCAGGGTGCTACACATAACTGGACAATTAGTAGGCGAATTAGGTAACCGAAGAGCTCAGAAGAGTTACTATTAATTAATGTGACATACGTGCACTGGGCGTGAAATAAGAAGGGGACTAAAAAGGAATGAGACAGAGTAAAGTCTGTAGTTACAATGGGTGTACCGCAGGGGTCTATACTCGGTCCTTTCCTATTTCTTGTTTATATTAACGACCTCCCTCATCTCGTTAAGAATAATCACGAGATTGTATTGTTTGCTGATGATACTTCACTAATTTTTAAAATGAAACGTCATAACACAAATTTCGACGATGTGAATAATGCAATCTCAAAAGTAGTCAATTGGTTTAGTGTCAATAATCTTCTGCTTAATGAAACCAAAACGAAATGTATTAGATTTATTCTACCCAATGTAAAACAAGTTAAACAAGTTAAGGCCGATGTAAAGGTAAAAGAGGAATCTTTAGAAATAGTAGAAAGTACTGTATTTTTGGGAATAACTTTAGATAGTAAACTTCAATGGGGCTCACACATAGATAAGCTATCGAAGAGACTTAGTTCTGCAGCGTATGCAGTCAAAAAAATCCGTCATCTTACAGACGTTGATACTTCTAGACTAGTCTATTTCAGCTACTTCCATAGTATTATGTCTTATGGCATACTGCTGTGGGGGAACGCTGCAGATATTAACACCATATTTGTGCTGCAGAAGAGGGCTATTCGTGCAATCTATAATATGGGTCCCAGAGAATCCTTGCGTGAAAAATTCAAAGAAATAAACATAATGACAGTAACATGTCAATATATTTATGAAAATTTGTTGTACACTCATAAAAATATCAATAAGTTCATTAAAAATAGCGATATACATAATTTAAATACTAGAAATAAGAACAAACTGGCTGTGCCCTCTACTAGGCTACGTAAGATTAATGTATCTTTTAAAGGGCAATGTATACGCTTCTACAACAAAATTTCAAGTGAGTTGCAAAAATTATCTATAAATAAATTCAAACGGATTGTCAAAAATATACTTTGTAAAAAAGCTTACTATAAAATATCAGATTTTCTAGACGACAAAAAAGTTTGGGACGAGTTATGCTCCAACTCTAAAACTAACAATCTAACAAGGTAAAGGTTTCTTGTTCGCTTCTTTACTTTACCTAAAAAAGATTGAAGTGAACAATTAATCAAAGTGATCACTTTATTTCCCATTTTAATTTCTTATTTAACTTGTATTTTGTGACGTGTCCAAGAGTCCTGTAAGGTCTAAAGGAAATAAAGCACTTTGATTTTGATTTTGATAGAGGGCTTATTTGATAGACAATAATGTGGACAATAAAGCAACGATAACATTGTTTCCATTTCCATTTTATAATAGAGGAAAAAAGAATTTATGAAACCTAAAAAAAGATTTTTTGAAAAAAAAAATTCCGACAAATATTTTCCAAAGTCTCCGACACCGGTGACCAGACACATTGTATATTTATCTACAAACGCTTTGTACATTTTATATCGATCACTCTGCAATCTTCGGAAATAGGGGGGGGGGGGGTGGCCAATTTTTCGACCTTTATCAAAATATTTCGAAAAGTATAAAACCTTTTGAAATTTCAAAAACTGTTTTGGAATGTGCAAATTGATACCCCACCCCACTCGACGGGGGTAGTCTCCCCTTTAGAAATCCCCCCCCCCCCCTTTTTGACCATAATTTTTAAAAGTAGTTATGTTAACAGACTTCTCTGGTAGTCACCACTTTAGAAATTTTTCCCGCCCTTTTTTGACCATATTTCAAAAAGTATTATTTTTACAGACTTCTTTATATTTTTGCTGTAAAATATAGATCCATATCTTCAAATACTTGGTACATTTTACATCGATCGCTCTGCAATCTTCGGAGATAGGTGGGGGGGGGGAGGGGGAATGGTAATTTTTTCGACCTTTTTCTCAAAAAGTATAAAATTTATCAAAATTTCCAAAACGAAATGTACAAATCAGTACGTTTCATTTCATACCACCTTAATTTAAAATTTCGATTTCAAAATTGGTGGTACTGAAAATCTTCATTTTAATTTTTTAATTATTTTTCTATAAATCTGTGCGGGCGCACTAAATGTATTATTATTTCAAATTTCAAGTCAATAGCTGCAGTAGTTTCTGAAATATTATGGATTCAAAGCACAAAACAGAATCAAAGTCATAAGGATCCCTGGACCAAGAGACAACATTTATATATCGTAGATTTTTTTCTTTTGTTTTCTTTCTGCTGGTTTTTAGGGTTTTGACCTCGGTTTCAAACCCCTAAAAAACAGCAGAAAGAAAATAAAAGAAAAAAAATCTACTACGTAAAAGTAAATTTGTCTCTTGGTCCAGGATGCCCTTTCTCCTCTTGCTTAGAAATTTACTGTTTTATCAAATCTTTACATCCGATTTCTGGCATCATTTCTTTGAATAGGTGTAAAAACCTATATGTAAATACCATGTAATGGTAATTTTTTTCTCTTGGTCCATTATGACCTTTTTCCTTTAGCTCAGAGATTTATTGTTTCAAATTGTTCCACCCGTATAACCTACCTATCATTGATATCCTACAAACATTGAAAATTAGAGAAGCTTGTATGAATGTTTGTTACCATGTACCTAACTACTAAACTGATTTGCATAAAACTTTCGAATGATTGGAATATAGGCTAGTTTAGAAGGAAATTACCTACAACGCGAACGCCCCGCGCCGCGCGGGTAGTAACAAGAGGCGGTAAGGCGGTAACATACATACTTATTACTTACCTAAAGTACCGAGTTCTGTTCTCAGACCAAGAACAAATACTTGCAGAATTTTAAAGACAAAGATACATTTATTTAGCTTCACAAGAACAGCACAGACATAAATAAAGATAGACAATTTGTAAAAAAATATCCCGCAGTGGGAATTGAACCCGCAATTATCGCGTGTCAGCCGGCTTGGTTTACCACGCGGCCATGAAGGATTTCTACTTCGCACCCTTAAAGTTAAACCGTTACTAAACGAAATTATACAATTTTACAGGAGAGCCATAATAAGAAAAAAAGCACTGTTTTTTGGCAATACAGTGTAAGGAAATTGTATTTTAAGACTTCTTATGGAGTTATATGATAGATATGTGTTAACGCTATCGTATGTGATTTACAAAAAGTTTCTATTTATATGTATAGTATTATTTATTTTGATTTATATAATTATAGTAACACTTTACCACTAACTATTAGTAAATTATAATATATTACTTTAAAAATTACAGTACAAGTAATGTTACTATATTGAAAACTATTTAAAGTTCAAAGATAATGATGATTTTAATATACATTTCAATTAAACATCATAGAGCAGGTATTTGTGAAGATGTTATAATATTAAGAAATAAAAAACATATTCGAAATCAGCAATGTTTTATTACAAATTAAAGAGATCCATACAATCATTTGGCTTAGTTATTTATTAATCAGTCTTAGGTCTTAGGTTTCTTTAAATTATGTACCTTTAAATCACAGCAAGTATATCAGCTTGACTAAGAAAACAAATAGCAATCACAACACCAAAACATAAATATATTAAACTTAAGTAACAATCTCAGCATCAATCTCAGCATCTCAACCTACCCTCGAAAGATACTCGAGGTAAACCAATGTCTTGTTCTCTTATATCAAAGAATAATGAGATTCATGAGGCAAATCTATGGCCATATTATAAAAACGTAATATTAAAGCAACAGAATCTTTGAATGTTATAGTGTTAAAATATTCTCACAATCAATAACCAATAAACCCTATGTTGTAATTTTCATTAAACACTTTTCTAAATGTATGTATTTTAGCAGCTTCAACACCATCATTCAAGCATTTTGTTTTGTAGTCAGTATAAATATCAGTAAGGTTTTTACCTCCATCAATATATTCTCGAGTCGTTTGCTGTCTCAAGTAATGTGATTCTATTCTTGGTATTGAGTCTATATGGTTTTTTATTCCTTGAATTATATCCGAGCTTACTTTCTTTTGTTTTCCATGTTTACCTCTTTTTTCTTCTTCAACTATTCCCATTTGATTCGTTTTTGCTAGTACAGTTGCAATAGGTCGGTTATTAATATTCAACGTATTCTTAAAGAACATTTTACATACACGACGCTTATTATTGTTAATTTCGAATGAAAATGAATGTTTGGGTCCTCTATTGTTATTATGAACTTTATATTGATATTTTGGTTTAATGACATCAATACATTTTAAAATATAATCCCGTTGCCTAGTTAAATCACCCATTTTCCAATAATTGTTGAAAATAATTTCTCTGTCTTCCTGTTTGATTGTTTCGCTACATTTTAGTCGACATTTTACTCCACATGGCGGTCCCATCTGCTTCTTTGGCATCACCTTTTTTAACTTGGATACAGAAGTATATTGTTGACCACTATTACGAAGTCTTTGAGCATTTTGCCTTATGGATAAATTTTTGTTTCGCTTTTTACACTTTCGTGTGTTCGTAATTTGGTTTTCTTCTGGTTCTGGTAGATCTAAATTGTTCAAAATTTGGGTCTCTTCTGGTAGTCTCAAATTATTTTCTTCAATTAGCTGCTCGGAAGTACTATTTATAGGAGTTGGATTAAATGATACACGCTTCGGTGGAGATGGTGGTTTGTAATCGGGATCACAATCAGTTTCATCAGGCGAAAAGTCCTTAACCGATTCGGATGCACTGGATGATGATGAAGTCGAACTCGTTGATGATGAACTCGAAGATGATTCTGAGCTAGTTGAATCAGTTCTCGCTCTGCTGCTAGGACCTGGCTGGACATTGCATTCTGCTTCCATAGTATGACTTACCGACTGAGGTAGTGTTTGTTCTTCTTGCAATAAAGAGGGAGAGCTACAAGTGACTACAGTTATCGGATTTGCATCTTGAGTAAAATTATTGTCTAGCTCGTCCATAGATATTTGCTTGGGTTCTTCGATACTTGAGTAATCTTTTTTAGCTTCCATAATGCGAGATAAACGTGGGTTCCGCAAATACGACATGACCTGTAACAATTTTTTTTATTATTTTCATATTTTAACTAATAATAGACATTCTAACTCAATTTATTTAATTAAATTTAGTAACTATAATGCAATTTTAAAACAAAGTGTAATTTTATATTAACTGTTTCCTAAATTATGAATTAAATTTTGAATCATAAATGGAGTTTAAATAAAATATCATATTTTAATTCTAAAATTGTAATCCAAATCTACGTTATGTTAAACAATAAACTGTGACTAACAAAACTGTTTCACTATTGTAACTACACATATCATAAAATTTACTCCTTGCTTATTGAAAAACTGTAACTAACGAAATAGTCACTCTTTAGTGATAAATATTATTAGATAAATACTTAAAAAATTAAAGGCAAACTGTGACTATACAAACTGTAACTTTTTACCAATTAAATTTTGTAATGAATTGCATAATTTCTTTACACGAAAACTGTGTTTAAACAAATTGAAACACTTTACTCACTAAAAAAACTAAACAACTTACCTTTTTTGTGATGAACAGCTGTTACTATCCAAATAATCACACTATGATTGTTAACTTTCGTCATCACTGCGCAACAAATACGTTCTTATTGGTATAAACACGTTATTGTATTTAGTGAACCGATCCTAGTTTGGTTTAGTAACATTTTGATTTAACGCTAGATGGCGTTAGAGTCATTTTTTGATGAAATGGTCAAGTTATCTGGTAGCTTACGTGTTCTTTAGTAAGATGGCGTTGATAACTCATTTTTGAAAAATTTCGTTTAGTAACGGTTTAACTTTAAAGGTGCGACTTATCTTTTGCGGCTTACGCGCGAAATCTATTTCATTTTCTTGGCTATGCGGCGCCGGCGGCGGGGGGCGCGCGGAAGGGTGCGGGGCGAAACCATAGCCCCGCCCAAATTGCTCAAGGTCATTCGCTCCTGTATGCGCCTTAACAATAAACAAATTACAGTGATGTGTAACTTACGGCTTATATTGTTTTTTGCTATATTTTTATCATTGATCTCCTACTGATGTCATCAGAAGAACATCTTGTGATTCATCATTAGGTGCTCAATACTCTTAGCAAATAAACAGCATCATCAAGGCCTAAGTTAAGCACAGTTTGTAAAAGAAAGATTTGTTAGTTTTTTATTAGTTTTTCAGTTTGTTAGTCGCAAATGTTTAGCAACAAACAGACGCACTTACGTCTATTTATCGTTCATAATAATTAATCTGGTTTTGATTATAAATACGACGTGACTGGCGCAGTGCATCAGTATTGCCATGCAGCGAAGCATGCAGCCAGCGACTTAGGTACTTCCGACTGGTATTGATATGGATCAGTTGAACTACCTGTAGTTTGTTTGCAATAGTTTGCAGTTAGCTCAATTGTTTCATTTGTATGTTCTAATTTGGAGATATTTTGTCATTTCTTTGTTAGTTTAGGTTTTACTATGTATTATAAATCAAGTTAACGAATCTCTTCATTTTAATTGGTTTGGCAAATAAGCTTTTTGATTCCACTTCAGCGAAATTTTTTGGATACATCTTATTCTGAGTGCTTACAAATTGGCAAAGAAATAAGGCGTAATAAGGCTGAATTAGCCTTATTAAGACTGTAGGACTGCTCGAGACTTGATTAGTTGAAACATTTTCATTTTATTTATTTTCGTTGAATGCAAACATGTAATTATCTTTAGGGTACTTTTGAGTGTTCAAAAGTTACGTTAACTAATATTTCTAAGTGATAGTCTGTAAAGTTTTTACTATTGTATTTATCAGATTGTAGGCACCAGATTTGGAGTGAACTATCTAGTAGTTTAGATTAAGACCAAAATTAGTTGTACCTATTTAACTGAGATTGCTATATTTTTAGCTCCATCATCATTATCATCAATATCAACCGTTTGAGCCTTGTGCTACGCCAGGTCCATTTTGTTTTTAATTTTTATATGTTATTCATATTATGTGATCCGGCCCTAATTATGGGACTTTATAATTTCAAGACCAAAAGAGATTTTATCGTCACATTTGTCTCAACTGAGCAATAAATATCCAACCTTCTTGCGCAATGAGGTTGATTCCGTTGCATTCTAAATTCAAAATTGCAATATTTTATTGCATCCATAAATCAAAAAACACTGATAGAACTGAACAAATGGAACATTGTAGTTATCATTGAAAAGTTTCTCGTAGTATCGCGCTAAGAAAGAGGGCGCCCCGCTTTCGTCTCGCAGTTCAGTGGGAATTGAGAACAAACACAGAGTAGCAGTTACCGTAACATGTGAGAAACTGTGCCGACGATTGTTATTGAAGTTTGAAGCATCTGGATGTGAGATAAGCTGGGCTAGATTTCGATATGTAGGTACAGTTTGTTTTTGGACGTGAGCTTGAACACTCGTGTTGCGCTGTTATTGGTAAATACCCTATAGCCAGACTAATTTGTGTAATTATTAGTACTATTTAAAGGGGTATTTTTCTTTTAACCTTTTAAAATTAGAAAAAAGTTCGGTAAACGCGATAAATACCCAATAATAGGCATGATGACAGATTTTGAAAAACTGTTCTATTATATTCGAAAATACATATTATTTACAATGAATAACATTTTTTCTGCAGAAATTAACGTTTAGTAGGAAAAAACTAACAATTTAGTCTTTTAATGTGAAATTCGCACCAAAACGCTTGTCCGTGTCATGGCGTCGCTTGTGACGTCACGTCTGAGTAAACTAAACGTAAACACTAGGCGTTCATTGAATAATTTTGTTATTTTGTATTATTAAATATGAATTCGAAAGTGTACAAGTGGTGTGCCGTCCCTCAGTGTAAGAATACATAAATAAAAACTCCTTATAAGTTATTTGTGTTCGTTCCGCATAAGAAAACCATAAGGGTCAAGTGGCCTAAACTTAAAAACTCGCCCAGCATCAACAAGTCGACTTTTGTGACTCGCGTTATTTCACTTTCGATTTAATAAAACCACTAGACCTAACTCGGTGAAAACAAAGTTGAATCGTAAATAATACAGATAACCAGTGCTGCTAACGAAACAAGATGCTTGTTTAGATAGTCAACCCAGAGATGACGTCATTCGCTCTGATTGGTGTTCAGCCTATCATGGCAGATTGCCGTATTTCGTAGTTTTATTTTATTAAAATAAATATCAATCTCACTCCTAATAAAAAAATAATGCGTGATTTGTATTCCATGACCCAAGTTTTAATAAAGAAATAAATAATTTTAGTGATATTTAGTTACTGTCATCATGCCTATTATGTATTCCGCAGTCAATAGTCAATAGTCGCAAGCAATAGTCTGCAGCAAGCTCAATTGTTTCAATTGTAAATACTCGTTCAAATTTGGGTCTGTTATTTAATTTAAATTATATGTAGTTTAGAATTTGACTTGTCTAAGTGCTTATAAAATAAGCACTTCGCAAGATAAATTCACGTATCTTGGTAAAGTTATTGAAATTTGAATTCTGAAAGATGATAAAAAAGTCATAAGAATTAGATACTAAAAATAAACTTTCACATTAACTTTTAGAAATCTTTGGAATAAGGTTTCAAAAATTTTATACATCCATTACTTTGCAGTGCCCTAAAGGGCACATGTGCTATTGACCTAAGCTACTAGATACATAAAGATCTTACAAAGCATGAGTAGCTTTGTAAGAGACTTCACAGATAATCAGAATCCTGGATATTATTTGGGCCAACAAATTAGTAACGTGGCAATGCCGACAGCATTCTGGGCACTTGGTGACGACTTAGATTTTAAGGGCATAGATACAAGTATAAATTCTAATTGTAATTGTTTAATTCCATTAAGCATTATAAATCTCTTCATCATCATCATTAGCCCTTCTTAGTCACTTAGTTCTTAGTCACAGGCTTCGCCTAGTGAGCGCCTAGCGCCATAGCGCCCTGTCTTCAGCTTATCGCATCCAGCATCTGCAGTCTTTTGCAGATCGTCACCTCACCAGGATGGAGGGCGTCCTACACACGTTTTCAAGTCGCGTGTCCACCCAAGAACACGTTTATCCCAGCGGATATCGGTTCTACGCAAAATATCATATTTTGCGCCCACCTCTTGCTAATTCTTCGATTTTTATTCTCAGCTAATATTATGTCAAAGCTCTAAGCTGTACACATGTGAGCCAAATAAATAAATCTAACTACGCCTCCATAAACTTCATCACCTTATCATATTAGTAGCTTGATTTCCTTCTGTTGGAAGAAAGTAGACATTGTCACTGTCAAACTTCTCGTCTGTCACTTCCTCCTAGTGACGTCTGCGCAATTGTATATCTCTCTCTCTCACTCCAAGACCGCTCTCGTAAAGTTCATGTTATTTTCCTAAATATTGTAATCGTGTTGAATCATAATAAAAGTACTAGTTTTTGGTATCGGGGTTTCATTTACAACAGGTTATGGGCCGCCCCATGCCTAAGTAGGTTTATTTTTCAGCAAAGTGAAATATTTTTATAAAAATCTGAAGATAACCAAAACGAGTCATCAGCTCGGGTCACCAAAATTACATTATACAAATTTGTAATCCGCAAGAATGTCGGCAACGGGCATTCATATAGACAAGCTGACGGGACGAGAAAATTATAATTCGTGGGCCTTTGCCGTGAAGGCATACTTGGAACATGAAGGTCTCTGGGAGAGCATGGCCTCCGGTAAGGTAACTGAGCAAGAAAAAGACACCAAAGCAAAGTCTAAAATCATTCTTTTAGTCGACAGTGTCAATTATGTCCATATTCAAGAAGCCAAAACAGCATGGGAAGTGTGGCAGAACCTCAAAAATGCTTTTGAAGATTCTGGTTTGTGCCGGAAGGTGGGTTTGCTCAAAGAATTAATAAATACACAACTTGACGCATGTAATTCTGTTGAAGAGTATGTGAATAAAATTATTGGAGCAGCTCACAAGCTGCGTGGCATTAAATTCCCCATAAATGATTAATGATCAAATGAACTTACCCTTACGTGAAGTTTGATCATAATTATGTGAACAGCTTCATTCGATGCGATTTTGAGGTTTAACATGTTGTAGTAGCGTTTCCTAGTACTAGCCTTGCACACGATATTTCAAAGTTATTATTTTATTAAGAAATCTAGTTGCTATTTTGACTTAGCAGACCCTGTATTGACTCTAAGGTACCGTGCTGCCCTCTTATTGGCTCTACCGTTCGTGACGTTGTAGGGTCGTTATATCTCTACCTGCTTACCTGCGCTCCGACTTTCTTGTCATTTTGTTTAAAGATATGTAAAAATTTCACTATGGGATGGGGTTAAAATAAGGGTGGGTGTATATAAATCGCATCGAATGAAGCTGTTCACATAATTATGATCAAACTTCACTTAGGGGTAAGTTCATTTGATCATTAATTATGTATCACAGCTTCATTCTTAGCGATTTTGAGGTTTAACATGTTGTAGGATGTTCAGAGAATAACCATATAGTGAAATTTTTCAAAATAATAAAAGTATACTTTATCAAATAATTTTATTTATGTAATAAGATAATCCTTATATCAAATCTAATCCTATTAATCTTATGACTCTAATATTGATCTGGCAAACTGAGTAGTATCATGCATAATCTCTCTATTATAGAACCTGGCAAAAACACATGAATTTTGTGTCCAGCCAGCGGTTTTCCTTATTGTATCTAGACTTATACCTGCTCTGTTGGCTCTTGAGGTCGCCGCATGTCGCGTGCTGTGAGCACTGAACACGCTGGTGTCAATACCACTGCTCTGTAGGGTATCTTTAATCCAGTGACTCAATCGTTGGGAGCTCAGTTTTGAGTAAGGCCTACGGTAACTGATAAAAAGAAACTCATTGCTAACAGATCTTAGCGAATGAGTTCTATTAATATACGACTCTAGGCATGTTGCTGGACATATTTCTGGCCTTTCAGTGAAGTAAGGTATTTTAAGAATTGGCTGGAATCTATTAAGACCAGAAGATTTTATTAAATCAGGAATAACTATCGTTATTTCATTACCATTGTTGACCGTTATATTACCAATTTTTATGAGTGAAAATGTTTGCACCCTATGAGCAGTGACAAGAGCCAGCAGAGTAATTGTCTTTTTGGAAAGGGTTTCTAGATCAAGATTTTCATGAGGCCATTTTTGGGCTAGAAAATCCAAGACTTGTGCTGGATCCCAAGTGATATTATACCGAGGCAAAGAAGGTCTCAATCTAAAAACCCCTTTCATAAACCGCTTTATCCTGTCATCATTTAAAATAGTGTTTCCTAAAATAATAGACAGAGCAGATTTGTAGGCATTTACAGTTCCATATTTAGCACCTCTGTGAAATACCTCACTTAAGAAATCTAGAATCCTTGGGACAGATTTTTCTAAATGATGAAAATTTTGACGTCTACAATATTGTACCCAGGCTTTTATGCAAACATCGTACTGTTTGTATGTATTTTCTGAGAGTGAGGAAAGTATTATTTCGATCGCAGGAGGGGACAGGTCTTGGAACGCCTGCCGGAGAGCTTCGCGGCAATCAATGTCAGTGTGCTGTGTAGATTGTGGACTGATCTGAAAGGAGATTTTAAAAGATTTTTATCTGGATAAAAGTATAAAATGTCAGAGATAAGAAGCTCTTGAAACAAAGGGAACCAGGGCTGTGAAGCCCAATTTGGGACAACTACGATGCCCTCTGCTCTGTCAGTAACAATTTTTTGTAACATTTTTAGTATAAGAGAGAATGGCGGAAATGCGTAAAATGTCAACTTTGACCACGATATAGTAAAAGCATCTACTGCCCATGCTTCCGGGTCAACCTTCCAGGTGACGTATGTTGAGCATTTACTGTTACTACGACTTGCAAATAAATCTATTGTTGGAACACCTAACTGTAATTTTATTTTATCAAAAGCAAAGTCTCCTAATTCCCACTCGGTATCATTAAACTTCTTTCGCGACAAGGAATCGGCTTCAAAGTTATCTTTAGTGTTTATATATGATGCAAAAATTACTATTTTACGCTTTTCACACCATTGCCAAATGGATCTTGCTATATCATTTAAGTGTGGGTATTGTATACTGCCCATTCTATTTATACATGAAATAGCTGTTGTATTATCGATACGTAAGAGTATTTCACAATCAAAACAATCCTTAGCGAATACTTTAAGTGCAAAGAAAGCTGCTTTTAACTCCAAGATGTTAATATGGAGATCCTTTTCGTCATCTTTCCAATAGCCGTAAGATCGATTATTATTACACCAGGCCCCCCAACCTGTACCTGATGCGTCTGAAAATATTTCGGCATGAAATAAATTATATCTAAAAGGATTATGACCTGTTTTAATATTTTCAATCCACCAACAAAAATCACTTTTGATATGATTAGGAATACTAATATTCTGATTATAACTTGGATTTTTTAACAGAGACAGGTACTTGTGTCGTTCTAATAATTTTGTATACATCCAAGAGTACTGTATGGCTGGGCAGATAGATATAAGCAGCCCAATCAACCGGGCAAATTCTCTAAGTTTACATTTTTTACGAGTTAATAAATAGCTGAGGTTGTCTATTATTTTATTTATCTTATGATCAGGTAGAGTAAGATACATCTCATGAGAATCAAAGATAAAGCCTAAAAATTGAGTACGAGTTTTGGGAGTTAAGCAGCTCTTGTCATAGTTTATGACGAAACCCAGACTTTCTAGTAATAACCGAATAATATCAACATTTTTTAAGCAAGATTCAAATGAATATCCTATTACCAATATATCATCGAGATATTGGACAGTAGTGATACCTTGAGATCTTATGTATTTCATGACTACCTTAAGGATCTTCGTAAATACATAAGGGGCAGTGCATAAGCCAAATGGTAGGCAATTAAATTGATATAAAATATTTTTATATTCAAAACGTAAGTATTTTTTGAACTTTTCATGTATTGGTACCAAAAAATAGGCATCTTTTAAATCTATTGTTGCCATGTAACAATTTTGTCTTATAAGTTTCGTAGCTGTACGATAACCTTCCATTTTAAAATGAGAATTTTTTATGAATTTATTTAAACATTTTAAATTTTAAATAAAGCGTTTGTCTCCATTTGGCTTCGGCACTAAAAAAATACTAGATATAAATTGCCCTTCTTCATAACTACATCTAGAGATTGCTCCAATAGACAAAAGCGTGTCAATGGACTTTTGAAAATCAGTTGCTTCTTCTATAGATTTGCCGTTATTTATCGGATGGTCATTTCTAGATGGAATTGAAGTAAACGGTAAAACATAGCCTTTTATCCAAGATAAAACGGTTGAGTCTGATGTTATATCTGCCCATCTATGAGCAAACCGCTGAAGTCGACCCGCGTAGCTTACCCCATGTTCGTCTATTTCCTGTATGTCGTCTTCCGGACTGGTGAGCGGTACCGCCCCGGATACCGCCCCGGATACTGCCCCTGATACTGCTGGTTCCGCGGAGGATTGTTGTTCCTGGACGTGGACAGGCGCTGGGTTGGCTGATTTCTTTCTGCAGTCGGCGCCTGTCGATGCAGAACTTTGTAGTTTAAATTTTTCTTGCCGCTGTTTTTTATAAACTGTTTTTTATTGAACGGCTGTTTTGACGGCACTTTTAATCCCTCTGCGGATTTTTGTATAGTTTGCGCCGCTTTAATTTGCTCTGTCAGTTTTTCTCCGAAAAGAAACTTATCTCTATATGTGTTAACCAAGGTTTCTTTGAGATCTGGTTTTACTGACGAAACGACGAATGTTCGTCGAGTTTTTGTGTCTTGAAAATGACTATCGCACAATAGACGGCAGGCATCGCTAAGAGGCTTCAAGACTTTTTCAGGCGCTTCTTTCGCAATCAACGATTCAGTTGCCTGGGCAAGAGCAGCAAGAGCTGTTCCAATTTGTTGTTGTTTTTGTTTTAAACTCTGATCTCTCTTCTCCATAAAATCAGTGAGTGCTACCTTAACTTCGGGATTTAGCACTGGTGCTAGAAGCAAGTCACAGTTTCCAGGGACTAGGTATTCCTGTTGTATTTTGTCCTTTGACTCCTTCGCTAATCCCTTAGATAGTACTTCTTGCCATCGTGATGCGATCGCTTGGTGAATATTTTGTCCAAGGGAAGTTTGGGTTTTTGGGGCCTCGCCCAATAAATTCAATATTCCTTCATCAAGCTCTATCCGTGAGGGTTCTAGATCTTCCGATTCGATATTGTTTGACGCAACATTTTTATGGACTATTGTCTGCTCGAATACCGGCAAAGTTGACGGGCCTGGGAGCGGCTCGTGCCGCCATGATGGGCCTGGCAGCGGCTCTTCTTCAGTTGCTGATGCCCGCGGAATGGGTGATTGTGAGCGTGGTGTGCGAGCTTCACTCTGACCAGTGCCTGGAAACATTTCATGATTAGAATTTCTGGTTTACAGAAATAGATCTGATGGAGAAAACTCTCATCACTAATCATAGAGTAACGGATAGGTTCGATTAGAATTCTTGGTAAACAAGAATAGATCTGAAGGAGAACCAAAATGGAATCTCACATCACTAATCAATATGTTATTTCTATATAGATTATATTTTTACGATTAGAATTTCCGGTAAACAGAAATAGATCTGAAGGAGACAGTCTGAAAGACAGCTCTCATCACTAATCGGCCACAATAACCTATTTTGCCATTTAGACAAAATAATATTGCGTACTTGGTCAGAAATAATCATTTTATAAGTACTCACGTGGTAATTCATCTTCGGAAGAAGATGATAAAACCCTTATTCTTCGAAGACGGGGCTGTAGCTGCTCCTCTAACTTCCTTATTTTCTGACGTATTTTTTCGTCCTTATCCCTGCACTTCCTTTTGTGGCCTCCCATAGCTTCACTTATTACTTTATAAAGTAAATTAAACAGTAAGCGCAGATACGTGCGAAGGCTTGAGCACGAGAACACGTAATGACAAGAAAGTCGGAGCGCAGGTAAGCAGGTAGAGATATAACGACCCTACAACGTCACGAACGGTAGAGCCAATAAGAGGGCAGCACGGTACCTTAGAGTCAATACAGGGTCTGCTAAGTCAAAATAGCAACTAGATTTCTTAATAAAATAATAACTTTGAAATATCGTGTGCAAGGCTAGTACTAGGAAACGCTACTACAACATGTTAAACCTCAAAATCGCTAAGAATGAAGCTGTGATACATAATGAGTGGCTCGGCACACTCATGTTGGCAGGGCTACCAGACTCCTACGGACCCATGATTATGGGAATAGAAAGCTCAGGGGTGAAAATTTCTTCTGATTTTGTTAAGACAAAGCTCTTACAAGAGGTAAAAGCTTCCGAGTCTTCCGCATTTTATACAAACCGCAAGAAGAACTTTAAAAAGGTCGAACAGGAAACGAAAAAAGGGCCACGGTGTTTCAAGTGTAATAAATATGGCCACCTCAGCAAAGCCTGCTGGTCCAAAAAACCAGAAAATAAGAGCGACAATAATATAAAAGATAAAAAATCTAACACAAATAATGATAAAGGTTTTATTGCAGCTTTTACAGTAAACACAAATGACGCAGCAAGCTGGTATGTGGACTCTGGAGCATCCATGCATCTCACAATGCACCGGGAATGGCTGAAAAATGAGAGACCATCAGTGATAAAAACAATCAAAATTGCAGACAGCAAAATGCTACAAGTAGAGAGCTGTGGAGATATAATCATAAAAGTTCCCGGAGAACATGGCAACTATGAAGAAGTGAGTATTAAAAATATATTGTATGTTCCCAAACTCACAACAAACTTACTCTCCGTAAGCCAAATCATAAAAAATGGCTGTGAAGTGCAATTCAATGAAAAAGGCTGTGTAATATACAATAAAAATGGTCAATATGTCGCAAATGCTAGTCTTGTAAATGACACATATAAACTGGATGTTTACCGTGAAAATATGGTTTATGCTCAATCCGCAGTAACCGAAAACTTTACTGAATTATGGCATAGAAGAATGGGTCATCTGAACTACACTGATATTAAAAGACTAGAGGCTTGTGCTGAAGGTGTGATGAATATAGAAATGAAAAATAAAATAAATTGTAAAACTTGCTGTGAAGGAAAGCAAACAAGGAAACCTTTCCCAAGTTCCGGTACACGTGCCAGTAATTTATTGGAAACTATTCATTCCGATTTATGTGGACCCATGGAAGTTCCATCCATAGGAGGAGCTAAATATTTCTTGACGTTTATTGATGATTACTCAAGAAAAGTGTTTGTCTATTTTCTAAAAAACAAAACAGACATAAAATCAGCATTTGAAAACTTCAAAAACAGAGTTGAAAACCAGTTAGATAAGAAAATCAAGAATTTCAGGTCTGACAATGGGACTGAATTTTGTAATAAAGAATTTTCTAAGTTTTTAGAAAAATGTGGTATTTATCACCAGAAAACCGCGCCATATACAGCTGAACAAAATGGTTTAGCGGAAAGGATGAACCGTACAATAGTTGAAAGAGCAAAATGCATGCTCTTTGATGCTGAGTTACACAAAGGATTTTGGGGGGAAGCCATCGCTACCGCTGCCTACATAATAAATCGATCTCCTTCCAGGGTTATTTCAGAGACTACACCATGTACACCAGAAGAGAAGTGGAGTGGGAAGAAACCAAATATTTCCCACATGAAAATCTTTGGTTCAAAAACTATGGTCCATGTTCCTAAGCAAAAACGCCTGAAATGGGACAAGAAGTCTGAAGAAATGGTATTTGTTGGCTATAGTGAAAATACAAAAGGCTGTATACAAAAAACTGTATAACCCCAATACAAATAAGGTAATTATAAGTAGAGATCTCACATTTTTTGAGAATAATAGTGAAGAAAAAAATCCTTGTGCCGAAACTCAATCAGTTTCACTAGAATTAAATACTGAAAATAAAAGTTCTGAAAATTCTAGAAATATTAATACAGAAAACAATAATGATGATTCCCAGAGTTTATGTGATCAAACCATGTCACCGCAGAGCTCAACATCCTATGACAGCTGTGGAGAAACAGATATAACTTATCAGCCAAGTACTGATGATGATGATGATGATGACAGTGATCAGTATGACAGTAGAGTTACTTTGCGGCCTCATCAAGTAAGAGGTGCTGCTAATGTTCCACAAAACTTCATCTGTATCAATCAGTTTTCAGATCCAGTAACTGTTGAAGAAGCATTATCCAGTCCTGAGGCACAGTCATGGAAAACAGCTATGGATGATGAGTATGAGTCTCTGATGATCAATGGTACATGGGAATTGACAGATTTGCCGAATGACAAGCGGGCAATACCATGTAAGTGGGTTTTTAAGACTAAAACTAATGAAAAGGGAAAAATAACTAAGCACAAAGCTCGTTTAGTAATAAAAGGTTGTGCACAGAAAAAAGGTTTGGAATACCAAGAGGTATATTCTCCAGTTATAAGACTAACCTCACTAAGATATTTATTTGCACTTGCTGCTAAATATGATTTGGATATCCATCAAATGGATGCAGTTTCAGCCTTCCTTCAAGGCGATATTAAAGAAAAAATCTACATGAGCCAACCACCCAATTATCAAGTTGATAACCGTGTATGTTTACTAAAGAAGTCTTTGTATGGGCTAAAGCAGGCAAGCCGACAGTGGAATATGAAGCTAGATTCTGCTCTGAAAGACCTTGGTCTATGCAGGTCAAAGCTAGATCCATGTGTTTACTACAAAATAACAAGTGAAAATGACATACTATTTATTGGGCTTTATGTTGATGATATTATGTTCTTTAGCAACTGTAAAAATACAAGAGAAAACATAATGAATAAATTAAAGGATACATTCAATATGAAAATAATTGGTGAGCTAAATTATTGCATTGGTATTCATGTAGAAAGGGACAAACAAAATGGTACTGTTTTCCTTGATCAGAAAAAATACATTCTTGAAGTTTTATCTAAATATAGAATGATGGATTGTAAGTCAGTGAAAATACCAATAGATGTCAATGAAAAACTACAATCAGAAAATAAAGAAAATTTCATAGAAAATGTGAAATATCAAGAAGTAATTGGTTGTTTATTGTACTTGTCTCAAGGGACAAGACCTGATATAAGTTATGTAATAAACAGATTGAGTAAATATAATAATAAACCAGAGTTACAGCACTGGAATGCTTTGAAACGGGTCATGAGATATTTGAAGGGCACCATAGACTATAAATTGTCATATAAGAAAAACTCATATGAAAATATGCCTAAAGGGTTCTGTGACTCAGACTGGGCCAGCTCCGAAGAAGATAGAAGATCATGCACCGGCTATGTTTTTGTTTTTCAGGGGGGTTCAATATCATGGAACTCCAAAAGGCAACCTACAGTAGCTCTGTCCACCACAGAGGCAGAGTACATGTCACTGTCGACATGTGTGCAGGAAGCAATGTGGCTGAAACAATTTCATGAAGAATTATGGCCACTGAAAAATCAACCGATGAAAATCTATTGTGATAATCAAAGTTGCATTAAACTTTCAGGTACTGACTGTTATCATTCCAGAACCAAGCACATTGATGTGAGACACCATTATGTACGCGGCAAGGTGTTCGATGGGTCAATAGCTGTACAGTATAAACAGACAGGAGAAATGGTGGCTGACATACTAACCAAAGCCACTCCGCACTCAAAGTTGACCTTCTGCTCTGCGAAGATGGGACTATGTCTAAGGGACGATGTTGGAAGAAAGTAGACATTGTCACTGTCAAACTTCTCGTCTGTCACTTCCTCCTAGTGACGTCTGCGCAATTGTATATCTCTCTCTCTCACTCCAAGACCGCTCTCGTAAAGTTCATGTTATTTTCCTAAATATTGTAATCGTGTTGAATCATAATAAAAGTACTAGTTTTTGGTATCGGGGTTTCATTTACAACACCTTCACTAAATCATTCTCCAAGATTCCAGCGTCGGTACAGCCTCTAGGAAGCTCGCTGAAAACTCCGTCTTATCTCCAAGAATTTACGACGTACTTTAACACATAAACAAGATTCATTTTAGCTAAACTTTACAGACAATGTAATAAAATAAAATATCTCTAGGTAAACATCTGCTGAAAGTCAAAACCAACATAAAGTTTTATTGTAAACTAGCTTTTACTCCCAATTTCAGCTAAGTATTTCAATAATCAACTTTGACGTAATAATAACTTAATATGTGTTGCCCTGGGTCGATATCAGTAGGCCTTCTACGGTCCATCGATTACAAACTAGCTCGTTATTTTATAGCACTTGTCGACAGGCCGCGGGAAAGACAACAGTATAAATCACCTCGGTTGGACCATGGACATAAAAATTCTAGAACATGCAGGTATCTAACCGCTATATAGGTATTTCTTATAGCCATTGATTGAGCCAACTTTTTGTTTCGAAAGATAAACAAATTCAAACAACGAACAACATAAAAACAAATGACATGCGTTGGTATTGAGATTTCTGTTATTCGCTTGTTTTCTTTTTATCCTCGAACACTTTACTAATGATATTCCTATACCGTAACTACAGCCGTAACTTTCGTAACTTGCGTGCATAACGAGTTAGAAGCTAGTGGTTATAAATGGCAATACCTACTGTGTTGAATGATCTATAGACGTAAGAAAGCAAAAAAATAAATTCCAAAGGAGAATACTTTCTTTTACACGACAACAAAGCAGCTCGTCTTTGAAATCGATCCCTCTGGTTGCGTGCCTCGGAATATTATTAATGGATACCAAATTGCCTCGAAGGCGCATCCGCGACACACATGTCAATGGTGTCACTTTGCTAAATGGATTGAATTTAATATTGATACAGGCGTAAAAACGGCGAGTACCGAATTTGCATGAGTCTTTCGGAATCATAAATTTTATGGATGGGTTAAATTATTTACGAGCAATTTTTTTACACACCTTACATGTTTTATTTTTCACTCCTGATATTTTTTTTTGGTTCTATCTTAAATAAACTATTGGAACGGGTATAAGTAACGACTGAAATAAAAACCAACCTAATTTTTTTAATTACCTCTAAGGTTAGCTTCTGTTTTCCGTCCTATTAAAACATTGGTACCTTCAAGAACATAATTAATGATTACTTATTAATAATTGTTGATATGAATTAGAAAATAATAAAATAATACGTATCCAATAACGATGTAGTCAGTCACATCAAAAAGAATAGAATAAATATTTAGTTAGCACACGTTAATCAAAAAAATACACTCCTAATTTTAGGTAAGTGTTCAAGTGCTTTCTACACGTGATTACAGATTTGAATAACTTTATTTCTTAAGGCTTTCAAAATAAGCACTTAGACAAGTCAAATAATGTGTAAGGTACAAGACTTTGTCTTCGCTTATGTTTTTTTTAAATTGAAGCGAATAGGCTTTGTCGTTTAAATTATTATATTAAGCAGTCCTGTCTATTGTGCATATTTTGTTAAAACCGAAGTGTGCGAGTAGGTACTTATCGTGCACTAACGCCACTCATCAATTTTAGCAATACTTTTTACTATATTCAGTTCGCTAACGGCCTCAATCGACTCACGCGTTTCACTATCATTTCTTTCGTAACTATAGTTTACTGTCAAATATATCAGTTTAAATTTATCTCTTACTTCTTTGTTATTTATTTATTTAGAAAACAGTATAACATCATTACAGGTTTTTTTTGAACCCCAAGGCGATGGTTTAAGTAAGTAGGCAAAAACAAAAACATAGTTACTAATCTAAACATTTGGTTTCTATAACTACCTGTGCAATCTGATATATCTAGCTTAGTAACTAACATGGTGTACGACTGTATGAAGCAAAGTTGACGGAGTAAGAATGAGCCCGCATTCCGACTACACAGGTATTCTCACGTGTGCACAGTTGGTTACTCTGACGCTCAATCGGATCCCAATTCAATTGTAAATTCTGATTTTGAACCAATTTTGAGGTATGGCATGGAATCTTTTGAAGAAGTCAATATTTTATTCGAAGAATCAACTTCTTGCGTGCATTTTTGCTTGTTCGGCCCTGTACACTAGAGATATGCAAAACACGATTTACTCAAGATGGTATTTTACAGCATGCCGTGACGTTCAGGTTGAATTGGTAAACATAGTAGTACTATATTCATTTAAGATTTTTGCTATCATAGTGCTTAAGCCCTTGTGCTAGTGTCTAAGAAATTAAATAATATAAATGTCTTGTATTGAAAGACTCGTATTATTTTATATTTGGGTTTATTGAAAATAGCTTACAAACAGCTTTGGATATAAATTAGGAATGGCGAGATCGCGGGTATAGATGCGCGTGCGTCTCTCGCGACGTCTTGTAGGGGAATCTGGTTGCGGGGTGCGGGCGGGCGCGGGCGGAAGGGCGCTCCCGCAGCTCACAGCAACACGATGTGAAGTTGTCACGCATTGCGGCGTGAACATCCTCCGGGGGGTTGGAACCTCGTTTCCAACTAGGTATTAGTTGTGGTCTTCAGACGATGACGGTATCAGGCACATGCGGTTGACAGCTCGTCTCATTGTTCCTCGATTTGTCTCTCGGCGACTCTGCATACTCCGTCCTTGCTGGTGTACAGTTTGGTGACACGGCCCATCTTCCAGTGGAGTGGAGGTAGGTGGTCCTCCTTCAGTAGGACAAGATCTCCAAATTTGAAGTGGGCTTTGTTTTCTCCATTTGGTACGGTTCTGCAGCTCCGCCATGAAGTCTCTGAGTGATTAGATTCAAGTCTCTTCGCCATCGCTCCCAAAATTGCTGCCGGGCTAGCTCGATGCGCTGGTATCGGTTTGGGTTCGCTGAGTTGACAGGTCGTGATGGTACAGACGTCAGCGGGCGGCCAATTAAGAAGTGCCCAGGGGTAAGGGGATTCAGATCAGTAGGGTCAGAAGAGAGAGGAGAAATAGGACGGGAATTGAGGATTGCCTCTATTTGTGTGAAAAGCGTCGCTAACTCCTCGAACGTAAAGGGGGTATTGCTAGCTACACGTTTTAAGTGGTATTTAGCTGATATAACGCCTGCCTCCCATATACCTCCGAAGTGAGGTGAATATGCGGGTGAAAACATGAATTTTATGTCCTCTTTGGCAGCGTAATCAGACACTGTATGACGACTGGATTTTAAAACTTTACTTAACTCATTGTTTGCGCCTACAAAATAAGTGCCGCTGTCGCAATAAATAATTTTTAAAATATTTTATTCTGATTAATTTTATTATTGTTTTATTTAATTACAAATACGTATAGGTAGGTTTTTGCGATACGATTGCCTCGGCCCTTTTTGGATGAAACCATCGTGACCTTTAAATCGGTACCACAATAATTAAATGAAAAGCTTAAATGTATTTTTACATCTGGTAGGTAGCTTATTTTAGCTGTATAATTTGACCACGCATACGTACGCAGATAACGCATACCTTAGATATGATGCGGGCCAGATTTCTGCCACCTAGTGGCCACAAGTTCTCGCGTTCAAAAGATAAGAAGAAGCTGAGGACCTGCATGAAATAAACGTAAGTGTTCATGATTCATTTATTAATTTACCTAGTTAAGTGATGTTTAGCACATTAGAATACTTTTATCATACTACTGAAAGTCAGACTGACACAATCGCCCTCCTACTCTTAATATACCTACTATATATTATTATAATATACTATACTAATATACTACGGTTTCTATAACACAGTGGTAATAATTTTCTTATATGGTGCAAAGGAGTGCCGTTTCGAATGTTTTTTATGTGTAAAGTATAAGACTCGGCTTGACAATTTTTTATTATTACAGTTTGAGAGCGGTCAAGTTCCTGAACTTTTAAGTGACCGTTTAATTTAATATTGGACATTTTAGAATTGTGACGAAATCTTAAAGCATAGGCATATTCTTTTTAATTTAATAAGGCAATATTTTTTTTAATTATATACTTGTTTCGACTTGTTATTAGAAGTTTAATTAATTAATAACGTTTTGGTTTTAGTTAACTAATAAACTAAGATAGTAGTGTGAGGTTGACTGGGCTATTAAGCTTGATTTTCCTTCAGAACTGAAGGGTCCTCCCACCACAAAGCAGAAGCCTGCAGGTGCTGCGGATCGATGCTCCTAGAAGCTAAGTCTGCAGAATTTATTTTGGTTGGAACATATTTCCATTGATAATTATTGTTTTTTAGTATTTCCATTTTTTTGTGATTAATATTTTTTTTTTTATTTTCTTAATTTTTCTTTTTTGACAAAACGTCTCATTGCATTAGGGAATGAGTTGCCAAGCGTCTGTTCAGTGTCTTCCCGCAGTGGCATCATGACAGAAAATCGGCCGTCAGGTAAGCGACGAGTATTTTTTACAAAATGAGATTCACAAGATTGTTCATTTATTGTGTAGGTATTTTTATCTGGGGGCAATTCTTCGACCTCCCAGAATTTTTGTGTAGAATTATTGATATCTTGAAGTGATATCTTAGAACTGGATTGCACTAAGTTGCATTGGATATTAGAATTATAGCGGGATTCCCCAGTTTGACCCGCTACTAACCATCCTAACAAGCTATCTTGTAGAATAGGTTTATTAGAACCCAATTTTATTTGTTTGGGATTTATTACATTGAAAAATTGCTCTGCACCAAGCAGAATATCGACATTAGAAGGTTCATAAAACAAAGGATCGGCGAGAACAATGTTATCAGGTAGGCCTAATCGCTGCACATCGACTTGGACCGTAGGTATTGTGCCAGTAATTTTAGGTATTACTAAACAATTGACACTCGCACTGAATGAACTTACTCGAGACTTTATCAAGATATTACATCTCTCTGACACTTTACACGCAACATTGTTTATTCCTGATACATTAAATGAATTTATTGGTTTTGTTTTTAATCCCATTTTATGTTTCAGATCATCGGTTATAAACGAAGATTGGCTTCCAGTATCTAACAACGCACGGGCAATATAACTACGGTTGGTATGAATATTTACTACCTCAATTTGAGCGGTGCATAGTAGCACTTGGCCTGAGGTAGCAGCTGACAAAGTAACCGGTACATCACAAGCCGACGACGACTCGGTACTTCCGGTAGCTGCGTTACTAACCGTGTTGTTGTGCAAGAATGTGTTATGTTTTTCTCGGCAAACACGGCATAAACCTTTCAACGTGCACTCCTCAGCACCATGTCCGCAGCGAAGGCAGTTTGAGCATAAATTATGTTTGGAAACCATAGCAATCCTATCACCTATACACATATAACTTATGGCATTGATGTACTTGATGATTTGTCTTTTTACATATAAGACATGCCTTTTTGTTGGAACCTTCCAACGCAGTAAAAGTTTTAATATTTGATTTATTTTCCTTTTGATTATTATAAATATTTTTCGATTCAAAGTTACTGCGGCTACAGTATGCTGTTTCTAAAACATTAGCACGATTATCGAGAAACTGCTTAAATTCTAACAGAGTAGGTAAATGCGATAAGCGCCCTTTATACTCTTCCCACTTGCTTGCAGTTCTAGGATCTAATTTAGCTGAGACCAAAAATATAACTAACGGATCCCAACCTACCGTAGGGACTTCCAGAGTATTGAGCGAATTCAAATTTTTGAACACAAGATCATTTATATATCTTAATGATTTGAAAGATTCTTTCTGAATAGGTTTGAGGCTCACCAATGCGTTTAAATGATTGTTTATTAAAATGTTTTTGTTATTGTATCTATCGCATAAAACCTTCCACGCGTAATCGTAATTTTTCGCTGAAAAGTCTATGGACTTTATTACGACACTAGCACTTTCCACTAACGCGTTTCTCAAATAATGAAATTTATTGATCGGTGCGATTGAGTTGTTGTCATTGATAATCGAATCAAAAGTGTCTCGAAACTCGAGCCATTTAGTGTAGTTGCCGTCAAAAGTAGGCAGATTTATTGTTGGCAGTGTAATTGAATTATTAGCAGCATGACAACAACTTGATTTTACCGAACCATGTTCAGAATCTTTATTTTTGGCTGAAAATGCATCGATAATATCTTGCACTAAAGCTATTTGAGAATAAAACTCACTTTCCGTTAAATCTCTTTGTAAAATCTGCTCATCTAGATTTTCAGACATTTCTTCAATCTCACATTGTACAGTATCAAAACTAGATAATAATTCCTGTAACTGACTCAATCTTAAGGATAATTCTTTTGTTTCTAAACTTGTTAGATTGGCAGATTTGGTTTTATAATTTTGTATAAAGGTTTTAATAAGTGAAAGTCTACTTCTAATCCCTCCGCGTTTACGGGATAAAGTTTTTAAGTGTTCCTTGGGATCATTTTTATTTAAAGACTCAATATTTATTATTGGAATTGGACTTTTGGATCTTGAAATATTCGATACATTTTCAACCATTTTTATATTTAAACTTTGTTTTATCTATGCAAAATTGATATTAAAATAACGAGAACAATGAGTTAGGTAAGTTATCGTAAATAAATTGTGCACTCTGACCGTATACAATCCAGCAGTCACCAGTCCAAACCACAGCTGCCGCAGAGCCCGCGACGAGACGAACAGCACAGCACAGCATGGCAGGACACTGCCGCACAGCACAGCACAGCACGCCGCCAGCAACGCCAGTTGCGTCGGGCAAGACGCAGCCGAAGCGCGACGAGGATTGAGGATTTCAAGCCTGGAATTAGTCAGCAAAAGCGTTGAAATAAAATGCTATGATGAGTGCACGAGATGGGTTTTTTCCTTTTTATTAATTACCTAACCAACTAAAGGGTTCAGACAGATAAATAAGTAGAACAGAAATAAGGTAAATAAAATGAAATGTAAGTTGTGTTCTACGTAAAGACTTAGTTCTACAGTTATTTTAACAAATGATTAACAAAGCAATATATTTATGTATTTATTAAGTGTGTAGTTTATTATAAGAATGAAATAATGTATTATTAACATTCGTAAAGTTATTATTTATTGAAAAGAAAGGCTAACGTACTTTGCAACGTGGGCAAATTCTTCGACAAAGGTTATGCGAGTTCAAGTTCGGCGCAGAGATAAGGAAGGCTGCACTAACAAGGCTCATAAACATAAATATTTTTACAAAATGATATTTACGTTACATAAATAGGCTTGAACAGCATAGAAAGAATGGCTCACAAAGCAAAGCAAAGAAGAAATTAGCCTAAAAATTATTAAATGGCGGACAAGAAAAATGGACTTTGAAATTGGTTTTGTCTGTGCAAATAAATAAGGCAAGGATGGTACGCATAAAGCAAGATACCGCCCTAAAGTGCTTCGAAGTAGCTAGGCATTCACACAGCAAATAGAAGTTGGAAATTAGGATAGGGAAAGCAAAAGGAATAGGCTTACTTTCTTTGTTCGGCCGGCGCCTTGTCGTTCACGGGTACCAATATAATGATGACACGACTCCTGCACTCCGGCTAAGTTTCCAACGGCATCCAAATTCCTTGTCCTGTCACGGTCGCCAAGATGTCTTGTATTGAAAGACTCGTATTATTTTATATTTGGGTTTATTGAAAATAGCTTACAAACAGCTTTGGATATAAATTAGGAATGGCGAGATCGCGGGTATAGATGCGCGTGCGTCTCTCGCGACGTCTTGTAGGGGAATCTGGTTGCGGGGTGCGGGCGGGCGCGGGCGGAAGGGCGCTCCCGCAGCTCACAGCAACACGATGTGAAGTTGTCACGCATTGCGGCGTGAACATAAATAAATAATGATGGACACTCCACACAGCCCTAAGCTAAGCCAAGCAGACCTTGTTTTATGGGTAATAGATGAGATAATATGCCAAAACATTTCGAATCTAAATTAAATCTAAATTTATTTACTTAGTGCTCTTATATTTTGTCTATTTACGAGTTTCTTTGAATAAATTCTTCCAAAACTCTTCCTTGTTGCGAGACATGTGTGCACGAGTAAGTGGTGGAAATAGAATTTTATGAAAATATGTATTTTGAGACGTAAAACGTTTAAATCAAGTAGGTACCTAATTAACAACGGAATGGAATATTCTGACTATGATTTTAAATTAAAATATTTTGAACAAAATCGTGATTGGTACTGTAATAGAATTGTTTTAGAGTAACCCCCTGAATACAGGGTGGTTCAACTTCTAAAGCTAGTAAATCGCTCCTCGCTGCCGCCGCCGCGGTGCTTGCGTGAGGAAAATTTTCGTGTAAAAACTTCTGCAGCTTATTAACTTGGAAGTTCTAGCGTCTGCAGATTGTCAATTAGGTTGAAACTTGGAATAGTATTTGCAGTTACGCGTGTCTTGTTAATTGTCAACGTTCTTGCCTGCTCAATTGCTTTTATTGTCATGAAAACTACACCTACACCTTACGTTGATAATTACAGTAAAGCTGGCAAAGAAAACCACATATTTACAACGTAGACTGAAATTGAGCACCGTTGCTTGAGTGGGTATAGCCTAAAGCCTTGGTCTCACAACGCAGTACGGTATGCGGTGCGGGACACATAATCGTATGAAAACAGCTAAGTTCTGTTTTGTTAAAAAAAATCTCTCGAATTCTATAACAATAGTGAGAAGCAAGCGCGGTGAAGTTGGGAGTGGGTACGCACAGCGTGGTGTCGTGTTGTTATCACACTACGGTCTGTGTCACAACTTTAGACAATATATATGTTTGAGCATACTGCGTCCCATGAAGAAACAATGCTTTACCGACATCGAAATGTCTAAACCCTTTGGTCTCTTGATCGGGGCGCAATTCGCTGCGGTATGCGGCGCTAGGTGACGTCACGACACGACGCAACGTCAACTACACTTCTTTCTTCTTCGTCCTGCGGAGAAGTGGTCATAACCGCATTTGCCCCTCACCGCTGATACAAACTTGAACGAAAGACTACTCTAGCTTCTTTCATACCGCACCGTTTACCGTATCGTATTGCGTTGTGAGACCGAGGCTTTACGAAGATATCTTTGAAATGGCTGAAAATGGAACTACGTTCGACTCTCGTTGGTTGCTGTCATGTCAACCGACACAGGTTAGTGAAGAGTTAGTATGATCAAAGCGATATGAGCGAGGCGCATGGGTTTCAAAATATCTTGGTGTATTGGTGCTATTGTTATTTTAATATTAATCTGCGGATATTGGCTTGGATCTTCCAAGCTATTGACTAGACTAGCTCGTTATTACATATTTATACTTGTAATGTTGACAACAAATAGGCATGGTTTTTCTCTCGACATCTGGCAACATGAACTGGATCAGGGTAGGTAAAATATATTATTTTATAGGGCTAACTTAGTTTTAATTCTTAAGTCATTTTAGATTAAGTGATGGTAAACTGTGTTAAGACTTATAAAACTCCGACTCAATACCGCGTACCACGTTGCGTACCACGGCACCCATGTAAATTAAAAGAAGAAAAATCGCTAAACACGAATTGTTTATCATATTGTTCGCGGTGTTTCACTTTATAACGGGAATGGTTCAGAAGTTTTTGACTACCTGTCAATTAAAACATTGTTTTGCATGTTTTAAGACGATTGTCATAGACAATTGTATGTTTTTCGAATAATAGGTCAATTACCATGTTTTGATTGACCTATTATTCGGAGTATGATAAACGCACACTTATTGGGGGAGATAATCGCGTGCCGAATCTTTCGGCCCTTTTTGGACGAAAGATACGGCACATTGTTTCAAAAGATTTTGAATAACTGAGATAAAACAGAATTCTGTTCTCAGAAGAGCAGCGCCTCGTGAGCCCTGATGCCTCTATCGTGGCCACCATGATTTCGAAGAGTGAGCAAGCGCCTCTTTTGAAAAAGTATGTAGATATTTCTGTGAAGAATGCGCACTAGAGGATCCACCTCCACTTCGAAGATCTCAACCTGCTACCCCGCCTCAGTATTTTAATAATACGCCGCAGTTTTCAATTTGCTGAACAAAGTAAATACATAATATTGCTCCCAAAGCGCTCCGTAGGCACCTTGTGTCACTTCAATGTGCTTGAAAACTAAAATGAGTTTTATAACGGTGTTTAAAGGTTCCATGTGGGATGTAGTGAGTTTTTAGTTTTATAACGGGGTCTAGAGGTTCCATGTGGGATGTAGTGAGTTTTTAGTTTTATAACGGGGTCTAGAGGTTCCATGTGGGATGTAGTGAGTTTTTAGTTTTATAACGGGGTCTAGAGGTTCCATGTGGGATGTAGTGAGTTTTTAGTTTTATAACGGGGTCTAGAGGTTCCATGTGGGATGTAGTGAGTTTTTAGTTTTATAACGGGGTCTAGAGGTTCCATGTGGGATGTAGTGAGTTTTTAGTTTTATAACGGGGTCTAGAGGTTCCATGTGGGATGTAGTGAGTTTTTAGTTTTATAACGGGGTCTAGAGGTTCCATGTGGGATGTAGTGAGTTTTATGAATATGAAATTACAGAGAAAAAGCACAATCGTTTAACTATCCACTATCTTGTAAAAGCATTTTTTTATAATCAGAATTAATCGGATGAAGTGAAAAAGAAAATGCTAGGTATCATTTAGGCACGAATACTCGGAGCTTTTGTGAAATACCAGATGTCCTTTTTATAGTTTTTCATGATTAAATTAGATATAGTTCATGTGCTAGGCTGTGACATCTCATAACTTTTGAAAAGCAATAATACTTTAAATGATAAAATGTTCATAACATCTTAAATATTGATGTACATGAAGTTTTAAGTTTTCAGTTATAGGACACCGGGATACCTACTTACAATAGTATTGTAAGTAGGTATCCCGGTGTCCTCGGTATTGACAATACCGACAATAAATTAGCTTAATTTCAACTGAATCAAAAAAAAAAATATTAATATTATAGGAGGTTGCAGGTTCGATTCCCGCCCACAAATGTTTGTACGATCTGCAGATTTGTTCAGGGTTTTCTGGTAGTTTTATATATTTAATAAAAAATATCTATCTATTTAATATATTGTGTTTATATATCATTCCGTGTGGTGCCGGCATAGAATTTCACCACCCCAACTCTTCCCGTGGGTGTCGTAAGAGGCGACTAAGGGAAACACAGCGGGGGGCGGGCAGCAGCGCCTTCTGCAGAAGAACTACACCGAACTGCGATCCCCAACCCGCATGCCCAGCGTGGGGATTATGGACAATAACCCCCAAATAATGATGCCATCTATGGCGCTCATTAGGGGAGGCCTATGTCCAGCAGTGGACTATTATAGGCTGGTGATGTTGATGATGTTGATGATATCATTCATCTAGTACCCATAACACAAGCTCTGCTTAGCTTGGGGAAAGGTGATGCTGTGTGGATTGTCCAGTATTATTTATTATTTATTCCTAAAATGACAGAATTTATATAAAGTTTAGAAACAATTATGACGGCTTGATGTCCCATCAAAACGTGCCTTGTTCAATCTCACTCGAGAACTAACTTGAATTCTTCGAGTGCAAACAGCAGATAGTTATCAAATTAATTAACGATCACACATCAAACAGTGTTAATTACTCCGGAATTGGTGTCATCAAGCAGTTGACACTGCCACAGAGTGACTCGAACTTCTACCTATAAATATAATATAGGAGTAGAAGTAATACAGAATTAAAAACGGTAGGATACGGAGGCTTTCCGGGTTTAAATTAAATATCTGGTCGAATCGACGTGTGACCTCAGAGCTGGTCAGTAACTGGCCTAGCGGATCAGCATTGCCAAGCCAGCGTCTTGGGGATGCTTCGGACTGATATTGATATGGATACGATGAGCTGTAGATTGTTTTAACAGTCTGCAGTTAGCTCAATTGTAAACACTAGTTCTAATTTGGTTATTTAATTCTAATTTCTTTGTAATAAAGGTTTTACTTTAAGAAATAAAAGGTGGAATTCATAATGACGATTATGCCCAACCAACACATAATTTTTTTTCTTTCCTTTTTTTACAATTAAATAAATAATTTCTTCTGGGCAATTCACACACCATCATCTAGCCCCAAGCTATGCAGAGCTTGTGTTATGGGTACTCGATGACTGTTATATTTAATTAGAAATAGAAAACGACCAGAACGCCCTGAAAAAATATGTACAGATCGTAGTTTACTTTTGTCCGCAGGCGGGTATCGAACCAATAAAGCTCTACAGCTGACAATGCCATCTGTAAAACTAGACCAAACAGAAATTTCTCTGGCCTTCCGAAGCCAGTTGATTGCAAGGTACTAAACAATCAAACATACACCTGGTAGTTCCAGCAACTAGATTGCGTCAGCTATTCAACCAAGCTAAGTTACCCAACTCGGTAATGCATACTGTACTTTACATACCTACGTCATTTGTGTATAGTGTGTCGATTCGTACAAGATTGTTTAATCAGGAATAATCAACAGTAGCTTAGCAGGGTTAACTCGAATACGACATAATATTCAACATAAACCTTTAATATAACTATATTCCATTTGTTATTAAAACATTGTGCCAATCATTATTTGTATACCATTTTAACACTGGGGCATTTTGACGTTTATACCTTTTGCCGCATGGCGTTCGATCCGTGTAGACATTTTGTCCTCTGCACATTCCTACCGTTGAACATGTTATCACGTTGACTGCCCAGTCCCGAAATGATTTTTTCAAAATACTAAGAATTTAATTTATTTCTGTAAGTATTGTTGTCTAAGGTAAGATTGAATTAAGGGCAGCAGGACGAATAATGTACTGTATTTATACTACATTTCACTCACAATAATTAAATGCTCGAGAGATGCTTAGATTTTTACTGTAGGATAGGATTCGTAACATCTGACAGAGAACCAAAGATATCGACATAGCTCGAAGAAAAACCGATAACCACTGGGGTAAACGTGTTCTTGAGTGGAGACCGCGACTCGGAAGACGTAGTGTAGGACGCCCTCCGCCAAGGTGGGATGAAGTTCTGCGAAATACTGCAGGCGGGTGCTGAATGTGAGATACTTATTATAGTAGATAGATAGATAGAAAGATAAAACATTTATTTGTACTACAAACACATATACAATTTACATTAAATACAGTATTCAACATAGGCACAATAGATATAAATAATCACACAAACATTTAGAAAGGCAAGTATACTTAAAAATAACCATGTGCGTAGGTACGTTTGAGTGTGCTGCACGACAAAAAGGCTAAGGCTCAGTGAAATATTTTGCTAAATGCAAAAACACTGATTTTCAGCCAAAACCTGATCGAGAGCGAGTAGAACGAGTTGCAAAACAATATATAGCCATCAGTAGATGCAATTTACAACGACAACTTCTTAATATATTAATAATACTTAAGATAAAAATCAAAAGCGATCCAATCACAACCACCAATGATGATCAGACAAAAGCCTATACGGGAATGTCAGATGCGGCCACTAGTAACAATAAATATACATCGCAACAGTCTGCAGTTTGCTCAATTGTTTCCATTGTAAATACTAGCTTTTATTTAGTTAGATAATTGTTATTCTCTTCAAATGCTGTAAGAATTACCTAAATATCAAACGAAAAAGGTCTTACAGAAGTCAGCAAGATGTCCTATAATGACTTTGCTAACGCCCTTTACGCGATTTCTTCGAAACTTTACAACTTTATTCCCTCGATCAAATTCCAAGCTGATGCATTCATTTGATGAAAAAAGTTTATTACGAATCATAGGTAATTTTTAAAAATTCAACTCGCATTTGTTTGGCTAAGTGGACACATTAATTTTGAATGATAATATACTCTAGAGAACGAATCGGTTGTTTCGTGATAATGAAATGTTTTAATATGAATGGAGCCAGAAAATTATTTATGAGGCAGCTTTGGCTATATGAGTATGCCTATCTTTTAGATAACACATCCAGCAATGAATAGAACATAAGTTAGCAATAAATAACATTTAAGTGCTAGGTCTTGTTTCATTTTAATGCTGGACAATCCACACAGCATCATCTAGCCTCAAGCTAAGCAGAGCTTGTGTTATGGGTACTAGATGACTGATATACGTAATACAACATTAAATAGATAGATATTTTTTTTAAACTGCATCGGAGGCAGACCTTCACCTACCGCGCCATAAAAGTTGTCGAAATTACTATGAAACTTGGAAAATAAAAGAAAAAATTCAAGAAAAACATCCCATAGGCAAGTATTGCAATAATTCATCTTCACCCCATTAGGTGTGATAAACTCCTATAAAAAGTCTTCCTTGTAGAAGTCCCGAAAAAACAATGACCACAGGAAAAAAACAGTGTGGATCTGCCCTAACAAAAGTTTCGAACGAAAGTTAATTTAAATAAACCAGACTAACACTCCATTTGTGTGCACGAACATAATTCCCAAAACTAATAACAAGTGGTTCTAACTTATTACTTTTGGGGATACGATTCGGAACGAGATTTATGTTTGCAATGATACTTAGTGTTTGCAAGATGATGCTGGACTAACGTCTGCACGCGGCTTTACAACCATTGTTATACTTATTATACTTAAAAAATACTGTTTTGGTCGCGAAACTAACTAAAATAATTCAATTTTAAAAGTTAGTTTTTTGATGACAATGTCAAAGATTTTATTTTTTTTTGACCTATAATTGTTTATTTTTTGTTTTTTCCTTTAGGCTCTGTCAGAATAAATATTTAATTTTCTTTTTTCACTTTACTACTTAGCAGTTCCCTATATTTTTACTAAATCTGCCCGTGGTTTCGAGAGTGTTCTTTCCAGATAAAAAGAGCCTATAATGCTGTTAATCTGGGTCAACAATTACATACATCTATGCAAAATTATAGCTAGCTCCATTAAGTAGTACCTATTGTCATGATGGGACTACAAATATCCAAACGGCAAACATCTGCATATCATAAAATAAAAAAACACATATTTTCGCATTTACAAAAGCAGTTTCGATTTTTGTTCAACTTTTCAAGACTTTGTTTTTGTCATTTCCTATATGTTTCCTATGTATGGTAAAAATATCTGTTTATGTAATATATTTTGTATTAAGTACCTATATCAAACATATAGACAAAACACTAGCTCTGCTTATCTTGGGGCTAGATAATGCTGTTTGGATTCATTATGAATGTAAGCGGGTTAACTACGAACCTATTATATGTTGTAAGAACACCAACGTTTCATCCCTTAACGAGGGAGACTTCATCAGGGTGAGTGCGGCTTTATTTAAATAACCCACATCTACGCTCGCAAAGTTCATGAGGTCACTTGCCCTCGAGGACATTAATAAAGAGAAATTGAAAGATTTCGTCGTGACTTGAACTTGACTTAGTACAGGAACTATAAGGGCAGTATACTAACAAAAATTTTAGAAAATAGCGTCCTGTCCCGTCTTCGCACGGGTATTAAACAAAAATTTCAAAAATTCTATAATTTTACTCACTTAACATTATTCAAGTTCTCATGCGGATCCCTAACTTTATTGAAAATATTCTATCGTCAAGGACTAATATTATATTCATCATTATAATGTAGGATTCTAATGATGAAATAATTTTTCAAATTGGTCCAGTTGTTTTGGAGCTTATTAAACTTAACAAACATGAAATCTTTCCTGTTTATAATATTAGTACAATATTAGTATAGAAACAACAGCGATACCATCTTAAACGAACTAAATGAAACTTTTGTCTTTACCAGGATTGACTAAACGACTGTTAACACTATCATACATACATAGTTCTACACCGTCAGATATAGCATCCAACTTTTGTTAGCACATTAGGTGTAAATGCATTACCGCTTCACTTTGTATTCAAGCCACGACAACTGTGATGCATTTCAACTGGCATTGTCGCCGTGAAGCGTTGATTTGTGATAGAACTGTGTCATGTTCGTTTAACGAGTTAACTGGGTTAAACTGAAAACGCTTTACTTTATACTTAGTGGTACCAAATATATGAAGGTAGCAAAGAAGGTAGTTTTAAGGAGTGGATAGATAAGATATGATTTATTTATATATTAAAATATATATAACACTAGCTGGGTGCTCGCAATTTCACCCGCGTAACTCCCAATCTTGTGATTTTCGGGATAAAAAGTGGCCCATACATATGTTATCCAGATCATAAACTATCTGTGTACTAACTGAATACAAAAATCCGTTTAGTAATTTTGCGTGAGAGTAACAACATCCATCCAGACTTACTTGGGTAAGGCCGCAGATTTTGCCACTTTAAAAAAAAGAAAATTGTCTCCTAAGTTCATCATAAAATAAAACAGAAAATAACAGTTAAACTGTAACACTGATCTCATAATAACTTCTTTCAGTTATCTTTTATCTAATTTAGGATATTTTAAACAGATTATGGTGAACTATCATGTTAAAACCCCAATCTGAATATTTAAGGGCCCTAATTTTAGATAAAAAAGTGATGTCTTTGATGGTAGACTACTTACTTGTCACTTTTTTCTACCTTTATTTAAAGAGTCTACTGAGCAGTTTTCATTTATTCTAATTGTCTGATTGTTGAGATACAAGAACATGGTTTTAAACTATTGAAAACATGCATTAATCAATGATTTATAAACATTTAAACATTTGTCTCTTTTATTTCACTTCTACGTTATTGTTTTCTTCGTTACCGGTATTTCGAGACACAAGCATATAAATGTAATTTTTTGTAGAAATTGGGAATGATTATGGCAACACCATTCATTGACGCGTTCATAGAACGCCATCTTAATCGTGACAACATTGCGACAAGTGGATAATCTGTGTTTCGTCAGCAAAAATCAAAAGTGTTTTTTGGTGGAATTAAAGGTAAATATCGCCTTTTTAACTATTTTTTATGTAAAACTATGTGTCGAAATGGATAATGTAGATGATAGTTTATAGATTTATTCCAAATTTGGCTTAATTTAGAAATTATAACCTATAAAACTCTTGAAAATGAAGCTTCTACGTTACTTAACCGTTACTTCTATGTTACTGGTAACAAATATTCTACGTTACGTAACGTAGAAGCATTGTAAAGACTAGTGCATGTTAATTTCGCTAGTTATTATAAAATCGTTGGAATAAAAAAATGCTACAGTGAGTCTTTTCAAAATGACATTTGTAGATGAGAAAAAATGATTTTCTATATTACCGATAGTTGGCGTACAAGAAAAAATATCTGTCAAAGTTATTCCCAATAAAAAATAATTTTGAAATATCGAATTTTCATAACAAATATTTTTTGACAGACTAGCCATCTGTTGAAGCCATAGGAAACCTTTGAAACCAAAAAGGTCACCTTGAAAAGACTTCGTTAGCGAAAAATGTTCATATTATTAGTGTTTAGTCTGATTGATTACAATACATAAAAATGACGCAAAAATATTTTTTTAAAGATTTATAACTAAGTGATTCTCGTTTCTTGTTCCTGGAATTTAAAAAAGAATGTGTTACCATTTAAAATAAAGATTTTATTATTACCGTACCCAGTAGTTTTTTTTATCTTAAGCATCAGTAGGTTGCCTAGCCTAGGTTTGTCAGGCTGTCTTTGTCAGGCATCATCAAAAGGTAAAAACTAATCTACATATATACTAATATTACAAATATTATAAAGGGGAAAGATTTGATCGTGTGTTTGTTTGAATTGAATATGCTCCGAACTACTGGATTGATTTGAAAAAAAAATTCACTATTATAATCCTTAATTTTCCCCGAGGAACATAGGCTATAGAATATTTTTCAATAAAGTTAGGAATCCACATGAAAAATTAAATGTTTGTTAAATACCCACGCCAAACCGGGGCGGACGGCTCTAATTATACATTGATCACGTATCTGCTGCTCAAGATCTTCTGTGTTCTTGGCGGAAGCTTTAAATATTGATATGGGCCCTAAAATAAGTTTTTTACCACCCATAACTGCTCTTTTGTTGCCTGAAATAATTTATTTATTTATTTAAAACGCGGCAGCATGGTCTCTTGGTTTACGCCCAAGAGTCGCTCTGCTAAGGCACTCATATCACTGAATCTACCGATTTACTGCGCCTCCTTTTAGTTTGGAGTTGCCATCGCCTTTGAAGCTTATAAAATCTTCGCGGAAAATGCGCACAGATACCTATCGTTTCTAAGCGCTCTTATTCCCTCAAGTAGGCGAGACGATACCGGCTCGCTGCCGCAAGCGTCAACGATCTGAGGAGAATTTTCAGGTGTTTTATATTCTTCTGGTCTAAACTGTTATAGTGATCCGGACTGTTTTTTATTTTTTTATAATGTAAGAAGTTTTACGTCTTTTTGTGGACAGATTATCCGTTACTCTTATTCTATTCTTAATCACCAGGGTGCATCAAAACTCTAAAATACACTCGAGAGCAATGAATCCGGGTCACTCAAAGAAAAAAAAATTATTTACTAACTAATTCAAACAGATTGTCATCAATATTCTTTGCATAAGGGATTTTTTATAAAAATATTAGATTATCTAGACCTTAAAAAGGTTTCGTTCTAGTTTTGCTCCAAAACTAACAACAAGGTAAAGGTTTTTTGTTCGGCACCTTGAACTTCTTCTTTACCTTGAAAAGATTCAGGTGAACAAAAATCAAAGTGGTCACTTTTTTCCCAGTTTTACTTTTTCATTTCATTTTAATTTTGTGACGTGTCCAGAGTCCTGTAAGGTCCAAAGGAAATATAGAACGTTTTTTGACACTAATACCCACTTAACCGAAGGACGTCACTATATTTGCCAAATCGCAGTTTCCACTCAAACACGTTTACCCTAGCCGTAATCAGTTCTGCAAGAGATATCGTTGGCCCGGAGTGGCAGTCACTTCAGCTTGCATTTTTTTCCTATAATATAAGGTTGGTTACATATTTATTTATTCTTGACTTAATAACAAACAATGTATGCTTTTAGCCTCTTAATGAAATAAAAAGTTTTTGTCTCTTGTTTTTAGTCTCTACATACATCCTGTGCTGGACGGACGAACAGTTTTCATAATTCTAACAGAAAACCACACTGTAACAAAAATGTCGGACAAAAATTGAAGACGTAGCATAGACCGAGAAGCCTTATTAAGATCCTATTGGCTTATTCGGTATGGAACCCTAAAAAGAATTCAAACAGTAAACATCTTCAATGAGAACCATTTTCATTTAAACTCTGGAACTTAGATGCATATCGCCGCTTTACCACGTCATTCGAGCAAAGTAGCGCGTTTAAGATAGCTAAATGATGTGATTATCGTGAATATAATAGCTGTAAGAGAGGATCTTAAGGCTTTATGCCTCATTCAAGGAACCCTTTGAACACGAGCTGTTGACTGAAAGTGAGACGTTCGAAAGGTGGGTGTGAATTTGTGTATAATGAGTTCTTATGTGTTAAATTCTTAATGATACCATACACGGTGGTTTTAGTCTTAGTATTGATAGCAATGAATTATTTAACCTGTACTCCAGCAAAACTGAAAACACAATGTTTGGCATTGCCATACATAACCTAGGTTACGTATTAGACGTTTGGGGTGGAAACCCTAGGTCTTTGGGGTCCTGGGGCATATGCGGTATAAATAACCTCACACAAAGCTACTCATAGAGTCACAGGTGATCATAATGCTGGCTTTCATATCGGTTAAGGAATCGCCGTGACTATGCTGCTAGCATTCTGGGTAGCCTTCTGGCATAGATTTTTAGGAAATAGATAAAAGTGTAAAATACCTTTTTTAATTGTTTTATTCTGTTAATTAATGCTATTTTCTTTGTTAATAAGTAACTGTTAGATATGTGGAAACTGTTGAGGTATGGCAATAATACTATTAATTTTAACGAACTGTATTATTAAAGCATGTATGTAGGTATTTTAAATGAAAAAAATTACTATATTTTAATAGAACTGGTGGCCTAGGTACTTATTATTGGTCAAACAGACCAAGTAGACTGTAGACACTGCTTGTATTATGACATCTATGGGCATAGAACATCGTATATGTTTTGTTTTGTTTTTTTCTTTGTAAAACGTCCCATTTCTCCTTCAATAACGCTTCAAACACACGTCAATCACGCTTCAAAGGAAACACAGCAATGTGTCTGGCTTCAACCTTATTACAAGCACTTTAAGATTATATTCCTCTGAATATATCAGTGAATTCAGTGGCGACTGACAGTAACCTCCATGAGTGGCCGTTTATATGGAGAATTAGGGTAAATAATATATTACCAGGTCAACACTGGCCGGCCTCAATCGAAGCACATAACAATCTTTCATTCAACCTTCACCTATTATTCTCTATTAATCTAATTACTCTTTAAAAATATTCAAAAGTTTAATAAAATGAAAATGATCAATGATCCAGGAGCAAATAAAAAACCAAGTTTTGCTCCAACTCGAAAACCAACAATCTAAGAAGGTAAAGGTTTCTCGTTCGCTTATTTTACCTTTAAAAGATTGAAGTGAACAAAGAATCAAAGCGATCACTTTATTTCCCATTATTATTTATGTAGTTTGTATTTTGTGACGAATCCAAGAGTCTTTAAGGTCTAAACGAAATAAAGCACTTCGATTTTGATTTTGATATGATAATGGATAACCTTGAATAATTTCGGTCACAGCGTCAGTCTGTGGAACAAGGGAGAAGTTCCATTTAGCGAACCGACATAACAATGAAAATAATTCCGTCTACACTAATATTATAAAGAGGAAAGACTTGATTATTTCTTTGTTTGAATTGAAAAGGCTCCGAAACTACTGGACCGATTTGAAAAAATCTTTCACCATTGGAGTCCTAAATTTTCCGTGATGAACATAGGCTATACAAAATTCAAAAAAGTAAGTGATCCGCATAAACAATTTAATAAGCATACCGTGCGCAAATATACTCAACTTATTATGGTTTCGCTGCTTGCTTTTTCTCTACGTCGATGTAGAGAAAAAGCAAAAATGTCAGTTATAGAGTGTCATTAAGGAGTGTCGAGTAAATGTCAAAAACTCCAATGCTGCTAAAAAAGTTAAGGATCCGAAAACTGTGAAACCCAACGTTTTAGTGTGTATAATTTCTGAAATTATTATTTAATACTGGTGCGAAGCCGGGGCGGACTGCTAGTCGGAATATAAAAACAATTTGACTACATCTGAGTGCACAAACGGTGGTATTTATGTGCCGCTGGCGCCCCTGCCAAATGTTCCAACCATTCCTTATCCCATTGAAAAGGGAATATTTCTACACGAGTGTAGTAAGGGTACAAGCAATTTTTTACACAATAGAATGATGAATACACTCTGGTGCAGGGAAATTTGGACTTAATGGTGGTGTTATAAGCTAGGTTTTCTAGTGCTTTGTGCTTGTGTAAATGTTCTTTCTCGTAATTTAATACGCAGTTTGACTTATTCTTTATTATCTTATATTATTAATATTTATATATATGGGCAATAACCCCCACATAATGATGCCATCTATGGCGCTCATTAGGGGAGGCATATGTCCAGCAGTGGATTATTATAGGCTGGTGATGATGGTGATGATGATGATTAATATTTAACTGTGTTATTTATAAGATTATGTAGGTACATCCGATATCTAAAACTCAACACAAGCTGCGAAGCTTGGAACAAGACAACGCTGTGTGGATTGTCCAGCATAATTAATTTATGTATTTAGATTTATCACCAAAGAAAATTATAAATAAATAATCAAATAATATGTAGTTATACTTCCCTACTCCACTCCTAACTCACACACTTACACTCTTAGCATATATTAGTTAATAAGACTTTATATTTTTGTATGTATGTTAGTCTGTAAGGTATTTGTTGATATGGGCCCTAGAATAAGTTTTTTACCATCCATAACTGTTCTTATGTTGCCTGAAATATATGATTATTAATCCACTTCATTTAATTATTCATCTCGTTAAAAAATACATTTTTTACTATAGAAAATACAACAAAATTATTATAAAATAACTCTACAGTAAAAAATATATCAAAACGGTGGATCACCGACCGCGAAGCTAAGCTCAAGCGGCCGGTGACTAGGGCTGCATTAATATTATTAATATTATTATTATATATGTTTGTAATATTCTTTTTCCAATAAAGTATTTTCTATCAAATAAAATAAATTTTTAGTATACAATACAATACAAAAATGCTTTATTTTACAACAGAAAAATAACATAACAAAAGACATTACATAAGATAAGTACAAGGCGTGACCTTATCACTTAGCAGCGATCTCTTCCGGGCAACCTTTGGATGGAAAGAATAATTTGGCTATAAAAAAGGCACCATAACTGAAATTTATATTATTGTCATACCATGAGTACTTATAAGAAATCATATGTATTTATAATATAGTACTACGATACATAAATAAATATAATATCATAAATATAAATATATACCAATATTAAATTTTCTGATGACTCGTGTCAAGGAAAACTCCTTGACACGAGCCTTAAAGACTGGGTAGGGAACTGCTTTTCTAATGCAATAAAAAACTACATCGATTTGAAATTCCTAAATCCTAATTATAGCTAACATTAGCTCACAAAACCACAGAACTAACACAATTTTCTTATTCTATAACGTATAAAAACTGCAAAAATGAACTTTATTTACCAATTTCAACAAATAAATTAAAACCAGTTCATATTCAACATTCTAGATCATTTGTTATTATTAATTTTCGTTACAAACCACTAACAAGTTACGAATCGATTATTTCAAAAGCTATACATTTTTCATCCTGATAAAAATTATTAATGAGGAATCAAATTATTGAAAAAATGTGTTGGTCTGGTTGGATTTCATCTGTCGTGAAAAGAAAATGTGAGTGTTGGTCTGGTTGGATTTCATCTGTCGTGAAAAGCGTGGTTTATACGATCGCCTATTGTAGTAATAGAAGTAAGTACTTGCTTTATAATTTTTTTGTGCACTGTAGTACCCACGAACGTTGAAGTGGTTATAAAAAGTAAATGCACTTTGTCACAATGTCGATATTAATAAGTTATAGGGAAAGCCTTTATTCAGGTATTTAAATTGAGTTTACAATAATAAATTTAGACATGGCTGCAGATGTCAAAATTTATTATTGTAAACTGGGCAAACCTACTGTGTAAGTATTTGCCCAGTTTTAATATCCCTCAGGTGAGCTAAATGCCAAGGCATTTTCAACCTTTTTATACCCAACCTCATCTAATACCGATTTCATGCACGCAACGCTTGCAAAAATTATAAAAAAACCTCATAATTATACTGAGAGTTACGAGTGAATTAATCCTTACTTATATAAATGCGAAATCAACTCCGTCTGTCTGTCTGTCCGTCTTTCACGCCTAAACTACTGAACCGACTTTGACGAAATTTGGCATAGACGTTGTCGGTAGACCGGGAGAAAGGACATAAGATACATTTTATTCCGGTGTCATGTTCCCGCGAGATGATATCCGATATAACAGAAAAAACCGAATTAAATTTATTATTTATATAAAATATGTAATATGTTTAAAACCAATTAAAAATTTATAATAATTTAAAATTTAAAACCATTTTCGACTTCTACGTCGACGAAATTGCGGCCAAAACCTATTAAAGTTATAAAAACCACTTCATACAATTCCTGTCCCACATTACTAGTACCAATTAACTAATTAAAGAAAAGCAAGTCATTACTTACTTGCTCCATATGACGCGTTAAGTAGGTTACTATTCACAGTTCACACACAGAACAAAATCACATTTCTATCTCAAAGTAGTAAAGCACATTTTGATTCGAGAAATTCTATAGTCGCAACAAAAGTTCGTAATGCACACGCGAGTTCGTAGCTATGCTACGGCGTAGAGTGCGGGACGACCGACCTCTCGTAGCGACCGCGATAGACTGAATATTTTTACCAACGGTTCTTCGTTAGAAGCCTCTTTGGTTGTCTTATTGATGGTATTGAAGGAAAAGTTTCTTTAGTTTTCGATTTGTAGGTATAATTATTGGGAGAAGTAGGGTACTGTAGTGTTAAGTACCTATATCCTGCGACGCTGGCGGGTTCGATCTCCGCCTCGGGATAATTTGTACGATCTGTAGATATATGTTCAGGGTGTTCTTGTCGTTTTCTGTGTATAATAAAAAATATCTATACCTATAATGTAATCATATTGTACCTATTATGTATATCAGTCATCTAATAACACAAGCTCTGCTTAGCTTCGGGCCACGTGATGCTGTGTGGATTGTGCATCATTATATATCTTATTTCATTTTATACCCGTTATTTGATAAAGGGTTGGAGTTGGTTGGATGCTGCATTATTTTTTCGAATTAAGTAATTGGGTTTTAAAAAGCGAATAGCTGACGGCTCACTTGTACAACGAACCGAATAAAAATTAAATTAAATCTATCAATATTCAAAACATTGAAAAAATTAAATGGCTTTGGGTCTAGACTTCTTTCAATATTTTTAGCAAAATCTATTTTTCGAAGCTCCAATTTATTCAGGGTAGCTGTAAACACTGAGTATCTGGTGCAAAGCATCAGCATTGCCATTTGCCATAAAGCGGGCATTGCAGCCAGCGTCTTGGGACCAATCCGACTGGCATTGATATGGATCAGTTGATCTACCAATAGATTGTTTGCAGTCTGCAGTTACCTCAATTGTTTTAATTGCTAAATATGTAGTTCTTATTTTGTTTCTATAACTGATATATTTAGTTTATCTTCTTTGTTAATAAAATTAATTGATCAAAAGTCTTCGGAACTTCGCTTGGACCCTCTACGTTACCATTCCCATGCTAAAGAAGGTCCTTGAACCCGCAGTTCAAGAATCGTAATCGACAATTTTCTAGATTATTTAGAAATAACTCCGAGGGCTTACGCACTATAAAAAAACCGTACAATTGATATAAAGTCCGATAAGTTGACCCATAAAATTTACTCATTTTATGGGTCAACAACGGTTTTGATTTTTTTGAAAAAAACAATGTTTATTAAGTAACATTTTACTGTATTTATTATCTATCTACTTAATCTAGTTAATGAAATACATACAATTTTTACTCTGTTATTTTGCATGCAATGACCTAAATATAAAAAATGACTAAATAAATAAATAAGATGATCATGTTTCCTCGCTAACCTAGCGTTAGCGCGTTCTATGTCACGCTTTGCATAAATTTCACCTATAAACCATAAATAGAAAAGTACCTATTGTTATTTTACACAAGTAGTATTGTTTTACAAAACGCATATTTTAAAAGACATAAATTCATAATACAACGAAATTGATATTAAATGACAACTTTGCTACCGTAGCGTAGCTAAGTCCATTACATAATTTAAAAATCATTACTTTGGGTTTAGGCATTTATTTGAATCGCTTACCGTCATTGCTGCCCAAGCGGGTCATGCCGATTTTTTTTAATATTTCGAATATTTGTCACTTGACACGTGCTTAAATCTGAATTGCGTTTGATTAATCAGTCTTTGAGGCTTTAGAAACCTCGTGGGAAAATGAGACTGAAAGATATCAAAAAATCCTAAACCTAAATTATTGTGGGTAGCGGCATAAAATCACTTCTACGAACAAAAAATATTCATAACAAGAAAAGCGTTAAGCTCTCAGCGTAATAACACGATATCTATCACGTCGTGTCATGAACACAAATTTTCATTCCGTTTCATCACACAATCCGGTTGAATAAACGTAAGTTGGATTAAACACGACCTTTAAGATGTTTCAAAGAATTAGAAAACTGAAGTGGCAGTGGGCCGGTCATATTTCGACTAGAACCGACAATCGCTGGGAAAACATGTTCTTGAGTGGAGACCGCGACTCGCCAAACGTAGTGTGACTCGCCAAACGTAGTGTAGGACACTCTCCAGCCAGGTCGGATGACGACCTGCGAAAGACTGCAGGCATATGCTGTATGTGGCGCTATGGCGCTCATTAGGGGAGGCCTATGTCCAGCTGTGGACATGGGATAAAAGTATATATTTTTAATTTTTATTAAGTTTAATATATTTTATTATTGAATAGTATATAACCTTTATTGACAAGAACTTTACTATTAAATATCCAAATTATAACTACTACATAATAATTGAAGCAATTGTGCTAACTGCAGACTGTTGCAAACAAATTATAGATACCTCAACTGATCCATACTATAGACTTCTTTAATTAATTTACGCAATTATTCAATTTTTCATTTTTTTTGAGATAAAAAAAAATAAAATAGGTAGTTCGGCAGGTACCTTAGTAGTTTTATTCTTTTGATTTTACTTTATTTTATATTTTTCTATTGTGTGTTCTGTTTTGATGATGAGATATTTGTGGCAGCATCAATCAGTTTTTTTTTTAATTTTGTTGTTTTAGTTTATCGTACCCAAAAGGTGTCAACTGGTTCTTGTTAATCATGCATTCTGTGCGAGAATATGCAAAACAGTACTCAACAAGAAAATAAAGTAGGTAAATATATTTTTAGCACTAATCAATTTCCAAGAGTCCTGTAAGGTCTAAAGGAAATAAAGCAGTTTGATTATGATTCTGATTTTAATTTCAATTTCCACAAAGATTCCACAATTATATGTCAAAAAGCTCTGGTTATGAATCATGTACGTGACAGAAAGTTCTAGTTAATTTTAATAAACAGTTCAAGGTACACATTAAGTTACCTTCGCGTGACAACTGAACTTTCATATTTTAAACGCGCTGCGGTCACACCGGCCTTGTAATAAGCCCTGCAATATAATAATAGCTAAAGCTTCTTTGCTATTATTTAAAAATAAATAAATTGACGACCACCGCGGCGCGGTGGGCGAAGGTCCGCCTGCGACGCAGGAGGTTGCGGGTTCGATTCCCGCCTCGGGACAAATATTTGTACGATCTGCAGATATTCAGGGGTTCTGGTTGTTTTCTATGTATAATAAAAAATGTCTATCTATTTAATAATAAGTATTCTATTATGTATATCAGTCATCTAGTACCCATGACACAAGCTCTGCTTAGCTTGGGGCTAGATGATGCTGTATGGATAGTCTGGCATTATTATTATTATTAAATAAAAAAAATATAAATTGTTTATTTAGATTACCATGACTCATACAAAAATGACATTTCGAATACACAATAATAAAAATAAAAATACAATGAAAAATTAATTGACATGTGAACAATATTATCAAATTCTACAGAAAATTTTACTACATAAAATATAAGAAGGACACTTACAAACAAAAATAATATGCGGACACGAGGGACCATCAGTGACCGGGGCACCGCCCTTTAAAAAGGGTTGAAATAATCAGCATAAATAATCATAATTGTTATGTCTAACTCTATTGGTTATATTCACTCGCTGTGTAACATATTCTGTTGCATAATGATGCGAAGAAAATATCGCATAATGATACGAATCGTTTGCTGAGGACGAGGAATATTTTATTTAATTAGAAAGTATTACAAAGTTTACATAAAGTTTACCAGTGTGGCACTATTTAATCACAGACGGAGAGTTTAGTTGTGAGAGTTTGTGTTGGTCACTCGTCTTTAAACGAAAGTGTTACTATAATTAAGTAGTTCATTCTTTACCATTACGTTAGGAAAGAAAAAAAAAATTAAAAAATAAATAGAAGAAGTATTTACAATTAAAACAATTGAGCTACTGAAGACTGTTGCAAACTACAGGCAGCTCAACTGATCCTTATCAATATTATTCGGAATTGTACCAAAGATGAGAAGTTCATTGACTTTGGGTAACTTCTTATAATCTACGAGACTACAAAAAGAAACTCGATATTCCATATTTCAATATTTTGAAATTACTATGTGATATATTTTGCAAATAAACTTTCGTGCCACCATTTAAAACACAGCTTTTCCTAGTGCTAGTACCTTTGTGATCATAATTTCAAAATCACTTTAAACATTTAAAAAAGCGTTTTGTCGCTAGTTTATACATTTCGGTGTGACGGTATCCAGGGGTCAGTGTACCAACCAATGTTGATTTTCATTTTCATGATTCGCCGGCCACACGCAGTGGAGTTGCGAGCCCCAACATATTAATAATACACCCAGCCCAAGCGAACCAGCGCAGAAATGAATATACAGTACGATTTTAACGGGTATTAAACGCGTATTTTTTTTCTCGAGTCTGAGTCTCTGAGTCGTCTCGTGACCACGACAGAGTGCAAACCTATTGAAACGTCAAGAGAAAAAAATAAATAAAAAAAATACGCGATAAATACCCGTTAAAATAGTAATAATCATTGTGTTCACATCGCTTAAAAAAAATTCATTATACAGTACGAGCTGCATATTAAAAGTATATCGATTATTTTGACTGTAGGTATACTTTTAGAGCCTAAAAGCTTCTAAAGTGCTTCCATAGAATAAGTACGAGTTGTTTAAATGATATGATAATATAAACAGAGAAAGAAAAACACATACCTATGTATAATTGTGACATAAATAAATTTTAAAAAGTGTTAAAGTTCATTCATTTTTAGCGACTGACCACAATTTCGACCACAATTTTATAACTACAATATATATTAGATAAAACTTTGTTCTGAAAGATGTATAACTCAAACAGTTTGGTAAAAGGTGAAAAGAATTGGCTGAAAGCGATTTCTTGCGCAACAAAAGCTTATAGAACAGAACGTTAAAGAAAAGCGTTGCAGTTGCTAAATTAGAAAATGAACTAAATATATTCTGCGTTGTCCCAATGCAAGGCGTTCAAACATTCATCTGTAAAGGATTTTAAGTAAACAGAAGCTGCGTTCCTAGCTTCGATCAGACAAAAAAAATCCCAAAACTCTGTCTCAAAATCTCAATGGTGACCAACAATTTAGTTAGTGAGTTGTGACCAACTAAAGGATTGTTTCCAACCATTCACACCAGTAAGACTACCACTAGTATTTAGACGAAATATACATATATTTTGGATGACCCATATCTGCACACACTTTCAATATATATCGTGTTTGTATAAGTAGGATGAAGCTTTGCCCAAAAGCGTTGATAACTTTCCATCGCTCCATGCTAAGCTTAAATATTTGAACACGTCTAGTGCTGTTCCGAAGTTACCTGTATCAAGATACACAGCTTGATATTGCATGAGACCACCTATAGTGCATCTCTACTGAATTGAAAACGAATACACTTATACATACCTACTCCTATTCCTATTTAGATCCATGTTTCTTACGGTTTTCCCGAAAGGAACAGAGAATAAGTGAATTCTTGTATACAGTATATTTATACTTAACTATAATACTGACGACCTCTGTGGCGCGGTGGGCGTAGGTTCGCCTGCGACGCAGGAGGTTGCGGGTTCGATTCCTGCCTCGGGACAAATATTTATATACGATCTGCAATTATTTGTTCAGAGAGTTCTGGTCGTTTTTTATGAATACTAAAAAAATATATATACTCGTATATTATGATGTATATCAGTTATCTAGTACCCATAACACAAGCTCTGCTTAGCTTGGGGCTAGATAATGTGTGAATTATCCAGCATTATTTATTATTTATTTAATAATTTATCTATATTTTATGATATAGATGCTCTATAATAATCCTAATTGATGAGATAGGTATTTACCATTATTGGAGTTTTCCGATATTTCGGCACAGTTTAATGCGCCGTGATCCGGAACAACTTGAAGCTTAGTGTTAACCTTGATAATTTCAAAACTATTATCTTTGATAGAGACTTGACCAGAACTTGCAACGTATTTATTTAATTTCACACTCTCTAGACAAATTCTAGAACAAAATACCTCATAATACTTACTTGAGCGTGATATTGCAGCGTTCCCGTGTACGATTTCACAGCTAGTAATTTTCATAGATTTTACAAAAAATATTCTCGACTGTCGTAAAATATCACCTACATAATAATAGTAAAAAAGTCTAAATTCGTTTATATACAGTCACGAACCCGCTGTTTCGCTTCCAATTGTTAGAATGAGTTATATTCTCGTGACAACGCGCACGTTAGTCGCTAATTGGATAGTAACGCTTCCATAAAGCTATGGTAATGAGCAACAATCGCGAACTTGGAGTAGCAGACGAGGAAGATCAGAACACCGCGCTTGCGATAATAAATACAAATTGGTGTACTGGTAAATCCTACTGATATGGATGGTTGTAAGTATGGATGGATGTTTATTACACTTTCACGCAAAAACTACTAAATGGATTTTGATGGAACAGATAGTTTATGACCTGGAATAACATATGGGCCACTTATCCTGAAAATCCCACGGGATCGGAAGTTACGCGGGTGAAATCGCAGGCACACAGCTAGTAAATAATAATAATAGAAGGCTTGGTCCAGCGATGGAACTAAACAGGTTTACAAAGAAATAATATCTCAAATAATTCAGATTCGATTAGTTTTTAAGATATTATAAATACTTAGAGACAGACTTAGAGATTAAATAATACCCCGAGTGCCAGGGCTTATGCAATGCACTATAGAAAATCTTAGAATTAAAATTAAACTTATAAGTATCTACAGGTATCATAAGCATGTATTGACGAATTTAATCACGGCCGGTCTTGAGTATGGAGAGAATGAAACTTTTTAGGATCCGGGTACCACATTCATTTTGTTCTGTCTCTTGTGCTTGACGTAGATGCAGATAACCCAAAAATCGAAAACATTAATAAACATTCAATAGAATTAAACGACACCCTCCCATAGACTTAAAAGGCGGCCGACAAAACCATGATCCGACACGCTCTTGCTTGTTTTATATCTATGGGATAGTATATCCATATATTCTTTCATATTACTCAAAAATCTGAAACGTTCATAAACATTCAATCTAATTATAAGACACCCTCCAATAGACTGAAAAAGCGGCCGACAAAAGCATGGTCCGATACGCGCTTGCCTCTTTTATACCTATGGGAAAGTAGAGTTAAAATATTTTCTTTCATATTACCCAAAAGTCGGAAACATTAATGCACATTTAGTGTAATTATAAGTTATATCCCATATACTGAAAAAGAGGCCGACAATAGCACTATCCGATACGCTCTTGCCTGTTTTATATGGGCTCTATTATGGGATAGCCCGCCGTGTGGTGCCGGCATAGAACTTCACCACCCCAACTCTTCCCGTGGGTGTCGTAAGAGGCGACTAAGGGAAACACAGCGGGGGGCGGGCAGCAGCGCCTTCTGCAGAACAACTACACCGATCTGCGATCCCCAACCCGCATGCCCAGCGTGGGGATTATGGGCAATAACCCCCAAATAATGATGCCATCTATGGCGCTCATTAGGGGAGGCCTATGTCCAGCAGTGGACTATTATAGGCTGGTGATGATGATGATGTATGGGGTAGTCCATATTTTCTTTTATCTATATATATACCCAAAAATCGCAAAAATGTATTAACATTCAATCTAATTATAAGACCATAGACTGAAAAAAGACGGCCGACAAAACCATGGAAAATGTATTGTATTGTCTGAAATAAAACATTTTTATATATTTATAAAAATCATGGTCCGACCCGCTCTTGCCTGTTTTATTCTAATTGGAGAGCAGAGTCCACATTTTCTTTCATACCCGGATCATTGTAATTAACGAACGAGTTTCGCCGACGAAGTTTTAATGATAAAGTTCGACATGCAATGGTAGGCTTAGGTAACAAACACTTTAATGTAGACTTTTGATTATTATAGCTGATGCCCGCGGCTTTAGACGCGCTATTTTATTGACGCTTGAAAAGATTCAGACCTGAACAGAATGATCAAATAACAAACAACATATCAAAACGACTGTTCAGACATTTTGAGGTTAAGAGTAGCAAAAAATTGTGAAAACAAAAAAAAACAAAACTACTAATTAAACGGCTTCTGAGTAGAAGAAACATTGTACTTTTATCGATTAGGAGACGGACCAGATTGAACTTGAAATAAATATCTTTTAAAAAAAGATTTTTCTTCTGTTCATGCATTTGCATAACTTTTTTGAATTCATATTATACAGCTTTTGAGCAACTTGTTCATGACATGCTAGGTAAACAGTGAAAACAATTTTTTTTTTTTTTATGAAAACAAATTTGAAACAAAACAAGAGCAAACTTCTAGTAATTACTAAGAAAGAAAATTAAAGCAAGACGCGGCGATATTTGATCCCTTTTAAAACTATTTCACTTTTACAATTCCATTCAACACTAACTAATTAGATGCCAGACAGTGTAAATGATCAAACAATATTGTTTAGTAACCAAAAGTAAAGTTTTCACAATATTTTAGAGTTAATTCCAGCTCAACATTGCAAAATATAAATCTCCCAGTTGTCTTATCCTGTGAACCATTAGTGTTGTCACACACTGGAGCACCGGTACCCTGTCCTGTGGCCGTACTTACCTGCAGTGTAGTTGGCAGCGAATGTGACAACCATTTAGCAGTCTAGTACATTTACTGGACAGCATCCGGTAGAATTTAAACTTCAGCACGAAGAGGACAAAGTTTAGATTGGCTTGAGAGGTTTGTAGAAGGTGTAATGGAGTAGGGTTTTGTTTATGGTTTTAGGATGATCAGGCGATATTGTTTGGGTGACTGGAAGACTGCAGATATTACTACTACTACTTTACCGGCAGTACCAGACCAGCAGGTAAGGCATCAAGGTGCTTAAATGGCAATGATGTCCATAATTATAGTGTTTGGTATATTAGAGAAAAATTCATTCATATTTTTTTACGTGCGCGATCACAATATAAATTTCTTTCTACCTGCTTTCAGATTTTCCTTTGCTTTCTATCTTAAAAAGTCAGAGAAACATCTATATGATTTATCTTTTAGAAAAAGCAACCTATTCCCTGTCACCCTGTACACGCTGTACCACGACAAGGTGCAATTATATGAGGAGCATATTGGTTATGTTTGCAGGAAGCCGCAACGCAAAAAACGGAATTTCAAATGTCACACGCAGAAGCAGCTGTTCCAATGTCCGATTCCACGTCATTGGCGCTCGTGCCAAAAACGTGAAAAACACCGCAGCGTTTTGGAGCTTCCATTGAAAATTACCACAAATAAAATATTAAAGTTTACAATGACGGTGGCGTGGTGGGCGAAGGTCTGCGACGCTGGAGGTTGCGGGTTCGATTCCCGCCTCGGGACAAATATTTGTACGATCTGCATCGTTGATTAGGGTGTTCTGGTCGTTTTCTATATATAATAAAAAATATCAATGTATGTAATAATATTGTACTATGTATATCAGTCATCTAGTACCCATAATACAAGCTCTGCTTAGCTTGGAGCTAGATGATGTTGTGTGGATTGTTCGGCATTAATTATTATTTATTATTTTATTATTAGAGTGAGCGCGGGGTGCTAGACGTGTAGTGCCGGCATATAATTACACATAAGAAGTTATCCATTAATTTGCCCAACCCTTCCCGTGGGTGTCGTAAAAAGCGACTAAAGGTTACACACCGGGAGGTCGGCAGCAGCTCTACAGAACAAATCCAAGGAACTGCGATCCCGACCCAGCATATCCAGCGTGGGGATTATGGGCAATAACAACCAAATTATAAATAAAGCCATCTATGACGCTTATTAGTGGAGGCCTATGTCCGTTAGAGGTCTGATATAGGCTAATAATGAAAGTGAGCGCAATATAAATAAAAAATAAAAATAAAATGTTTTTATTTCAGACACAGATCCATATTATTGTTAGTACAAACTTATACTATGTTAGTAGGCACAACAGATCATAAATTTCTTGCTAAATTTAATACAAAAAATATTAGGTCCTTACATATGAAATTGGCGTTTTGTATGGGAGGAACAAAAAGTCGATTATTTTATAATATAATATATTTAATTAATCAAAGTATGAACTATTATTTTCTATGCACTTTTGCCATCTTATAGGTAGTTCATTGATCCCTTTACTAAAAAAACCAGTCGGACGGGAATCAATAAAATCTTTGAAGGCGATTTGGACTGCCCCATCGGAGTTGAATTTTTTCCCTTGCAAGAAGTTATCCAAATTTCGAAAAAAATGGTAATCTGTTGGAGCAAGGTCCGGGGAGTACGGAGGATGTCTTAGACTTTCCAATTGAAGCTCTTCTAATTTAGTAGCCGTCTGTTGCGCAGTGTGTGGTCTAGCGTTGTCGTGAAGCAGCAGTGGCGTGGAGCGATTGACCAGCCTAGGTTGTTTAGCCGCTAGCTTTTCCATCATGGTTTGCAATTGCTGACAATAGACATCAGCCGTAATAGTCTGGCCAGATTTGAGAAAACTGTAATGAACAATACGCCGGTATTGTTCATTACAGTCCACCAAACGCTTACAAGTAACTTTTTTGGGGTTAATTTTCGCTTGGGGCAGGATTTGGCTAGCTGGCCAGGATCCAACCATTGCGCTGAGCGCTTCCGATTATCGTAAAGAACCCATTTTTCATCACAGGTAATGATTCGGTTTAAAATACCTTCATTATTGTGCCGGTTTAGTAATGTAACGCAGCAGTCGACGCGCGTTTGCCGGTTTGCTTCAGTCAATTCGTGAGGTACCCACCTTTCAAGCTTTTTAATCTTCCCAATTTGCTTCAAGTGAATTAAAACAGTTTTATCACTAACACCGCAGCCTGCAGCTAACTCGGACGTGGTTTGCGATGGATCCGCTTCCAAAGAGGAGAAATTTGTGATTAAAGTGGCCAGTACGAAAAACGCCAATTTCATATGTAAGGACCTAATATAAACAAATTAAATAAGTACTATACAGGCATCACTTTAGATTAGAGGTATAGTACCTATTTATGCATAGGTACATACATTAAATGATCAGGTGATATCGACAAGCGACGTCGCAGACCTAACATGGATACTGCTGTTCGTTCTTCGTCTACAAGTCGAGTTAACTTGCGCTTGGACCTTCAATCTATTGTCCTACTCACTCCGGTATAGAGTGAGTGGGACAAGAGATTGAAAGTACAAGGCCAAGACACTTTGCTAATTACAATGAACTCAAGTCGAGGTTATAAACTTTCCTTATAAAACATCTTATAAAAGGTCTGAAATAGAGACCTAAATAAGGAGTGGAAAAAAGAAAAATTTCAAAAAAATACCATTATTATTTAGACTGTATTAAAACCTCACCTATGTTTAGGGGAGACCTATGTCCAGCTGTGGATTAATATAGGCTGATGATGATGAAAACTTAACCCAATAGAAATATCTGAGAAATAAACTTCTATGAAAAACTCGCTTTTTTCATTTTGAAGTAAGTTATCATAGATATTATCAAACCTTTGGTTCGAGGCTCCGTCGACCCATGAATTTCCCATATAAACGTTGTACCGAAATTGATTTGTAATTAGAGAATATTTACACCATGGTTTGTTTTTATTTGTATAAGAATAGTATTTATTCACATTTCTGCCACAAGCTGTTTTGAAAATACCTATCTACATAAATACTAAGAAATGTTCTTTGCTGTAAAAAATGGTTGTAGTATGTAGGAGCTCAGATAAATACTATTATAATACAAAATAGCAGATCATGTGAAAATATGCTCAAATTACAAATAATTTTGGTACCTACTTCGTTTGTATGCGAAATTCGTCCGTCGCCGGAGCCTTAAGTAAGTTATTTTGTTTCCCCTTCTACCTCAATGAATAAAACACGGTACAAAAACCTTAATCACCTGCTTAAATTAGTAAACTTCAAGTGGAACAGCTAATATGTAAAGTAAGCCATTTCTTGCCAAGTGCATTGGCCTAAAGTTGAAAATAGTGCTGGGGTGTTAACACCTTTAGGCCTTTTTAGTTACACATAAATGTAATGCACATAAATGTTTATGTGTAACAACATTTTGCAATAAATAAATAAATAATAATGCTGGACAATACACACGGCGCGCCCCAAAGCTAAGCAGAGCTTATGCTATGGATAGGTACTAGATGACTGTTAAGTATACCTACTTAATAGATTAAATTTCATCGATAAATATTTTTTATACAAATATCTGCAGATTACAAAGTTTTGTCCCGAGGCGGGAATTGAACCCGCAACCTCCTGCGTCGCGGACCTTGGCTTCACAGAGGTAGTCAACGTTATACAATATATTTATAAAACAAAGTTATGTAATATGTTCTAGTATTATAATAAACCAAAATAAATCCTATACATAAACTATCATATAAACATTCGGAAAATAAATTAATAAATACAGTTTTACTCATTCTTAGAAAAAGAAAATTTTAACTGATAGGACTTTTTAGAAAATGTGCATAAATAAGTGCATTAAAAATATTTGGGTTCTTCTTACGAAATTTTCGTTTCTTATAAATTTGTTATAATTTCAGATGTGTTTGTACAGCTTGGCTAGCATGAATACAATTTTTATTACCTAGCACTACCCAAAGATTTAAATCGTTAGATACGCCCCGACACCAAAAATTGTGTCATTGTCATTGTCCTTGAATACGTGCGTGTGCAATCTATACACAACAAGCGTACTGAGAAAATAGTGTCATCTCTTTTTCTCCCACATTATTTGCAAACACTACTATCTTTTTCGTGCACTCGCCATTTAAATTTGTTATCGAGATCGCGGAATGATAAATAAAAGTTATTTAATTAAATCGCAATACTTACGAGTGAAATGTTACACCTTTAGCTTTGTTTGTATTTGTAGAATTGTTTTTACACTTCCGAAACACACACGATGGCATTTTGTGAAACTTTTCTTGCAAAAATTGGCAGCTACGATTGGTTTTAACACGTCCGGATAACACTATGCTTCGATCTACACTGATTCCAACTGTGCGAGCTGGCTCACATTAACTTTGCAACAATGTGGCGCGGACTCACTGCGGAAAGGGTGTATCTAACGATTTAAATCTTTGGCACTACCTACAAAATTTTGTGCACACCACCCAAAGGTTAAGAGGTAGAGAATGCTGTCTAGCATTATGTTCGCCTATGTACAATTCTTGTGCAATAATGTATATTCTATTCTATTCTTCTATCTAAATACATTATATAGAACTCAAAGGTGACTGACATAGTGATCTATCAACGCACAGCCTAAACCACTGGACGGATCGGGCTGAAATATGTCATGCAGGTATGACGTAAGAAAGGATTTTGATTAATTCTACCCCCAAGGGGATGCAATAGGGCATCAAAGTTTGTATGAAACTTTGTCAATTTTAAACCGATCGGGCTGAGACTTTGCATGCATAAAGCTACTATGGGTCACTGTGGAGTTTACGGGACGCAAAAAATTTATGTTTTTTTTTTCAAGGTCAAGGTCATTGACCTTTGACCTAAGGTTCAATGCACCTTAGATAAGTGACCTTGAGTCATTAACCTCAAGGTCACTGAACTTTTTTTGTAAAAACGATGGTTTTCGCTGGAGTCGATACCGGAAAGTTAAATTAATCATTTTCGAGCACATGTGAGTGACCTTTGAGGTCAAGGTCGCTGACCTTTTTTGTAAAATCGTTGGTTTTTGCTGGAGTCGATGCCGGAATGTTAAATTAATAATTTTCGAACACAAAGTCAGTGACCTTTGAGGTCAAGGTCACTGACCTTTTTTGTAAAAACGTTGGTTTTTGCTGGAGTCGATGCCGGAAAGTTTCAGGATCGCGATAGCTCCGGCGCTGCGGGAAGTGCAGCCTCTCCGCCATTGCGTAACAAGGGACAGGCACCACTGCTCACCTCCGCAGCTTCGGCTTTTTGGTCGCCTTCGGCGACCAGCCTCAGCCGCTGTGGCTCGCGCGGTGCCTGTCTCTTGTTACGGCTGGCGGAGGCTGCACTCCCTTCGCGCCTCCGGCTTATTATATACACTCTAGGGGCGCCACGCACAAGACCACGTGGAGTCGGGGTACTCTGTATCGGATCCGCCACTCAAATTGAACCTAATCAACTCTTATCGGAATGCTCTGTATCGGTATCTGTATCGGACACAGTTTGATCTCTAGCGCCGAGGTCATTGAACTTTGGGGTCAATCAGCTGAACCAAAGTTGCACCCCTAGTGACCCTCTTTACGATGGCATAAGAAAAAATATATGTTATATATATATAAAAAAAAATACATGTCGAAAATTTTCTAAGTCTTTTTCGCCTTTAAACTGAATGACATACTTTGACCTCTAGCACCGAGGTCATTGAACTTTGGGGTAGATCACCTGAACCAAAGTTGCACCCCTAGTGACCCTCTTTACGATGCCATAAGAAAAAACATGTGTTATATATACGCCCAAAAAAACATCTTTCGAAATTTTTCTAAGTCTTTTTCGCCTTTAAACTGAACGACATACTTTGACCTCTAGCGCCGAGGTCATTGAACTTTGGGGTAGATCACCTGAACTAAAGTTGCACCCCTAGTGACCCTCTTTACGTAGCCATAAAAAAAAATACATGTTATATATACATAAAAAAATTCGTCGAAAATTTTCTAAGTCCTGCGTCCCGTAAACTCCACTCCAACCCTACTATGACGTAGGCATCCCCTAACGCGAGCGAAGCCGCGGGCAAAAGCTAGTTCTAAATACAACGTTTCTAAAAGTCAAAAGTGAGTGATAAAAATATTAAAAGGATTACCTTACCTACAAAGTTTCGAGTGCCGAATAGCGTGAGAATGGCAATTAGCGGCATGATAATTAGAACAAGCGAAGGCTCGAAATTCAAGCTGAGTAATGCAAAAAGTTATCTAGGTTCACGAACTTCACTATGTTTCACTACATAGTATAAAACAAAGTCGCTTCCCGCTGTCTGTCTGTTTGTCCCTATGTATGCTTAGATCTTTAAAACTACGCAACGGATTTTAATGCAGTTTAAAATGGATAGAGTGATAGGAGGAAGGATTATATAAGTACCCGTGCGAAGACGGGGCGGGTGGGTCACTAGTTAAGAATAAACAGAATAAAATTATTTGCGTTTGCGTCTGATTGCGCAAATAAATTATTTTATTCCTTTTATTCTTAACTGGGGGATGTTGATGGCATATCCGACATATAAAATACTGCATGGTAATGGCATACTACGTAGATAAATAAATCGCTGCAGTCACAGATATGATAGTTCTAAACGTTTTCTATTTTTACCTTGTTCACCGTAAATATCTTGTTAAATATCACTTATTTTATTAGGTAACAAGTACTGTTGCTTATCAAAGTTTCATTCAAACTGTATTTTGTTTTAACATTTCTTACCTACCTATTTTAAATTTTACCTACAAATCTGAACAGTAATTTTAAGTTGTTAAATTTACCTATTTTAATGTACCTACATTATTATATTTTATGAAAGTTTTGTATTATATTGTTTTTTTTTTTGTATCTGTAATTAAATTATGTACTTAATAATTTTTGGTTCCACAAGTTGGTTGGCAGGTAGATAATGCCATCGGCATTATACCCACCTTTTGTATGCTATTATTAATTATGTCCAATAAAGTATTTAAATAAATAAATGCCTACTGAGAAGGTTTTCCTAAATGCAGATAACACTCAAGCCTCAAAAATATATCCTTTTAAATATATTTGCAAATAGAACAACAGTTAACGGGAAACCTATCTCATATAGTTATTTCACGCAAACCTAAATTTCCATTCCATTAAGACTAGCAAGTTGGTAAATGGCGATGCGACAGGCTTCTAGCAACGTGCCCTGATCCTACACCAAAATATCATCATAAGCACTTGGTAGGTAAATAGATAGGTAGGCAATTCCGTGCGCTTCTATAATAAGCTTCCATCTGAAGCAACTGAGCTCCCTATTCCCAAATTTAAACAGGTATATAAAACAAAATCTTAAATCAAGAAAGCCTTTTACTCGATAGATAATTACATTATTGATGTTAACGCTTGGCCAGATGTAAGAAACTGAATGCTGTGCTTAGATTTTGGTATACTACCTAGGTAGATACATAGGTACCTTCATTAAACTTAGACTTAGACAGGCAAAACAAAAATTGTTATATATGAATTTACTAGTGGTTTCCTTTTCACTTCTTCCACTAGTGGTCAAAAAATTTTAGTGAAGAGAAATCAATAACATATTACATCTTTTATATAATAATAATCTATATGAAATTTGACTTATTTTGTAAGCCTAAAGAAATAAAGTTATTAAATCTGAATCTGAATAGATAGAAAATACTTTATTACATCAGGGCAGAGGTCCTGAATATGAAACAGGGTTCCGAATTAGCAAAAAACTTTGCTTATGACAGGGCCGTGTGGTGCCGGCATAGAATTTCACCACTCCCACTCTTCCCGTGGATGTCGTAAGAGGCGACTAAGGGAAACACACCGGGGGGCGGGCAGCAGCGCCCTCTGCAGAACAACTCCACCGAACTGCGATCCCCAACCCGCATGCCCAGCGTGGGGATTATGGGCAATAACCCCCAGATGAAATAACGCTACCTATGGCGCGCATTTGGGGAGGCCTATGTCCAGCAGTGGACTGATATATAGGCTGATGTTGTTGTTGTTGTTTGCTTATGAGATCGTCGGAAAACGGCCGGGTATGTACTGAACCACAGCACTTACAAGCAGTGAATCGGAAACTCAGCACAACCACAATCTTAAGGACCTCGCATCAGACCGTTACGTACGGACACACTTGCGTTTCACCATTCTCTAGGTACCACCTTCAACTACCTGGTGTTTGTTCTGTCGGCACTAGGTTTTGTTTGCGACTTCACTCTAGTTTTATTTATCTATCCAGGGGAAACATCGGTTCACTATTATCTAAATAAATATAGTGGGAGCCTAATCATAGTTAATAAGATGACCATTAATAGGTTCCCACAAATAGCTACATTTTAGAATTGACAAGTAAAACAAAACGAACGCATGCAAATTTAATTAATACCTATGTTGATTATAGTTCATTCACACTCATGAAATATGTATCGTTAATCACAACTCATAATTTTGATTTCTACATTTGTATGAACCCTTGCAGATTTTTCATTATTATTGTCTAGTACGTGTTTGAAACCAGTGTTACTCGTAGATACACTAGACTATAGTTACAATCTTTCCATAAATTTGCTTGTAATTTAGTTTTAACTGTTTCTGTTTGTTTCTTTTATTTTATAAAATCAGATGCGAATCTGAGAAAGCGTCCATTAGCACTTTTCTCATTGTCTCTATTATTTAAAGTGAATAATACACTCAGTTCAAGTGTCCTTGCAGAAATATACCTTTTATTAGCAAATCCAAAAACTCAAGAAACTGAATACTTATTCCTTTATTTATGTTTCGATAAATACAGTCACCATGACTTCAAACTTATTTATAAATAGGCAATAAGTAATAAATTATTTGTTTATGTGAGGCAACAGAAACTGGTGCGTGATTTTAGTTTTAGTATACGCATAAAAATATATATTTAATGGTACATGAATCTCAAGAAGCATAAAAGTGAATTCGTATTAAAATTCAGAAGAGGTAGGTAATAAAACATTTTGAAATAGGAAAGTGTTTCCTTTATTTTTATTACAAGTGCGCGGATAGTTTGTCTCCTCTCTTTTTCTTGAAGGAGATATAAGTCTAGATTTAAAACAATAATGCTAGCTTAAGCCCATCTTGGGTCACCCTGTAGACACTATAAATTCTTCGATAATTGCACAATTTACGCCCATCGTAAAATGAAATAGGCAAGTAATAACTTTATATCTAATACTAATCTTAATTAATACTGTTATCTGAAATACAAAACATAAAACATGTCAAGTTGGTTTTTTGTTATTTTTGGTTTGCAGTTGTTGCTAGCTTCCTGCAATGGTAAGATCGTTTACATAGCTTTACTTTGGCATAGACAATAAAAAGTAAAATAATACATCGTCTATATACTTGCAACAAATACAATTCAGGTCATGGACATCTTAAATCTTAGTAGTAAAAAGAGATATATTTACAGCTGAACTCCATTCTGCTAAATCCAAAAACGATCTGGTTGAAGGCATACTACAAAAACTATTGAATCTGACAACATCTTCATTTACACACGCCCCCGCAAAAGTAAGACAAAAAATCATAAATATTATAGAGCGAAAATTAAGAAGGTCTGCAAAAACTTTGGGAACTCCTAACAGCGAAAAATACATAGCGCTAATAATGGATGCTGTTCGCTCTATTAAATCTGATAAAGATATTATCATCGAGACACCAAGTCAGGAAAGTTACAGCAGAAGTGACGAATCATTAAAATCGCAAAAAGATAAGAGAAGTAAACAAGTGCTTAAATTTGATGCAAAAAGCTCTAACTTTAAACATGAAAGCAAGAAGAAACACAAAAAATCCCACAGCCAAAATCATGACAAAACGTTCACCAGGGAAGGTTTAAAAAAAATATTGATGAAGAAACTAAAAAATAGAAATAAATATGTTGAAGAGAGCAATGAAGTTACACCAAAAGAAGTGCAATTCGCATATGTTAACAACATTGATGTTAAAAAAGAACTTCACGAGCCCATCGGCCCAAGAGCATACCATGAATATAACAATACTGGTGGCAATGTAAATAATATACGAGAAAATAAATACGGTAAAATTATAAATACTTTTAACAGTGCAAATGACGGCAGTACTGTAGTGAAATATTTCCGTTATTCCATCAAACCTTACTCAAACGTTACTTTTGTGTCACCATGTTATAAAGAAAACGAAAATGTATGCAACAAAATACAAGATCTGAAGTACTTTCATTGCCAGGACCACTCTAAGATCCCGGTAAAAAAACTATGTGATAACTTCAAGGATTGCTCTGATTTTTCAGATGAAGTTGAATGTGGAAAACATGGTGGGTACCTAATCATCTAAGAAAATGTATCCAATTAATTAATACATAATAACTTGTCACAGTAAATGAACGATTTTCAACCTTACAATGTTATGTATTTCAGGTGTTAGCAAAGTTCACGATACTAGTCGAATCATTTCCGATTTGCTACATTCTTTTTCTGAAAACTGTTATTCATTCGATGTAGAAGAATTATTCGTAGAATTGCAAACACAAATTTGGAACAATGTCATTGAAAACCAGATCGAAGTTTTAGAAGAGCACGCAAAGCAATATACTAAGACTGATAAAAGAAAATTTCGTGTTGAACCACAAAATATAAGAAAAACTGTAAACGAAGTGGCGATGTCAGTCTCTGCAATGTCGTCTGCTCTTACGAAATTAATCTGCTCAAAAGAACCTGGTATATATGCAGCTCGAAAGTCAAACGTCCTTGAAGGCGAAGAACTAATCAAGATTGAGAGTGATATCAATAATATCGAACCCTTGCCAGTGTTGCCAAGTACCTGTAATTGTACAAATAATTATTGTACAGATAAATTATGTCCAAAGGATTGCGAAACAATATGTTTGCACAGATACAATTTAGGCAGGCTTCAATGCTATACTAACGGTATAGAAACTAGCATATCACTGGATCTTATATGTGATGGAAAATCTGACTGTATTGGCGATGAAGATGAAAACAGATGTCTTATCGGTAATATCTGCCTATAATCGGATCTTTTTGATACAACTAAAATTTTATCAATATTTAAATCACATTTTAGTTCCAGGTTTCTCCTTATTTGAATCAAATAATATGTATCAATACGTTCTTGATATGATATCAACAAAAATGAAGTCGATTTATTTTCAAACCATCCAATCTTCGTTGCTCGACTTACAGAAATCAATAAAATCCTTACAAGCGGCAACATCCAAGAGGGATATTAATAAATTAGAAGTAAAAAATCTAAGAGATCAATGCTTTTCGGAGATTATAAGAATATATGATAAAACTAAATCCTACGCGAGATCCATTATAGAAATGGTAGATATTTACATATTTTTGTTAGCAGTCAATGAGAAATTGGTGGTTGCTATGAAGTTATCGCATACTGGTAATGTTAGATCGACGAACCCCGATGAATGCATGTGTATGAACAACAAATGTCTCCATGTGACATGTTCTGAGGCCTGTATTCGAACATGCTCTGCAGAAACAAAACTCAAACGATACCACTGTGGAGAATCTCTGTATAGCAATGAGACCATTGCAATCGAAGCTATATGCGATGGCAAGATCGACTGTCCAGGTCAAGATGACGAAAGTGGTTGCAGTAAAGGTAAGAGTTATGACAAATTTTACTTCAGGGACCCGACAATAACTGCTTATAAAATATTTAAATAGCCGTTAGCCGAACGTTGCTTATATGAAGCTATTAAAGAGATAATTACTTACAGATGTTTGTCTACATCATCACCTCATTTCGCTTAGACAAAGGGTACTAGAGGCTGCTGACACAGGAGATAGCATGACGTCCATCGGAGAAGAACTCAAGGCTTGGGCAGAAAAGGTAGTATTTACGCCTGCAAATAATTTGGAATCAAACCTCCTAGGCTCTTTGCTATTTTATATAGTATTTTGCCAGGGGCTTAGACTTGCTCACTTACTGTGATATAAAATTATTTAGCGACTTATAGATCTTATAAGGTCTAGGGTTCTGTAAGCCCTTGGGAACCCAGCCCTTAAATAGTTTTTACTGCTGCAGATTTCGTCAACTCTCCTGTTACCCGGCAAAGAAAGGCTGACTCCGAGGTCACTTCAAAAGATAGTTTCAAAGGCGCTGTATGATCTCCTGAAGACTTATGCCGAGACCCATCCATCCAGAAAGCGAAGTGATGTCGATATTCTTGAAAACTTCTATAAAATTGGTCTTGTTATTATGAAGGGTTTGAAAAGTTGCGGGAAATAATAAAATTTAATATAGAACGCTGCTGGTCAAAAGTATTTGTGTTTTCTTTCATACATGTTCATTGTAAAAAAAATTACAAGCAAAAAAAGAATACAGATTTCTATGATATACAAATAATTCTTTATCCATTTTGTGGAAGAGAGCATACATATAAGTATAGAACATTCTTTGTTGCACGTAAAATTGTACTTAAACAAACAAAATGCTAAGAGATGTGGCCACGCAATGACAAACTGAGCAGCTCGGGAAATGTCAAACATTAAAAAAAGCCATGTGACTTTCAAATACAGCAATTTCAACGTTCACGCACCTTTCAGTTTCCTATAACAGTAATTTATCGCAGTGTATTAGTCAGTTTTAAGTTCTTATCAGTCGCTGCACTTGGCGTAATTTAAGAAATATACATATATCGAACAAGTCAGGTGCCTTCGCAGTTGTACACAAGACACCGAGCAAGATGGCAGGTAAGTGATAACAGATAAGGACATTGATAAGGCTTAGATAGTGACATATAATATTTTCCTCAATAATGTTATATAAATAGTGTTTTTGACTCATAAATTGTTAAAATAGATGACGTAAGTGCTTTGATGAAGCATGGTAAATTATTGCGTTTGAATTCAAATAAAAGTTTTACGTATAAATTTATAAGCGCATTATCAAGCGTTTATAATTAATATTTTATAATGGATCATAAGTAGATTGATACAAATAAAATGGCTGAAAAAACACTAATTGCAAATCTTAGTCATAATTTTTGAAACCTCATTTAAAATAAATACCAATCAATTTATTTCCTAATTCTCACTTAAACTCAGTAATAAAATATTAATTAAACATCGATAATGCATTTAGCACAAACAGAATGAGCGAGAAAATGGAAAAGGCTTATTTTCGCGATTAGTACCAGTATTCCTAACCTGCACAGTATCTTAGTGTCTTGTTTGAAACTCAATATTCAGTCAATAGAAGGAACATCACGACCCATCCTTTTCATATATAACAATAGTTCATCTCTATTACTAGGTATTCTGTTTCTATTCTATACCACATCTGTTTTGTGTATAGTGTTTACTCTAGGAAATTCCAATTGTCCAAATAAATATACCTTAGATGTGGATAGTTTTACCTAACTGACTATCAAGTAATTCGATTTTAATCTGGGATAGCTTAACCAAAATTTGCAACAAAGAAAATTATCGAAATATCTCTAAAACGGTGCTTATGTGGGTGTTATTTTCATAATCTAGAATACCTATGACTGATATGTATTGATAATGACTTTATACAAATAGAGCCAAAGTGGCGCAAGACTCAATTGACTGTCTACACATGTTGATGAGTCAGATGTGAATGTTTTTGAAGAACCTTCTAGATGAGCTAACCACAATTTAATATTTTAAAGTTTTATTTAAGTCACCTGAACAAATTACTTATAAACAATGATTATTCTAGAAATGCGTCTTCATACTAATGTATATGATAGATATATGCTATAGAGCCTACTTATTTGTATAAAACAATCAACTTGCCTTATAATATTTAATTTCCTATACACCCCATTGATTCAAATTAAAATTTTAACAAATAACTCACTGTTCAGGAAAATATCCCTACCACGGCTATGGCCACCCACCTCCCTTCCCCCCTGGCCCCCCAGGCCACCCCCCCATGTACCCCCCGGGAGTTATGTACTATCCCGTGCATCCTGCCTACTTCTACCCCTACCCCGTTCCTCCTATGCCGGATAACTCGGTCCAAGTCGTCGAAGAAGCTGAGCCGCAAGAGGTTGTCCCGACTCTACCTGGGGAGATCGTGGAACTGCCATGGAGTAAGTGGATACCCAACTAACACTTAGGCGCTAAGACAAGAGCTATATTAGATGTATAAGAGCGCTAACCAGATCTTACAGTTATTAATAAGTGTTACTATTTGGAGTTAGAGCGCACTATAACTCCTCTATACCCCCGAATTGGGCACACTTTTATATCGCCTTGGGTTATTTAATGGCTGTACAACAGAGTTACAGATTTGGTTGAGAGGTATAATAGAGCTATTAGAGAGCTATAATAGCGAAAACTGAAACTACAAGAGATAAAAACGTGATAAATAAGCGGAAGTTAAGTCCTTTAGTGGTAAAATAGATTAATATAGCGTTTATTAACTCTTTGGGTGCTTAGAGGGCTGCAAATAGGTGAATACTAACACCTTAAGGGGTACAACAGAACTACAAAGTCACTCACTATGTCTTTAGGTGATTTGAGGGTGGCAAATAGGTGATTATTAACGCGTTGAGCTCTACAATGTATCCACAAGAGCGATATTAAGGTTCTTAAACTTTAACATCAGGATATTCTTTTTTTTATCAACAGAATAATTACTTCTAGTTTTGTGTGCGTAAAATGTTTAGATATTTATTAATCCAAAAGGGCGCCTCGTTTGTGAAACTGAAATGAAATCGTTTAGTTCCAACTTATTGACTACAGGAGAGGTTGATTTTTCACTGCGAACGTAAGTACATTGTGATTAAGTATATGTATTATTAACAAATTATTCAAGCGCCCGATGACTAATGTCTCTATACTGAAAATAAACAATGTATTAGATATGGAGTAACATAAAAGTTTTCGAAGAATCGAATAAAACATTGTTTATTCCAGTTTAAAGTATCGTGCTAGTCGTAATTAATACACATAATGAAGCATAAGTAAAATACTTTATATAAATCATAGTTTCTTCTGTTTTTATAACCTTAGTCAGATCAATTCGCAACCTTTAAATGGTGGGCAAACAAATTTAGGGATCCGTAGTACTGTCTGTCCGTAGCTTTTTGAGTGACATTCATTACACTTCTATTTTACAGTAACGCGAAAGTAACGCATACTGCTACTTTAAAACCACTCAAAAATAAGAAAAAGGTCCTTTATATTATGTTTATGTTTAAAATTTATCAATTATTTAGAAATCAGATATAGATTTCTGTGTTAGGCTTATAAGTACTTATGATAGGATGCCGGCATAGGAGATTCAACTTTATGCATATATTTTATTCACTGTATCTTTTCTCTCTCCTCTCATTCATCTCCTTCATCCTCCTTCATCTCCTCTTTTCAGTGACGTCATGAAATAACTTGTATTTTAATTTCAGAATGCCGTACACAACAATTGTACAAACTATAGAAAAAGGAAAATATGTGCTGTGCACTGCATGCTCCATCGGATCCATGGAAACATAATAATAGTACTAAAATGGCCTAAATGCAATGCGTTAAAACTTGTAAAATCCACAAACACCTTACTACAACTTGATGGGCGACGAATAAAGTGTCAAGTAAAAAGAAGAAATATTTCAACTTATGCAGAAGCTGAACGCGAATTAGATTTTTTGTTATAACGATATGAAAACGTGTAAAACTTGACAAAAAAAAAACAAAGAGAAAGATGATGTTGATAAAGGACTTGATAAGTCGGAAGGCGGCCTCTGCAAAAGAGACCTACTAGTACAAGCTGAAGGTCTGATTGTTAATGATTTGATACAAATTAATAACCTCTTGATCTTGACTATATTTTTATTGATTTATTACTATAAATCTTGATGATAAGCTGAATTTCATGAATCTTTATCAGATATTTTTTTTGCTTTATAGTTTTTAAATGACAAATATAAGTATTCAGTGTGATAAATAAATATATTTGAATATGATTCATTTAAATAAAAACTAAGTTAATTTACTTTGTAAAAAAGAATAAAAGAAATGTGATTGAAATATTGTGTTTAATTTGATTTGTTATTTAGAAAATTATGTACGGGACCCAGATTGACATTTTCGCAGAAAACTCCCGCTTGACTACTTCTAGTATCACTTCGCCATTGCTCTGATATCAACAAGTGAACAAATAAGGGTTACAGAAGAGGTATTGAGATCTATTACTCTACCTAAACCTATACAGAAGTGACATTAGGCACTAGAAGTTCTATGATAGCGAAAAATGTTCCCACTGTTACAACTTTAAGTAATATAAGAGAGTATTGTACCTCTTTAGGTATTTGGTGCTATAATAACCATTGTATAAGTAATTATTGCTTTTGTACAACTTTTAGTTCTTGGCAAGAGTTCGTTAGCGCTTGCATAGCACTTTGGGGGGTTGTAGTCAGTGCTTACTTCTTATTTAGATTCTATGGTTGTAAGATTCACTTACAGCTATAAAACAAGATGCTTAGCCTGTATTATAGCGTTACAAATTGCTGCTGTATGTCTTTAACCTTTAAACTCATCTTGTTATTACCCTTAAAACTATGCTGTATAGCTCACAGTGCAATATTTTGTTAGACTACACTCTTATGTTGCCAAAAGTTGTTATTGCTGCTGCTATAGCACCTTTATATCACGTTAAGGTCTAAAATAAGCTCTAATTGACGCCAAATTGTTTGTTGGGTAGTAACGCTCTTATGGTAGTTGGGGAAGTAACACCTTAGGGGTTCGATGGGGAAATTCATTAGTATTTTCTTTTTAAAATGGTAATGTACATTTCTTAGGTACCTACACAATAATCAACAATACTTTTTGCAGTGACGACTCATTTCTCAAAAATAGCGTGAAATGTTTTCTAATAAGTCCATTCGAATCACGAAATTCCACCGAAAGTCAACTTTGGAATTTAATCTTATCCAGTTTCTGAAGATAGATAAAACACGATTAAAGTGTTGAAAAACATATTTTAGTTCGATTGTAGGTATATAACTCTTTCAATATTCCGTGATCGATTGCTTACCTACCTATGACAACAAGTTTATTTTAATAGCTTGCATTTACTACTTTACTTTATATCTAACCCGCTGTGCAAATATTGCCCACAAATATTTTTTGCTGCAACTATTCAAACTTCACCATATTTTTAACTAATAGATGACCATGCAAAAAAGAATAACTGAACAAGGATAAGAATTCATCGTTCAACATACCAAAGATATATATATATATATATATCTTAGTTTTAAATTCCGTGACAATTTATAATTTTCTTTTGTTTTATTCGATTGTCCTTTTAAAACCTGAGCGTTCTGCTATAGCAATGTGATCAAAGTATTGCTTATAATAACTGATTTGAATTAAAATAAAGATACATTTTAGATGTGTCATGGGGTAGAGAAAATAGAGTACTTTGTGAAGATGTTACTTCGCTTGCTGGTTGTGTCGTTCGGCGACGTTGGGCCAATCCTCTTTATGATTCCCTTCCCTACCTTTCCCCTCTTTGTGGTAAGATGATATAATATTAATGATATTATCATTTTATTGGTATTTATTTTATCCGTAGAGAGTTTTGGCCGTAGCGTCTTCAGCTTTGAATGTTTTTAATCTTTGTTATCATTCTTACCACAAAGTCCACTTTATTTCAGATTCCATCTAACAAATCTTATTACAATTTTACCATTTAAAATTTCATTGTTTGACGAATTTATGAATGTAAGCGGGTTAACAGCGAACCTAGTTTGTGTTGGAAGAAGACCATGGTGCCGCGAGACGTGAAACGCGCGTGGCTGGAACCGCACTCATCCTGATGAAAGATCGATAAGGGATGAAACGTTGGCTTTCTTCCAATAAAAAATAGGTTCAAATTTAAACCGCTTACATTCATAATAAAAATTGTTTATATTAATCTAAATCAACGTCATTAAATCTTGTGTACCTAATTGTAAGTTTAAATTAGATACAGCTCAGTTTACAAGGCCTTTACAAGGCCTTTAAATCTTGGAGGATCAAAGGGTAGGATTCTGGGGGTTCCAACCTGTATCGAGTGAATCCCCAATATGTTGTATTTTGATTAAATTGTAATGTAGGAATTGATTTAGTTCATGATTGTGAATAAATTAAGCTTGTTTACCAAGTATTAACGAAAAAAAAAACTAGACTGAGGGTTGCGAATTGATTGTCTGGAGAACAGATAGGAGTATACCGAATAGATAAAAATATTGCGTCAGTTAGGACTGTGGAAAACTATAGTCTTATAGCAAATAGACTAGCTTGGGGCTAGATGATGCTGTGTGGATTGTCTTGCATTATTTATTTATTTATTTAAATAAAGGTTTATTCTGATTATTAACAATCATCAGGCACATACCGATGGGTCCCAGCATGTCTGAGTCAGCGCAGCATCCCTCCAGGCGCTCTGCGCGTTGGCACTGATGCTGACGGAGCTGAAATATACGCTGGCAGAGCACCCCACGAGGGCGATATACTCCCCGCGAAGGTTATACCGTCCAAGAACGCCTGCTATGTTTGCTACGGGGGCGAAGAGATCCTTATTGATCAATTCGAGGTTAGTTTTACCTTTAAGAAACATGACAACGCCTCACAAGGGCAATGTCAAGGTCGTACCGTCCAACAACGCATCTTATGTCTGAATAATGAACAGTTTAATGTAAGTTGATCATCCAGGGAGTTGGGCAGATGAACATCAAATTGCTTTATTTCCTGTCTCTTGGAAACGTCACAAAATACAAATTACATTTATAATACTGGGAAAAAGTGATCACTGTGATTTTTTGTTCAATTCAATCTTTTTAAAGTGGATGTACCTCAGTGAAAGTATGAGCCAAAGTTAATGAACTTTCAACTCCTAGACACATGCACGAACCCTATCAAAATCTTTACAGCAATGCTTGCTCGCAATGCTGATACAAGTTAAGTAGCGCAACCAGAACTGGCGTCACTGTCTGTCTTTTGTTTTCATATACTGCGCCGTCTTTTGTTGTAGGTACTCGTATTTATGTCGATATTATGACGTCAGTATATATGAATAAATTAGAAATGATACGGGCTACCCAGTACCCATCTTTCCGGTACCCATGCTTTATGTACGGAATTTTACTATCAAACTGGCACCGCTGAAAACCAGCGTTGCTATGGCACTTGTGCCATAGCAGCATTAAGCTGAGCCGGTGACCTTTTTGTGTTGCTTTTTATTGTCTCCATATTTAGTTTTAAGCCTAATGTTTAGTTTTTAATTTTTGTGACACAAATAAACATTTTCTATTCTTTCTATTCTTAAACTAGCGAACTAGAATTTAATTATCAACTAAAAAATCACTAAACGAGCTCTCTCATTTTCTAAAAGCATTTCGGCGGACTTAAACAAAACATACATAAACAGAGTTTTGAGAATTTGCAAGACTTGCGATATCGAGAGTTGCCTATACCGAAAATCATGTTTGCTCTTCGAACAAAACTATGCTGAGTTATTGCCTTTTTGCTGGGCTGCAGCACACAGTCTTGTTCATTACTTATTATAATTTATGCTACCTGTTTTATTATTTTCTCTAATGAGTACTTACAACCCGTTTACCCACTAGCGTGTGTTGCAGTAGCAAATAAATATTATTTTTCTTTCTATTATATTTCCCAAATATTTTTTTCCTATATTTTGTTTCTTTCCTTAAATTACTGAATTTATCAATTGTCCATCAATTGATTAATAATAACACGTTCAGGGTGAACGTAATATTATAAATTGTGCTGTACAATTATTTATATCTAAGCGCCATGGAAGCCTTAATTTAATATATCTAAAAATCTATATGCCTACTTAATTCGCAGTGCTAAGATAACATTAACTAACTGAAAATCTACATATGTTATGAAAGAGCGTTACCTCCTAATATAAGTACTTAAATGTAGGTAATGAACACTGTGCTATGTATTGTATAATGTAATGACCATAAGATAACGATAAATAAACATTTTGTATTTATATTGTACTAGCTGACCCCCTCGCAATTTCATTTAAGTGGACTTTAGGGTAAAAAATCTTGACGAAATCAGCTAATACCCTATTTTAAGTCGGAGATTCCTGAAACCCGCTTTAAATATCATGTATCCCGTAATCCCGTTATAAGGGTTTTCTTTAAAAAATAACCATTACTGTATTTTTTTCATAGTGAATGATAATGACACGATGGACTGCAAACATTCTACTTTAGCCCATCTCAAACTTGAATGCCGTTTTTATCCCATTCTCAGGATTATTTTGAAAAATTTTGAAAAATCCTAAAATACGTATTCAATGTTTTTGTTTGTTTAGTATTCCCTGTAAATTTCAAGCCAATAGCGTCAATGGTTGATAAATTTCACCACAATAACCTCAATAGTTCGACTTCCTTTTCATACTTATATAGTGACATTTTTGAAAAATCCTGAAACACGTGTTTTGATTTACAGTATTTTCAGTACATACTGAAAGTTACAAGTCATTGGTGTGCTATATTAAAAAGTGATAGACATTTAAATATGGAGCCAAACTACGAATCTCAAACTTGAATAACCCATATCACCCTATTTTCAGGAATATTTTGAAAAATCCTGAAATACTTGTTCAATATTTTTGTATGTTTAGTATTTCCTGTAAATTTCAAGAAAATCGGGCCACCGGTTACAGAGTTAGAAAAAGGACCAAAAAAACTTCCTTAAACTTTCACCCCCTTAGGGATGGAATTTCCAAAAATCCCTTCTTAGCGGGTGCTTGTGTTGTAAAAGGAACCTACCTTCCAAATTTCAGCTTTCTAGCTTCAGCGGTTTAGGCTGGGCGTTGTCGCCAGAAAATCGCTTGTTCCTTTATATATTAAGATAACCCATATGTTGGTATAAAATTATACTGTAGACCTAAGGCTAATCTTGTATTTTTTATTAAATAATATTATTCTATTCTAATTTTGAATCTTTACTTATTTCTAGGTGCTCGTACCAGCCATGTTTTCGTGGCAGTTCTCGACAGGGGGCGCTGTGCCCCCGGGCGCAGTCGAGGCAGGCGTCACCGCGGACGGAGAGAAACTCTACTATGGACGCGTCACGCATGATGGATGCACTACACCTGGCAAGGTAAGAGCCATTTGCAGTAATTTGTCAGATTTCAATAACTTTATTACTTTAGGCTTACAAAATAAGCACTTGGATAAGTCAAGTCTACTGATTATTGAAGCATGTTGCGATAATTGATGTAGCATATTGCCGTAAATGAAATGAAAATAAATATTTTTGACTAAAAAGTAGTTACAAAGTATAAAGTTTCTTAGCACATCTACCTGTTTTAGTTCACTTTAGTTATTTAGGCCACATGCATAGAATTTCACCACCCCAACTCTTCCCGTGGGTGTCGTAAGAGGCGACTAAGGTAAAAACAGCGGGGGCGGACAGCAGCGCCTTCTGCAGAACAACTACACCGAACTGCGATCCCCAACCCGCATGCCCAGCGTGGGGATTATGGGCAATAACCCCCAAATAATGATGCCATCTATGGCGCTCATTAGGGGAGGCCTATGTCCAGCAGTGGACCATTATAGGCTGGTGATGATGATGATGATGATGATTTAGGCCACCGGTTGATCGCAAATCAAATTTTTAAGTCTTGAGAATCATTCAGACGTAAACATTCATGGGATTTAATTAACTTCTTGACGCCGCCGATAGTACTGAACGGATCAGGGTGTTTTCGATTTTGTCACTTTAGTAATTAACACACGCAAATACACAGACCATTCTATTGGGTACGCTAAACTTATCCTTATTCTTTAAATCTTATGGTTCTTTTTCAAAATCGTTTCAGATCCAGCCTAGCCACGGAAACTGCTACTACCCCTTCGATGGAGAAGAGAAGAGTTCTGCTGAGTACGAGGTCCTTGTGCTTATGTAAAGCATCTTAAAGAAAGAAGCACTCATTACAATTTCAAACGTCATATTTTCCATGTTTAAGGCGTTACCCTGACCCAAATTAGCGCTGCCACCTATTTTACGTTTACGAAGTGACTCTGTTTGGCCACCAAACTCTATTTTCGCATCTCTGTTAAAGAAGAGACTTTACTTTTACTTGCTTTTACTTTCTCTACTTAAACATTATAAAACTATTACAGAGGTATTTCAAAAAAGCTTACGATGGGTAAAAACTGGTTAGGGATTTTTTTTTAATTTCCTTTGTTCAACATAATGATAATGGTGATGTGCTCATTTGAACCGGAGTAGTGCCTTAAGTTCTTGATTTCTTAGTCTTATTATCAAAATTTTGTAACAATAATTTGTAATATTCACTTGGCAATTTGTCAGTCTGACTATTGACAGTCTAACGGTGTTCATAATATTGAATAAGCTCACATGCATACTGTTAGAAAGTTAATTAAACATTTTTTTATGAATCATATATTTTTATTTCATATCGTAGATTCGTGAATCTTTGAACTCGGTTACTGACCGTTGTTAAACAAGTACAAACAGTTTATTTACCATAATATCGATTATAAATGACCTAATGTTCCATTTATATGAGGTACTAGCTGGGTGCCCGCGGTTTCACCCGCGTAACTCCCGATCCCGTGGGATTTTCGATAAAAAGTGGCCTATATGTTAATCCAGATTATAAACTATCTGTGTACCAAGTTTCATCAAAATTTGCTCAGTAGTTTTTGCGTGAAAGAGTTACAAACATCCATCCATACCTACATACAAACTTTCGCGTTTATAATATTAGTAGGTTTGTTTATATTGCGGTGTGGTTTTAGATTTGAACATTGTTAACCCGCACTAGGCTAGGCCAGACAGTTGTCGCGGGAGACCGAGTGTAGAGGTGGTATTCCATGTAAACTGAGAGAGTGGTACACTATATATTAAACAGTGTTTGCTGCGTAGTGACCAAAAAATTAAATTAAATGCAAAATAATGACAGGCAACTAAAAGGAAATGAAAAAATTAAATTAAATTAAACATGGACAGGCTAAAAGGACATACAATGAATTTTTACGGAGCGTATTGTATGATACATAAATTTTACACCAATACCGTTTGTGGTAAACCAAGGGCCAAGCTACCACAAACATAAATAGTAATATATGTACAACCACGCAACGACATGATTTTTAGCATTTCACACTCGTGACGTATTACGACCTCTGTAGGGCGGTGGTCGAAGGTCCAGGCTCCTGCGGCGCAGGAGAATGCTGCTTTTATTCTTGTGACAAATGTTTGTACAATTTGCAGATTGTGTGTTCGATGTTCTGGGTTTTTTGTTCGTTTTCTATTAGATGTATAATAAAAATATTGTATTATATAATATCAGTCATCTAGCACCTATAACACAAGCTCTGCTTAGCTTGGGGCTAGATGAAGCTGTGTCGATTGTCCATTGTCCAGCATTAATTTATAACTATACTCGCTACCATGCTATGTATACATTGCGTACCGGTCGGTATCCGGTATAAACACCGAATAATCAATCGCAACTCAAAATTAGGCACGTCTCAATTCGACGGATATATTATTTTTCCGTGAAAACCTTTCAAAATTTCGTCATATGAAACGCCCTTAAAAATGTGTTGCGTTTGATTAATCGTGAGTTAGGTGGCTAGATCCAGCGTTGCGGCTAATAAGTTGGCAACTTTAGATGTGGCTAAATACTCGTAAGTTGGCAACTTTAGCCATTCTACTCATATAAGCATTACGGCAAGCGGTGTCGACGAAGGCGCGCGTATTGAATTAAAGTGTGACTTTTATTTCCGGAGTTTCAGTGAACGAAATCAACCATGAAGGCTGTATTAGTATTCCTGATTCTTTGTAAGTGGTTTTTTTTTTATCAGTGTTAGATTAATTAAAAAGGTATTTGATTAGTTTGCTATAAGTTAAGTTAATGTTCTAACTATAGGTCCACGATTAAGGTATATTTTCAATGGACTTTGATTAAGCAAAGGGAAATAACATTATTTGATTGCAACTTGACCTATTTTTCCTTTAGATTTTTGTAATTTAGAACTCCATCATTGATTTATATATTTTTTTAATGATTGTGGTCCCGTTTTTCATATTTCACTATGGAACCTCCGACATACATCATTATGGAACCTCCGACAAATCCAGAATACTCTTAAAATACGTTTTTAGCGTGTATTTTGAGTATATTTTGGTGTGGTAAAGTCGATTTTTATATTTTTGTTAGTTTCTTCATTACTATCTAACTAGTACATCATTTAAAAGTAGTAAGTACTTACCTACTTTAAGTACGAGTAGGTATGTTGTGTAGGCACTAGGTACTATAAAATGAAGGAAAGAAATAATAAATTAATGTACAACTTCTGCCCGTGGCTTCGCCCGCGCTTTACCGGGGGTAAACCCTGTGTTAGTCCCCGGGATATTGCTAACCTCCCTGCCAAATTTCATTAAGATCCGTTCAGCCGTTTAAGCGTGAAAAGGTACCAAACAGACAGTTACTTTCGAATTTATATTATGGATGTCAACCTATGTGTATTCTGTATTTATTTACTTGACCACAAGCGAAGGCTATCTAGGTTAGGTAAATATAGAATTACATGACTGAGTGAGCCGCAAGTTAATTATATATTGGCACATAGGAACCTGTAGGTAATTATTATTAAGTACCGTAGTTCTAAGCGAGGTAGGGTTTTTAATTTGTTTTTGTATGCCTATGTAGTATAGGAATTAGATGGAGTGATAAAGTTAAATAAACTTTTATTATTAATATTGACGACCTATGTGGCGCGGTGGGTGAAGTTCCGCCTGCGACGCTGGAGATTGCGGGTTCGATTCCCGCCGCGGGACAAATATTTGTACGATCTGCAAATATTCTTCCAGCATTTTCCAGTTGGTGTTCTGGTCGTTTTCTATGGATAATAAATAATATTTATGTAAGACTCGTATATTATTATGTATATCAGTTACGTAGTACCCATAACACAAGCTCTGCTTAGCTTGGGGCTAGATAATGCTGTGTCAAGCAATATTTATTTATTTATACTGTCATAAAATAACCCACCAACCAGGTTTAAAAATAAAAACGGGAAAATCGACAAAACTTTTCTGAAAACTGTCATAATCCTGACTGGTACAGCTTACCGGAAATTATAACAATAAACCAAACGTGCCTCTAAATTCCAGGTGTAAACAGCTATACCATCCTAGGCGATATGAAGGGGGAGTGTTACATGGCTGCCTTCTACCTCGAGCTAGGATGCACCCCCATAGACCTTCCTGAGTCACCAGATTCAACGGCACAGAATATGTGCCCTACAGCTTACACCTGTCCTGAATTCCACCCTGATCCCAATAAGTGCTATTATAGGTAAGTTATGTCAGAATTAATGTAATAGATAGGACTTAGCAGTGTGGGCAATTGGGCTGAAATGCGACACATGTAAGTTAATTTATTGTTGGTACGATCTGCAGTTATTTGTTTCAGGTGATTTTTATTTATTATTATAATCAGATACATAAATAATTTACTAAAGATAACAACGAAAAGGGTTATAATTAGAATAAATATCTCATATTATTATTGGTTCTATACTTGTGGCATAGAATAACTATGGTATAAATATATTATAGTACTAACGTACTTGCGGCACGTCTAGAATCTGGCTCCCGTGCTTATTTAGGATAAAAAGTAACATCTACCTATCAGTCTACGAATTTTATTAAGATTTGTTTATACATGATGTTTTGTCATTTATTTTATTTATCGTTTAAATAATATCTATATTTATTTGTGTTACAAACTAAAAGAGATCGTTAAGTAATTTATACGGAGACGAAAGCTGCATTTGTCAATGAATAGTACCTACGGTAGGTACATTCTATTCTATAGGTAGGTAACCTACCTATTTGGAATGATTTGTATACCTACCACCAGCGCTATTTTATCGATACTAGAGACAACATCAGTCTTTATCGATCGTTATTATATAGTCGCAACCCAGAACAATCTTTGGGCTTCAGTTAACCTTAATAAATAATTGCAAAAAAATATTCAATGAAATTCGAGACAGAATTATAATATAAAATACAAAAGATGAATATAATGAAATATCCTTGCTTTCCCATACATGGGGCAAATCGTGACGATTGCTCGTGCCCTTGTGTTTTACCGCGAAATCGCAGAAAGATGTGCAAAAACCGGCGCTGTGACCTCACGATCGGCAAACACGACCTTCGTCTTAAAAAGACAAGACTCTTTTTAGATTACAATTCTTATTCAACAGAGGCTCAATTATGTACCTGAGATTGAATTAACATAATCGCCCACTTTCCTATTTTACTTTTGGTAGTATCTACCGTTGTTAGAATAATAACGGTAAAACAAATGTATATATATGGCTTAAGAAGGAAAGTCACGGGTCACGGGCGCAAGTTTAATATAAAAAATTCGTGGTTTTTATTTGTTCTAAGATTAATAAAACTACGGAAAAATAATTTGCCGCGTTACTATTTTCTAATAACTTTGGAAAAGCTGACTTCGGTTCACGGCTCTAGTCTTAAATATCAACCTTCAAACAGGCATAAAATTTTATCAAATTTGGTCCAGCCGTTATTTAGTTCAGTGCCATAAACACGTTTGGTACAGAAAGTTACAGTACCTAGGTAGGTTAATTAAGTTAAATTATTATAGCAAATTGTATAGCAAATTCATAAAACCCGAATGACGGTATAAATTCATTTCAAATTCATTGCTGCAGAAATATTTAATAAGCAGTCCATTGTAACATTACTTGCTGACCAAATTAGTTTCTGCCGACCACTAGATACACCTCAATTCGCTTTTTCTGCTGGCAAAATCCATATTTTAAGTTTAAACGATACTCAATCTATATTAATCACGCGGCAAACCGTGGACGATCGTAAGATATTTAGTCAACAGTCATCAGTTGACCAGTTTACTTTCCAAAGGATTAATACCTTAACTTTTCTAATAACTAGAGTTATAAACTAATTCGGTATATCTAGAAACTAGAGTTCTGACAACATTATGATCTAAAAACACGCTTTATACCTATGACAGCGATGATGATACACCTATCTAATAAATTTCGGCTCAACCTGTTTAGTATTTACTTATCGCCAGAAGTGATGAAAGAACAAAATCAATCTTTCCATCCCTCGCATTTATAATACGACGTTCTTTTCAGGGGTAAAGCATATAGCGACCGAGCAGCCATCCCCCAGGGTGAAGTCCTATCGTTATGCTCCCAAGCCTGTCGATGCAACGTCCGGGGAAGCCCCTCCATCGACTGTGCATCAGTAGACTGCGTGGAGAGTTTCGACAAGGATATCAAGCAGCAATGTATCGATACGTACGAAATGGACTCTTGTTGCAGTGTTGGAGTGGTTTGCGGTAAGGAATCGTCACATCACATTATCAGCCTTTAATAGTCTGATGGGCATTTATCATTTGAAGGTTATTAAAATATCACATAACGTCGCTTTGGTGGTGAAGAGAGCCAAGCCACAGTTTTGTTCAAAGTGAGTTAAGTGTACTTTTAGAATCAAAACAATGTGATTTTTACGGTGGTGAATAGAGCTAACCTGTCTGTAGTTTAGTTACAAAAATAATAAAAAAGATGAAAAGATGTTAACAGATCTTCTATACATTACTTTATGGAGTAAAAAGGAATACAATCCGCATAGCTTAGTTAACTTCTTGAAATAGATCAGTGGTGAAGAAAGTCAAGCCGCTTATATCATTAGTTTTTGAACGAACTCTGCATTTGAAAGCGCCTTTTGTATGGCTTGACATCTGTCATGATCTGTCAGACTTCAGACAGACCTCGTTTTCGCGCGTTTTATGCGCTATTTATTAGCTTGTGATTTTAGTGTTTTGTGTTGTCTATTTTGCTTGTAAAGTTTCTTGGATTTGTATAAATGTATTGAACAAAAGACGAGACGGCAAAATGTCCAACTACAATAATTATCACTCAAAGTTAATATTGAACATGGTAAATAATGGAAATTTTTCCATTTATTTTTCCGAAAATAAACAGAAAAATAATGGAAAAATATGTTTTTTGTACAATTTATGTCGAAAAATAAAAAATAAAATTATGATATTTAAATTTTTTACATCTTTAATGAAATAAAACTACCAAAAGTTATAAAAATAGTAACATAGAATCATTCACGAGTATATACCCCCCCCCCTCCCGGGCCATAATAATCACAAAATAATGACATTAATTTAGACAGATGAATCCGAATCATCACTTGCATAAAATCCATCACTATCATCATTATGCCGTAGGTACTTCTCTAGTATCTACAAACATTAAGTCTTCAATTAGTGGGACTTCATCTTCCTCATCAATGTCATTATCATGAGTTATTTCGTTGTTTTTATTTTCTATGTTCCAATTATATGCAATGGAGGCAATTTTTCCAGCTCGCTCCGTTAGCCTTCAGCCACTTTTCTTAATTTTGTGCATTTACAAATGCCTTGCCACCAGGAAAGTGGAGTGACGTGATCTATTGCCGCCCACACAAAACTTTTGCTCCAGAAATTGGATTTTGACTTAAAATCAGCTACTTCGGCCATTATATCTTCGATGTTATTGCCATTTCATTGATGAACTCCATTGCTGCAATATCTTCTTCACTATTTAACTCAGATTCAGATTCAATAAATTTATTTCTTTAGGCTTACAAAATAAACACTTAGACAAGTCAAATTTCATACAGAAGTGATCACCACAGGTTCTTGGGATCCAACAAAAATCCTGCAAAATGGATAGGTTTTAAGGCCGATGTTTTTCTTGATTCTATCTTGTTTAGCAGATATTCTTTTTCGTCTTCTTCAAAGATGTTAGTACCTACTGGTCAACGCTTGATAGTTTTGTTTTTAATGTATTCCAAACAGGAACCGTTTTTTGCATTAAGCAATTGTTTCCTTCTAGCTGGGTGATACTTGCAGAGATCGGTTCCATAAGGGCAGCAGCTTCATTTACCAGTGTCCAAAATCTTTCGTCTAATAAATGCGATTTAGTTTCTGATGACAATCGCGCTTCTTCATGGACCGACAACGCTTGTAATGCTGGTTTGACGAACTTGATCACATTCAGTATCATATAGGTACACTGCTCCATCGAGTTTTAACTGGAAGCTTTAATTTTTTGCAGCAGTTCTTTTCAGTTGAAATTTTTGTAAAAAGTGATGAAAGAACTTGACTGTACCTATTTTATTTCTTTTACAACATCCACTACCATCTTCATGATGGTTTTTATCACAGAACAGAAACTCCGAGCATAGCTCTTTCCATAGCTCGCTGAGCGACTTTGAACTGGTGGACCAACCCTATCGTGAGTGTCCACGTCTCAGCTCCGTAGGTCATAACTGGTAGGACGCACTGATTAAAAACTTTCGTTTTCAAACATTGCGGTATGGTTGACGAGAAGACTCAACGTAGTTTTCCGAACGCTGCCCAGCCTAGCTGGATCCTCCTCTTGGCTTCCTTCTCGAAATTGTTTTTACCCAACTGCAAAATCTGCCCGAGGTAAGTGTACTCAGAAACAATTTCGAGGAGGTGGCCATGTACGATCACCGGTCTTGGATCAATGTGGGCATTGATCATGATTTTGGTTTTATCCAAATTCATGCCAAGACCGATACATCGGGAGGCTGAAGCTAGACTGTCCAGCATCCGGTTCAGCTCCTCTAGCGACTCCGCCATTAAGACTATGTCATCAGCGAATCGCAGGTGTGAGATGTAGTCGCCGTTAATGTTGATGCCCTTGTCTTTCCAGTCCAGCGTCTTAAACATATCTTCCAACGCGCTCGTGAACAGTTTCGGGGATATGACATCCCCCTGCCACACCTCTCTGCGTAGTTGGATTGGTTTAGTCTGCTGGTCCTGTACTCGCGGACACTCATAGTGGCGGCTTCGTAAAGATATCTCAGCACCTCGATATAACGATAGTCTACTTGGCATCGCTGTAAGGATTGTAGAACAGCCCAGGTTTCAACGGAGTCAAAGGCCTTCTCATAGTCCACAAAAGCCAGACACAGGGGCTGATTATACTCTTCGGACTTCTGTATAATCTGCCTCACTGTGTGAATGTGGTCTATGGTACCATATCCTCCGCGAAACCCAGCCTGCTCCGGCGGCTGAAACTCGTCGAGTCTCCTGGCGAGACGGTTCGATATAACTCGTGAGAAAAGCTTATAGACGTGACTTAGGAGCGAGATGGGTCTATAGTTTTAAAGGAGGGTTTTATCTCCCTTCTTAAAAAAGAGCACCACCAAACTCCCACTCCACGCCTTTGGAGTTCCGCCTTTGGACTCCGGCCAGGTGGGATGACGATCTGCGAAAGACTGCTGGCAGATGCTGGATGCGACAAGCGGAAGACAGGGCGCTATGGCGCTCATTAGGGGAGGACTATGTCCAACAGTGGACTAACATAGGCTGATGATGATGATGATGATGATGTTGTCCACGTAAGCTGTTAATGTTTTCCGTAATTGTACCTTTGTAAAAAATATACAATTCCTACGTCTTACCACGAATATTACATGAATCTTACTGCTTCAAGTCACGATGTTGATGTTACAGAAGAAGATGAGTGATTTTTTAGTGACGTTTTTTAACAAATAATTATTACTTTATTATTTCTGCTATAAAAATATTTAAAATAAGCCTATTATTCTTTTTTTTATGTTTACCATCTACCATCCAACCCTGCTGCTAACAACTATTTGAATTATATAAATAGATCTATGACACTTACATCTTTTCACCTCCCTGTTTAGTAGTAGATAATTTTCAAAATATTCAAATGGTGAAAAGAGCCAAGTGCAAAATAGCGATTAACAGAAAAACTAGTTAAATTACAATAACTATTATTATACCAAAAATACAAGAAGCATGTTAAGCTAAACCGATGCCATTCTTATTAAAATCTAAGTAACGGTTTGGAAGATGTAGACTAATTATTATTTTTTGTTTAACCTCGCCACTTAATTGCTCATTATTTCGAAACTTGTTATGTGTGGCTTGGCTCTCTTCACCTCCAAAGCGACGATAATGCAAACGCTGGGCATGCGGGTTGGGGATCACAGTTCGGTGGAGTTGTTCTACAGAGGGTGCTGCTGCCCGCCCCCCGGTATGTCTCCCTTAGTCACCTCTTACGACACCCACGGGAAGAGTAGTGGTGATGAAATTCTGTGCCGGCACTAAAAGGCCAAGGAATCGTAATCCGTGTAAAACAAAAACCATTGACAGTCTAAATTCAGACCAAAAGAGTTTTTCACAATACAGCACAACACTTGACGAAGAAGCGGCCACACACATGGCTACATGACATCAACAAGTCTTTGAGGCTGAATTTAGCCTGCCAATGGTTTTTAGAAAGAATAAGGTCTTGTTTTTTCTTCTTTTCTTTCTCTATCTCTTGTAAGAGTGTAAAATACTAACGTTAGCATTTTACTTATAATAATCTACATGGATGTGATGGTCACCAAAGAATCGACCGCTCCAATTTAGGTGGATTGGATGGTTATTAAAATGGACGTGGATGTCGTATAAACCGACTTTATCATGTAGGATAAGTTAGATTTATTCCTGTTAAATACTTACTTAAGAGTTCCACCCAGAAATCCTCCAAAATACTTAGTTAAAAGTTTAGTTTACAGGTCTTTTAATTTTCCGAATGTTGCATAATGTTCGCAGTTAAATTTTTCTTCCACAAATTCCTCGACAATCTTTAAAGTAGGTTAATGTTTTTATAAGCCCATGTTATGTATTCTAAAAGAGATAACATAGAGTAACTATTGTTTAGAAAGGTTTAAATAAATAACATATAAATATTGATAGTATCATAATAATAGTGATAGTATCATAATAATAGTGATAGTATCATCGTAACGAATGGGATCATCAGTGCATTGGTAATGGCGTATTGTGGGCTGTAACAATAGATCATTCAAACACGACAGATATTTCAAAACAATCTTAACTGTGTTTACGTGTAATGTTGCCCAAATTATCTGTTTTGGATTAGTTATCTTTTAAGGATGGAAGAACTTAATTTTGCAAATACCTAAATGGGCATAGTCAAGGGAAAGATGCCATGGATGGTTGTTACAGGAAAGAAATCAAATAGGCATTCTTTTGTTAGCAATTAGCCTGTCCTTCAGTTAAGCAACCTGGCCCTGATCTCTCCACACATCACGATCTGAACCAGTTGGAGACATGATCATGGAGACCTTTGATACGTCTCCGATCCATCGCACCATCGTTTCTTTGGTCACCTTACGCTGTTGAGACTCTACTGAGAGTTCATAGTAGCCCACAGACATGGCCAGCTCAGCTCCATTTAAGTTTTGAGCATCAAATTTGAGTTTGGGTTCGCATTGTCGTCTTAGATATATTACTATTATCTTATTTCTTATTCTAATTAAATACATTTAAATTATATAAATAAATAAGGGTCTTTCGGTTTTACACCTCGTAGGTTAATGAATGTTGTTGCGCTTATTGCTCGGCAGACCCTTTTGACAGACTTTTTATTACGTCTGTCGGATTTACCATTATTTTTTGCAAAATACCCTATTTTTAAACATGAGGCTGGATGCACGTTGCTACGCGATAAGAAAACGGGTGTCAAATCTATTGTTTCAGTGCTAAAGAGAGAAAAACTAGGTACATATGTATATGCAGTCACATTGTAATGGTGCTGTTTATTTGTGGTTACCAGTCGATAATGTCACTAGTTCTTATTTCAAAGACTGTACTGGCCACCTGCTTGATAGTTGAGGAGAAAAAGAAAAACTTAGTTAACAATCATTTAAGCTATTTTGAAAATAAGTACCATAAACACTGAGACAATCCGATAAATATCGGGTGCCAATGTGAAATATTTGACGAAGCTTATCTCAACATTGCATAAAAACTAAATAGGTACATACATTACTATCTATATACACCTTCAATATCTAACCAATCGTAGGTAACACGGCGCATAAAACCGGTAAGTAGGTACGTGGCTTCGGTAAAACTAGTGCCCGAGATAATACAGCAACTGACAGACTCGTCATTAATGAGACTCAATGAGATTTTTAATTAGAAATGAAATTAAATATATTATTGCTTAAAAACATCGACAAATAATTCCAGAATCAAACTGTATTTCTAAATGTAACTTAAAAACTACATACCTACTTGCGTTGATTCAATTGGTTAGCCTTAGATGTCTACGCTAACCTTTGAAAATCCTGTACCATCCCTCATTAGTAATGAATGAATCATTACTTACACAATATTAGTAAAAAAAAATACATTTCAAATAACGTAGGCCAATAACTTTTGGTTGAAAATAAAAATGAAAAATGTTTGAAAATGAAAAAATTGGTTACAGGCAAAGACGAAATATCAAAACTAACCCAATGCGAAGTAGAAAACAAGATATACTACGAAGGACAACGATTCGACCTAAAGGAGACCGCCAAATCCTGTCTATGCGGCCCCGGGTGGGATGAAGAGAACAGCACGCTATGCAGAGAGGTCAACTGTGGCTTGGAGCTCCATTATCAAGACGATCTGATGAATGTCTGTGCGCCGGTGTTCTACGGAAACGGGATTTGCCCGATTGATTTTCAGTGTCGTGAGTATTTGAGCATGTACAAAAAGATTAATAAGTAGTGCACGATAATCCATGCAGTAACATCTAGCCCGAAGCAAATCTAAGCATGTTTTATTGGTACCAGTTGACTGATATACCTAATACACTATATTAACATCTACTCCAGGTTAAACAGAGATTGTTATGGGTGCTAGATGACTGATATACTTACTCAATACAATATCATTATTACACAGATAGATATTTTTTTACTATACATAGAACAACCCGTAACAAATATCTGTAGATTGTACGAACATTTTTTCCCGAGTAAACGAACCCGTAACCTCCCGCAGGCGGACCTTAGCCCGCTGCGCCGAGGTCATTAGTTCTTGAGGTGCTACTCCGTCAGTCACGACTACGAGGTCACATAAACAAGGAGTTTGGGTGATCGTTTGGATAATTCACGCTCTATTGAATATTATGTAAAAGGTGGCACCTACTTTATGCAGACGTCCTGTACTTAACCAACAACGCAAGAAATATTATGCAACTAATTGCGTACATTACCGGCACAGACGACAAAATACTTCTAATTAGTTGCCTCACAATGCTTGAGTAGGAGTGTACAGGGTGGAAATTTTAGGTGGGTTAACTAGCGCATATTTTGAATAGCGCATAGAAAAATATGCATCCCTGTTACTATCCCGGTTTAGTGCCCCATCTAAACATTTGTCACAATCCACCCTGTAAGTTGCACGCTGTACCGAAGGAATATTAAAAACAAATAAATATAATTTTTAAGTCCCTGGCTACTAACCTTGACAGGTTCCCAGTCTCATTAAAGCATCAGTTTTGGTTTTTACTACTACATACATTTGTTGTATTCATAACAAACAGCTTGCTATCTTCATTTGAAACAAAAATTCTAGTTTTAAAATAGTTCTGTGTATTCATATTATGATATTACCTATGCAATACAAAAGTAATTCCGTCTGTCTGACCTCTCTTTTCTAATATATCTCTCTTATATTTCGTCAGCCGTTTTGTCGTTACAATGTAATCATTGTCGGCTGAACAGATCTTCATGAAATTTGAGAAGGATATAAATGTTATCCCTGGGAAGGTCATAGGTACTACTTTCATCCCAGAAAAACATAAACAAAGCGTTAGATTAGCGTAGATAGGTTTTTTTAATAAATATTGTCTTATTTCCCAGCTTCCGCAACCACCAACATCATCCGTAGTTTGAACATACGGAACAACGAAGGCGAGTGCGTATTCGGAAACAGCACGCTACGTGTTGGCGACGAAATACAAGTGGACGACAAATGTACCGTTTGCAAATGCAACGTTCCGCCGCTAGCGTCGTGTCAACAAAGTAACGATTGTTGAGAGGAATCGGTTGTTTACGTTTGTCTACTAGTTTGTGTACCTATATAAAACCTTTATTAACAAAGAAGATTATAATTATATAATAATTTAGAGCTAGTACTTACAATTGGGCTAACAGCAGACTGTTGCAAACGAAATACAGGAAGCTGAACTGATCCATATCAATACCAGTTGGAAGTGTACCCAAGATGCTGGCTGCATTGCCTCGCTGTATGGCAATACTATGCGCTGCGCGCTGCGCCAGATACGGACCAGCTCTCGGGTCACACGTTGCTTCAAACAGACGCTCAGAAGTTCTTTTGAAAACCCGGAGAGTTTCGGTACTCCGAGGACCTAGGGTCTCGACTTCAAGGGGAGCAAATTTGTAGGCTCTGTCTAGACCTGCATATTTGGGCCTCATAAGATCCTCGGCCAAATCTGCCGCCGCACCAGCCATGACGGATGTCCTCGGGAGTTAATGGTTAACTAGTTTGTTAATGCCGTCACTGTAAGATGTATCTAACACCCGAATGCCCAACCCAAACGCATCTCATATTAAAGGTCATAGCTAACTAGAGCCTCCCGGCGGCACCCGAACCGCACCGCTTCGCCTTGAGCGGTTAATATCCTATATATGGATTTGTTTGGGCATGCGCTCACTATATCAACTACTATGTCAGTGTTATATTACTTATAAATATTATTTCCCGAGATATAAACATTTCCATACTTTAGGTACCCATTTCCTGACCTGTTGAATAGTATCCTAGAATACAAGAATACAAGAATTTATTAGTAAAAATAATATTTTACACGTCATTTAAATATAAATCTTAGGTACATATGATTTACGTACAAAATTTATTTATTATTTATTATATATTTAATTAAAACGATTTATAATAATGATTAATTGAGTAATTGCGGGAGGGGGTCCTCTACAGCTCGGGTAATTCGAGGAATTCATCCATGCTGTAGAAGACCCTCTCCAACAACCATGTCTTCAATCGACCCTTAAACGCTGCGGTGGAGGCTGCATTTCGGATACTATCTGGTAGCCTGTTGTAAATTGCCGGGCCCGAGATGAACACTGATCTGTTTGACTTTTGCAGTCTGTGTGCTGGCGTTACCAACCTGTGCTGGTGCTTATTGCTCCGAAGAGCGCGCGCTGCATTAACCCCTCGGCGCTGGAACAGGTGCAAATTTAGGTGCGTGAACAAGGCCACTTGGTATATTAGTTCACATTGTAGAGTCATGATGCCCAGTTCCTTGAAATATTCTCTACATGACTCATCGTTTGGGATGCCAACAATGGCTCGGACAGCCCTCTTCTGCATCACGAAGGCCCGCTCGGCGTCGCAGGCTGGCGCCCACAGTTCCACACCATAAGTGAGCGTACTGTGGACTGTGGCGAAGTAACAGGAGCGCACAACGTCCCGGGTGGCAGTACTCGCCAGCCTGCGCAATGCAAAAGAAGCCCGTCCAAGTTTCGAGCAGACTCCGTCTATGTGGGCGTCCCATACGAGGGAGCTATCAAGCTGAAAGCCAAGCAGCTTTGTCGTTTGCACCTGTTCCAGCTCCGTTGATCCTGCGTGTACCTTGAGGGTTGCCGGTCTACCACCGTTGAGCTTGAAGTTTATGAAGCAGGTCTTGTCTCGGTTCAGTGCGAGGCCGTTCAGCCTGAACCACACCTCTAACTTTTCAACCACCGAGTTTAGCTCGCTCTCCAGCTGGCTGTCCGTGGGCGCCGAGACCACTGCCGCTACGTCATCAGCATACATGTAGATTTCCGCGCCCTGGACTACAGCGGGTAGATCGTTAAGCAGCAAGCTAAACAGGGTGTTCGATAAACACGACCCCTGCGGAATTCCCATGGCATTCTTCAGTTCCGATGACATCGCTCGGCCACCATCGCCGACCACGGCTTGAGTGCGCTTGTCCAGGAACGATGCCATTATAGAAACCACGGGACCTCGAATGCCGTAGAACTGTAGCTTATTAGCTACAAGGGAGTGGTCGGCGGTGTCGAACGCGCGCGAGAGGTCGCAGCATAGCACAGCTACGCGCAGACCAGCCTCGCGCGCGCTCAGCACGCGCCACACCACCTCCCGCACCAGGTCTGTGGTGGCTCGGCCCGGTCGGTATGCGTATTGCCTATCTGAAAGGATGTTCCGCTCGGCTACAAAATCCAGTATTCTGCGATTAAGTGCGACTTCCAGGATTTTTCCCAGTGCTGGGACCATAGATATTGGGCGATATGATTTGGCATCCGACTTCTTCCCTTTCCCCTTGTAAAGAGGGCAAATTTTTACTCTTTTAAGTACCTCGGGATACTTTCCTTCCTTAAAGCAGGAATTGCACATTAAAGCAATCACCGGTGCTAGAGATTTTGATGCTAATTTAATTATGCTAGGGGTAGATGTCGGTGCTTTTTTTGGGAGCAATATAGAAATGCACTATCTTCATAACTTCCTCTGGGGTGACCGGCTGGAGCCTCATAGAGGCATCGCAGGCTTCTAACTCAACGGACATAGTAGCCGCCGCGTGCAGCACGTCCGCGGGGGGGGCCCCGCATTTACTCGCGGCGGTTACGAACTCTTCGTTCAGCGCATCCAGCAAGAGTTTTTTGGACTCGTATTTAGCGCCGTTTTTATCGCGGATACAGTCGGTAAAGTCCAATCGTTCGCGCCTGCTACGACCCAGCTCTGCATTGACAACCTGCCACATACGCTTGGACTTGTTAGGGTCCATTTGAATTTGATTAGAGTAGTATTCCGTACGTTTATGTTTTAGTGATAAGTTATATTTTATGGTTAGTTTATTAGCAAACTCCGCGACCTCTGCATTATCAGGGCAGCGGCTTTTTAGGCTTAATACGTCAAAGAGAAGGTATTTTAAATTACGATTTTTGGGTACTGGTAATTTTTTTACAGGGAAACAGATATTCATTTTACCGGCTAACTTTGTTACTAGTGCATTAGCTAGGGCGCAGCAGTCGCTGTACGAAGAATCGACTAATTCATTCCAGTCGACTGACTCCAAGGCAGTTAAGAAGTTGGTTCTGTTTGCTGCGTTAAAACTGCGCCTCAATGTAAACAGCAACGGGGGCGCAGCGGCGCGCTTTATCGTTAGGCGTTGGGCCTCGTGATCGCTGAGGTGCGGGTTCACTCCCGTGACGCCGAGCACGCGCTCCGAGGGGAGGTTGGTGTAGGCGTGGTCCAGCAGTGTACCCTGGCCGTCATGAAACCGAGTCGGGAAATCTACCAACTGAGTAAAGTTGTGGGTCGAGAGTATATCTACGAGCTGCTTTGAAAGAGAGGTGTTTGCTAGCGTATTAATATTCGTGTCGCCCATTATTATCGCATGCAAGCCCTCGTCATTAATTTTATGTAATAATTTTTCGAATAACAGTAGGTACTCGGAGTGACTAGTTTTATTCGAATGGTAAATACCTACGACTAATATATTTTCTACAGTTAGGTTCACAGCGCAAATGTCGAAGATCTGCTCTCGGGCCAGGTTACAGTATTCCACACAATTACTAACCTTAATTCCAGATCTTACGAATATGCAGCTCCCACCGCGCTCGATACGCGGTCTACAGTATGTCGATAACAGGTCATAGTTATTTAATGTAACTGAATCAATTTCGTGACTGCGAAGAAAATGTTCTGTTATAATAAGAATGTCACAAGCTAAGTTATCCTTAAGTAGTACTTCAAGACTTCTAGTTTTGCTGCTCAGGCCGCGGATGTTGAGGTGACATAGTGTGATTGAGTCAATCGCTGTTCCTAGAGCGGGCGGTGGCGGCCGCGATTGGGCGGGCGGCGGCGGCGGCAATTGGACGGGCGGCGACGGTATTTGGGCAATCGCGAAGTTGACATTCGCTGTTTCTAGGGATGGCGGCGGCAACACCTGCAGGGTCGGTGGGGATGGCGTTTGGGCGGCTGCGACGTTGACGTCTGGGGTGGTTGGGCGCGCCTCTCGCGGGCCCCGCGCTGCGCGGAAACCACTCTGTTATTTCTGTACTAGGTGGCCAGGTCTCTGCTGCCATGAACAGCTCAAACTTGCTGCTAGGTAATGTTATGGCAAAAGACGAGTAGTGATTGTGAGCTAGTTTTAACTTCACAGCACTGTAGCCGTCGCTTGGTGTCTGTTTATTCATGTACGATATAATTGATTCCGTCGTCGTCTCCGGCTTAAAGAAACAAGCGTGAATTTTTTTTACGCGCTCAACGGTCTTTAATTCATTGTCAATAATGCCGTTTCCTCTTACTACATTGCGGCGCGTGGTCGGCCGTTTTGTTCTGCGGTTTACTGTTTTCCAATCATTTTGGTAGGGCTGGCCAGGGCTTATGTCTTTCGTATCATCCTCGACGCACTGTTTCGTTGGTGGCGGAGGGCGTATGTTTGCGGGCACCGCGGGCGGCGCAGGCACGCGCAGGCTGTGGCTCGGAATCGGAGCTCGCGCAGTCGCGCTGCATTTGTTGGCGGTGGTGGTAGTGGCGTTTGCGAGTGATTTGGTTGCGGGCGTGCTTCCTCTCTGTAGGTGTGCACGATTAGTCTGATTGTCGCTCTGCGTTGCCCGTTGTAGGGGGGCAGCCAGTTCTTTGTCCACTCTTGTTAGTTCGGGTGCGGTAGAGCTGCGTTTACCCTCTTTGTCATTTATGGTTGCATCTTTTGCTTCCATTCTGTCAATTTTCTCTTCCAGCTTGTTCAATTGAGTCACAACCGAGGCGATTTTTTGCTCAATTGGGGCGAGGTGTTTGGCCAACAGCTTCTCGAGAGACTCCAGTGTTGATTTCGCCATAGCTCGGGCAATGTAGCGACGTCTCACAGGGTTATTAGTATAAGTCGCGTGTACGCGGGCAATGTAGTGCACGTCCCACGGTTTGTTTCGTCGCGTGCGCGCGCGCAAGCGGTTCGGACGAGACCTAGATCATTGTTTCTTTTCATGTCAACCCTATGTATGTATAAGATTACGTACCTACCTGTTTTACATGGCTAAATAAAAAAATATATTTCTTTCTTAACTTAGATTTCAGCATCACATCGATTTTAATAGTTTTCAATTAAAATCGGGCATAAATTCATCCATCACTTGAGACGTCCTTAAGTCTGCGTTTTGAGTATTCGGCGGTATGCCCAAAATTATTAAAATGCTAATTTTTATGTATTATAACTTATGAGACTAAGCCTTATTTTAATGCTCGTTTTTGTGTTGTGTTGGATGTGTGATTGATCACTAACCTTTATTCGGGAAGATAATACCGGATTTCTTATGTTAATTGTCATTCATTGATCTTCTAGAACCTGGATCTAATAGATAATAGAACCTGCAGCTTTATTGTCTAACTTGAAATCTATTACCAGTGAACTTCAAACCGATTACCAGTTGTAGACCCAGTCAGAATGTTGTCGGTATTGTCTAAGGTATTCAACTGGTCTCGGTTTCAGCTATTTACACAATACGAAAGTGACAATCGAAGTCCAGGCTAGGTTTGAAAGGCCAAACTGAAACCGATTACGATAACCAGTTGAGTTAGACAATACAGCCGCTGGTTCTAATAGATAATAGATCCAGGTTCAAGAAGATGCCATACAGATGTATGGCATGATAATCTGGCTAGAAACTGTGTTTAATTAATCAAGGATGAACAGTCCTTGAGTAAGAAGAGATTAAAAACAATGGAAAAATTGTGAGATCACTGTGATAAAACTACAAGTATTTTATAAAATACATTTATTTATAGCTTGCTTAATCTTAGAATGAACACTAAGTATTACGTATTTTAAGTAAACACCTTATCGAATAAGAAATACCTATGTTTAAACGAATATAAAGATACAAAACTAATAGGAATAGATCTGAATCACATTTTGTCTTTGATTTTTAACTTAAGTATCTATAAAATAAGAATAACTATACATTATGTACAATACACAGCCTTGGGACCTTTGTAAACTTAAATTATGAGTAAATAATTTGTGACGACTTAGATTTTACGTTTTAAGTACATACTTACATAATTACATCTGTATTTATACGAAAACTAACTACGTCTAACGATAGCTTACAATTGTAACAAAAATAATTAGTTTCTAAAATTAAGAATAACTGCATTATATTGGCAGTTTCTCCTTTACTACCTAAATATATACACGTAAATATAAAACAAAATATAATTAAATAGAATCGAAGCGAAGGGTTTTTCCAATAATAACGAATTTAATATTTATAAGGTACAGGGAAATAATATATTGCATATTGTTTACGCTTAAGTGAAATTATATTAAAACAATTCCATAACCAAGCGAAATTATTTGAGTTATCTAGTATTAGAGTTATATTTATAAAGAAACGATGTATAGAAAAGTTGTAAAGAAAAAAAAAGCAATAAATGTTTACGTCTGAAAATATTATTATTATTATTAATAAATTTATTATTAAAAAAAATATTATTTATTAAATAGGACAGTTTCAGTAAACGTACTTGTGCTGTTCCTAATTACGAGTAGTAGTTAGGTAACTAAAGAAGGTACATAACTAAAGTCGTTTTCACACTAACTGTGAAAACTTCTTCAACTATGTCAATTAATGGTCTAAGTAGACAATTGACTAAGTCATGTTTTACGGATTCAGATTAAAAGCGTGTCCTAAAAATATAATATCAAAATCCTAATAATTCGATTTACCTATATCAGCGTGTCCATATAAGTTCTTTACAACAATTTTTTTTGGTACCAACTAGACTAGCAACTTAAGCAATATTATAAATGTTTTTGAGTATCTACGCCTAACATGAGTTAGTGTCAGTACCAAAGTTGATAGTTCTATAATTAAAGAATATTTATCGGGTATTTATCGCGTACCCTAAAAGGTCCGTGAAATACCCGAGAATATTCTTATAAATATTCTTTAATATGTCAAAATATCGTGAAAGTTTGAAATTTTCTATAATTACATTATTTGTTATATAAATAATCTAAATTACGTGAAACAAGCTAAACCGAGCTCGACTCTGAACTCCTGATCGCTCCTGCCGGTGTCTCGAACCGCCACGTCTAGTAGAGGCAGTCTCGCAGCTTTGTCCGTCTCGTATTCTACAACAGTCTTAGCCCAGGTGGCTCTCTTGTGCTGGGAAACAAAGATATTTATTAATTTTCGAATAAAAAGAATCCAATATAAGAATATCTTTTTCGACGACCTCTGTGGCGCAGTGGGCGAAGGTCCGCCTGCGACGCAGGAGGTTGCGGGTTCGATTCTCGCCTCGGGACAAATATTTGTGCGATCTGCAGATATTTGTTCATGTTGTTCTGGTCGTTTTCTATGTATAATAAAAAAAATATTTATCTATGTAATGATATTGTATTATATCAGTATATCAGTCATCTAGTACCCATAACACATGCTCTGCTTAGCTTGAGGCTAGATGATGATTGTGTGGATTGTCCGTCATTATTTATTTATTATTTATTTCTAACATTAAGAACTTATTCATCAGTGGGGCCTGACATGAAAAAGCTAGGGTTGTCAAAATGCGATTTGTATTTAGACGAGACAAGTGTGTCGAGAGTATGAGTCAAAAAGATAGGACAAAGACCTATAAAATGTAGCCCAGTGTTCCAAGCTAATACATTTAGCGAAAAGAAGTAAATAACTGTGACGAAGTCGAGATTTTTTCTAGGTTCTTTTTCTATATTTTTCATCAAAATCTCGTTATTCTACATCACGTAGAATATGTAAATAGCAATTTCGCCAATTACATAAAAAGAGTTTTTTCTATACTAATATTATAAAGAGGAAAGATTTGATTGTTTGTATGTTTGTTTGTTTGTTTGTTTGTTTGTTTGTTTGAATTGAATAGGCTCCGAAACTACTGGACCGATTTGAAAAATTCCTTCACCATTAGAATCCTAAATTTTCCGTGATGAACATAGGCTATATAATATTTTCAAAAAAGTTAGGGATCCGCATGAAAAATTCAATAATTGAACCGTGCGCTGCATATTGAACCTCTTTTTCTATTATGGCGCGTCAGAATAGAAAAGGAGGTTGAATATATGGCGCACTGTGCTTACTTTTTCTTTACGGCCAGTGTCAGTTATGGAGTGTCGAGTCAATGTCAAAAATCCCAATGCTGTTAGAAAATGTAAGGGATCCGTATGAAAACTGTGAAACCCATCGTTTATGTGTATAATTTCTGAAATTTTTGTTTAATACCCGTGCGAAGCCGGGGCGGGCCGCTAGTTTATTATATTTTAGCCGTGCTTGACAACCCTGGCAATATAAATCCGTCCAGACGGGTCGGCTGTACTTGTAGAATTTGACACGAGCGCGGAGTGTCCTGTCACCTAGCCTGGTAATTTATTGTATTATGTAACATAAATGTAACTTGAAAAAATATCAAAAAAAAGATTAAAAAGTACTTGATCGAGTCTATAATGTCTATGTCTATGTGTACCTGTGAGTAGGCGTCGATCTGTGTTTTGGCAAATAAATGATATGTCTAAGTGTATGTGCACCTGTGAGTTGGCGTCGATTCGTTTTTTGGCAATTAAATGATATAATTACGCTTGTCGTGTGGTGCCGGCATAGAATTTCACCACCCCAACTCTTCCCGTGGGTGTCGTAAGAGGCGACTAAGGAAAACACAGCGGTGGGCGGGCAGCAGCGCCTTCTGCAGAACAACTACACCGAACTGCGATCCCCAACCCGCATGCCCAGCGTGGGGATTATGGGCAATAACCCCCACATAATGATGCCATCTATGGCGCTCATTAGGGGAGGCTTATGTTCAGCAGTGGACTATTATATGCTGGTGATGTTGATGATGATGATGTTGAGTTACGCTTACCTGGCATTCATCCACCAAAGCCTTATACCGCAGCCGGTTATTAGCCTTCGGCAATATCTCCGCATCATTATAAGCAAGCAGCTTGATTCCATGCCGGTAGTTGTTGGTTCCAGGATCGTAGTAGCCGATTGTGTTGCGACAGTGGAACGTCACTTGTTGGACCGCTTTGGTCGACATTAGTTGGAGGTAAGTGAGTTGGGTGTGATCCGCTTTGTAGGTGATCTGGAATAAAAGGAATTTTGCTTGTAGGTATTAAATCAGTACTACTATTATAAAGAAGAATGATTTGATTGTTTAATGTTGAATTGTAAAGGCTTTGCCAAACAGAACACGTTATTACGCCGCGTCAAGGCGCTAAGTTGACGCCGCGCTATAGCGCCGAACTGTGTTGTACTAAGACGGTACTCTACTGTCACACAGAGCTGCGGCGCTAGCCGTACGCAACGTTTTGTCGCTGTGTGACAGTAGAGTACCGTCATAGTACAACACAGTTCGGTGCTATAGCGTGGCGTTAATTAGCGCCCTGACGCGGCGTAATAACGCGTTCTGTTTGGCAAAGCCTTAATGGTGACAGAATTTTTCAAATCGGTCCAGTAGATTCGGAGCCTATTCAATTCAAATAAACAATCAAATCTTTCCTCTTTACAATGTTAGTATAGATTAACCACAAGTTAATTAAAAAAAACTCCTTTAATAGGATTCTGAACGCCATGTTTTATTTTATGCCTATGTCCAGCAGTGGAATGTTATAGGCTGGTGATGATGATAATGATGATGTTTTATTCATCAAGTATATGTAATTTAAAATATTATTCAAACAAAAATACTAAATCAAATCAATTTTCCGTTGGACAAATCCCTTTGAAGGTACCGCAGAGGCTGCGCAATGAATGTTTTAAAATGAACTGAGTTTGTCTCGCTCATACAAGCTTCCTTCTCCCTCCCTCTGTACTGAATGTCCTGAAACTGCATTGGTTTGGTATAGATACAGCTACTGCCAGTTACCACGTCACAATGAACTAAAATAGATTACTATATATGACGTCATCAACAGTACGTACCGTGAAACCTTCCTCCATCTCGCTCATCCAAGCTTCCTTCTCCCTTCCTCTGTACTGAATGTCCTGAGACTGCATTGGTTTTGGATAGATACAGCTACTGCCAGTTGCCACGTCACAATAAACTTAAATAGATCCTATATATGGCGTCATCAACAGTACGTACCGTGAAACCTTCCTCCATCTCGCTCATCTAAGCTTCCTTCTCCCTCCCTCTGTACTGAATGTCCTGAGCCTGCATGGGTTTGGGATAGATACAGCTACTGCCAGTTACCACGTCACAATGAACTAAAATAGATTCTATAAATGACGTCATCAACAGTACGTACCGTGAAACCTTCCTCCATCTCGCTCATCCAAGCTTCCTTCTCCCTTCCTTTGTAGGTACTGAATGTCCTGAGACTGCATTGGTTTTGGATAGATACAGCTACTGCCAGTTGCCACGTCACAATAAACTTAAATAGATCCTATATATGACGTCATCAACAGTACGTACCGTGAAACCTTCCTCCATCTCGCTCATCCAAGCTTCCTTCTCCCTCCCTCGGCCTCTGTACTAAATGTCCTGAGATTGCATGGGTTTGGGATAGATACAGCTAGTGCCAGTTGGTACGTCACAATAATCTTAAAAAGATCCTATATATGACGTCATCAACAGTACGTACCGTGAAACCTTCTTCCATCTCGCTTATCCAAGCTTCCTTCTCCCTTCCTCTGTACTGAATGTCCTGAGACTGCATGGGTTTGGGGTAGATACAGCTACTGCCAGTTGCCACGTCACAATGAACTAAAATAGATACTATATATGACGTCATCAACAGTACGTACCGTGAAACCTTCCTCCATCTCGCTCATCCAAGCTTCCTTCTCCCTCCCTCTGTACTGAATGTCCTGAGACTGCATGGGTTTGGGGTAGATACAGCTTCTGCCAGTTGCCACGTCACAATGAACTAAAATAGATACTATATATGACGTCATCAACAGTACGTACCGTGAAACCTTCCTCCATCTCGCTCATCCAAGCTTCCTTATCCCTCCCTCTGTACTGAATGTCTTGAGACTGCATTGGTTTGGTATAGATACAGCTACTGCCAGTTACCACGTCACAATGAACTAAAATAGATCCTATAGATGACATCATCGAGTACGTACCGTGAAACCTTCCTCCATCTCGCTCATCCAAGCTTCCTTCTCCCTTCCTCTGTACTGAATGTCCTGAGACTGCATGGGTTTGGGGTAGATACAGCTACTGCCAGTTGTCATATCGCAGTGGACTAGGATAGCATCGTTAATGTCTCCGCCATTTGGATCAATCCAGTATTGTCCTGAAGAAAGAATAAAATTTTCTTAAATAGATTTTGATGTTTTCAGATTTCCTTTGATCTTGTTATGACTGTTGCAGATCAAGTCATCGAGCTCTAAAATGTGATGTTCTATTGACACTTTACATAGCATTATATACATTCGCACGTGGAATGCAGATACGGTCAGTATCTAGGTAGTTAGGTACATTTGAAAGTAAGGTGAAATACATTACTTTATTATATGTATGTATATGACGTAATATTATTGGTTTTACTTCGAAATTATTTATATTATGTATAGTATACATTAGGTAACACTAGCCTCTGGACAAATATGTGTACCAACTGAAAATAATTGTATTCTATTTATAATAAAATATATATAATATTATGTATGTACTCCTATATTAATATGTATAGTTATCTAGTACCCATAACACAAGCTCTGCTTAGCTTAGGGATATTTAGTGCTGTGTGAATTGTTCAGCATTATTTATTCAATATTTATAGATAAAAAAACACATACCGCTTTCAAATTCAGGATGGTTATGCTTGATATCGCCACAAGTCTTCGCTGGCGCGTCCTTACTGCCGTCAGGTTTGAGGAACTTGTCGAGCGAAACCTTCAGTCGTTCGTACGCTTTCATGACGATTTGTTTACGCTCGGAAGGCGACATGTCGTCTTTGAAGAAGCGAGGCGGTATTGTGTTGGGGTCGTCGCCTAATGGATCGGGGCCTTTCATTGAACCTGGAATAATTTATAAAGATAGGTGTGAACTGTTACAATAATGGATGTTTACGATAGTATGAAACAACTTGATTTTAATTAATCCACTATCATTATATCTCAACTAATTATTTTCTATGAACGTATTTTTAAGTTAGATGATAGAAATTTCTTTATTCGACACTTAGCAAAACAATTGAGAAACTTAATAAATATTTGGAAATATGTGGCAACTGGCGAAATCTTTACCAGAGATTAGATTGAAAATGGGGATTTCGCTTGGAATTCTTATGTAGTTAGTTGGTGTCTGATTTTTATCCTTGATTTGATACAATGGTCTTCCTTATCAACGCATCTAGGTTCGATGGGGCCAAAAGCTATGGAACCTTTCGGCCCCATGCATTACATTATTGTTAAGACTAACACACCTATATATGCGGAGGTAGGTAGACACCTACCTCCACTTATAGGTCTGTGATTTCCCATAAACTTAGTTTCCCAAATATCGTTTTATTTGTAGTGGTTTATAGATTATTGTATGGTAGAGTAGCAATATTTCAGTTACCTTGTTGTAACATAGCAGCGATAGCAGCAGCGTCATACGCCAGTCCCTCGCCAGGGGGCCCGGGGGGTCCCGCGGGTCCAGCCGGGCCGGGGGGCCCGTGCCGACCCGGCTCTCCGGCCGGGCCTCGGCCGCCCTGGGGACCGGTGGGCCCTTGCGGTCCGGGGTTGCCGTCGCGGCCAGGAGTGCCTGAAAATTTATATTTGGTTGAAATTGGTTGAATGTACACGAAAGCTGCTGTGAAAAAGCTGCTTAGAGTCTAGTTTAATAGTTTTTAAAAACACAGGCTGCACGTGAATCATTTCAAGAAGTTTTACAAAAAATCGAACACAAACGATTTTACTCTGATACTAAGGTAAAAGCCATTACAACATTAGAACAATATTTTAATCTAATATAGAGGTAGATGAACTAAGACTCATTCCGTACATGGCAAAGTTTTCTATATAGTTATCTTAAAGTACCTCTAGGTCCAGCCTCCCCATCCTTGCCAGGGGGCCCCATGGCCCCAGGCAGGCCTCTATCCCCCTGACGACCCGGAGCACCGACCATGCCAGGCAGGCCGGGTAACCCAGCGTGCCCTTTGGGGCCATCCATGCCTGACTCTCCTCTTTCACCCTAGAAAGCAAGATATTAACTGAAGTACCGGCTCACTGATAACAGCTTTTAAAAGCGATTAGATGTATTATCTGAGATTAACTACTTAAATAATCTTTATTTATTTAGGCTAACAAAATTAGCACTTAGACAAGTCAACTATAAAATTATTATAAAATAAGGTGTTATTGATTTTCTCTACACATATTTTTTTGTTGTCTGAGACTAAGACTTCCAGAATTCTGGAACAAATTAAACAAACCTTAGCTCCATCAAGCCCAGCCGGGCCTTGTTTGCCGGTCGGCCCCTGAGGCCCGTCGACGCCCGCTGGGCCACTTTCCCCGCGCGGGCCTCGCTCGCCCGATGGACCGGGTGGCCCGGATTGTCCTTGAGGGCCCTGGAAATAATGTTGAAACAATGTTTGACGTCTCTGTAAGTCGAATTGAATAAAGAAATAGCATTTTGTTTATTATCTGATGTAAATTTTTTTTTCTAAAACTAGTTGTGAAAGTTAAATCCTTGAATATTTTTTTCTCATAGCAGCTTTATAAATTTATAAGAATAGAAAATATACAATAGAAACCAACTTTGATGATTCTTAATTGCTGCATTCAGTATTCTGTACACCATTAAAAGCCGAAAAGGCTGGCTCGTGAGACCATTGATCTTATCTTATCTTTGATTCTGCAAAGTCAAAAGCAACAAGTTAACTAACTTGTAATCCAGGTGCTCCCGGTTGTCCCGACTGCCCCGGCTGTCCCTGCGGCCCCTTGTCCCCGGGCCGGCCGGGGAGCCCACTCGGGCCTTGTTTCCCGGGCCGTCCCTCGGGGCCCGCTTCTCCCATCTGCCCCGGCGGTCCTTGCAGGCCCGGGCTACCGACTGGTCCAGGGGCCCCGTCTGATCCTGGTTTACCTGGTGCTCCAGACTCACCCTGTAAGGTGTACATACAAATTCCATAGAGTGACTGTCTTATGGTTGAAATGTAGGTATAATATATCTATTTTCTTTTGTTGATCCTGGTTTACCTCGTGCTCCGGACTCGCCCTGTAAACTGTACATACAAATTTCGAACAATGTGACTGTCTTATGGTTGAAATATTGGTATATCTATTTTCTTCTGTGCCATGCGTAAAACCTAATCATCTTAGCCCTTTAACACTTTTTTGTATAAGTATTCTGATGGGTGACCTTCTAATATTACTTGACAAATTAGAAATAAATAATTCACTGAAAAATATCCTGAGTTTGCCATCTTGAATCATTGCCACTGCGCTCTTTCTATCGCTTAAAATCTTTACGTTTGATTTCCAATACGAAAACCTTACATCTATTTCTACTCTACAAAATAATACTAATTATTACCTGAGTCCCCCTCAATCCTTGCGGTCCAGGCGGTCCCAAAATCCCCGGAAGTCCACTCGGTCCCCTCTCGCCCGCGGGGCCCACCGGTCCAGTTGGACCCTGTGGTCCAGTCTCTCCTTCACTTCCCCTTTACAACATATCATTGAGAAAGTTAGCTCTTATACTATTTATGTATACGATCTATCTGAAAGTACCTAGTGCTGACCGACAGGCATTATAGCGCCCGTTAGGTTAGGGCCTATTTCCAGCAGTGGACTAATATGAGCTTATGATGGATTTTTTTGACTGGCGAACAGCCATACCTCTCACCCTTCGCCCCTTCAGGGCCGGGGGCGCCGGTCAGGCCGCTCGGTCCGAGCGGGCCGGGCCGGCCGGAGTCGCCCGTGGCTCCTTTAGCGCCGGGGATACCCGCGGCGCCGGCTGGGCCGGTGCTGCCTTGTGGACCCTGGGAAGGAAATAACTTGTCTAGCCACTTTTCTTGTACAATATGAAATGTTATGCAGGTTACAACAGCTTTACAGCTGTAATATCACAAAGATCTGTCACGTGCGCTGTCGACCCTATAATATTTATCGGGTCCTAATTTAGGGTAACACTAGCACGAATTTGTCTTTACTAATATTGTAGAGGACATATTGGATTTGTTTGGATTAAATAGACTCCGAAATTACCGGACCGATTTGTTTTTTTTTTTTTTCTTCTTTTTATTCTTCTGCATCGGCAACTTAATTTTCATTTACGTCTGAGAGCGTTAATTTAATGGAACTATGAAATATTTTTATTATAATTATTTGCCTTACAAGTAAACTTAATAAGTTTTTGTTTCTTTTACATAAGTTGTATTGTAATAGATTGTGTAACGTACCGGTGGTCCCAAATCCCCGGGCCTCCCGGGTAAGCCCGCTCGTCCCGTCTCGCCCTTGTGTCCCTGTTCGCCCCGCGCGCCCTTCGCACCCGACAGCCCTGGGAGACCTCTAGGACCGGACTCTCCAGGTGAACCTGTAACATAGCACATACTTTTAAGTAGTCTGTTTAGAAAAATAGTAGATATATAGATAGATGACTTTATTTGTAACTAGCACTCCGCTCCGGCTACCCACGGGTATTTATCAAACATTTCAGAATTTACAAATTTTTAGACCCGTTACGGGTCTTACATTATTGAAGATTTTGAACGGAAACCTAATTAATATATTTTGAAAATATTCTAAAGCCTGTGTTGTGTGACTTGCTAAACAGATTTCTAGAAATCTACAGTCTAAATAGTGTAAAATTTTATTTTAGAAATTTTCGTTTAATAGACGTTCGAAGCCGGAGCGGATCACTAGTAGGTCATAAAATTATTTAGCATTGTCCGTTATGAATTCATAAAAAATATTTTATAGTTACAAATACACACGAAATTAAATTACCTGGGCTACCCTGCGATCCCTGTTGTCCTTTAGGACCACCATAACCCCTCTCGCCCTTCAGTCCCGGCATGCCAGTCAATCCCGGGGGGCCCGCGAGCCCCGGACTGCCCTGAGAGCCAGGCTGACCGCGTTCACCCGGGGCCCCCGGGGCCCCCGCTTCGCCAGGTACTCCGGGTGTACCGGGCTCGCCTCGCTCTGCTGGTTCACCTGGGGGGCCCGCTGGACCGATTGGTCCTTGAGGCCCTTGTTCGCCTTGACGACCTGGTACAGAATTGGATTGTATAATTAAGAACAGTTGACATATGTAGAATGCTGCGAATGTTCAATTTAGTTATTTGATAACGTGACACGATCGTTATTTCGACATCTGAACTCCAAGATTCTTTCCAAAAATAACAAAGAAAAAAATTCACCCCCTGATTGTTTATTCAACTATGAAACTTAGAGCACTATTATTAGAAAAGTTGCGCAGATTTATAACAAACGTAGTTATGAAAATATATCCATACTAGCAGCCCGCCCCGGCTTCGCACGGGTATTTTAAAGAATTTTAAGTTCTTACATACACACGTTAGATAAGGTAGTTTATTATTGAAGTTTTCATAGGGATCACTAACTTTAAAAATATTCTATAGCCATGCTATAGCCTATGATTATCATTCTAATGATGATTTTTTTTTCCAAAAAGGTCTAGCAGTTTCAGATCCTATTTAATTCAGACCACAAACAAACAATAAAACCTTTCCTTTTTAAAATTGTACCTTTACCTCCTTTACTTATATTGTACCTTTACCTCCTTTACATAGATAAAGAAAAACAGGGAGAACTTTATTTTTTGGCATTGACTTTTCTCTCGCACCGCTATATCGCCTACATCAGCCTCTCTATCAGCCTACATCGCATGGTTCCTCTCATGGTTCCAATCTTGAAGTTTTTATATTTTTTGACATTGAGTTTCCTCTCGCACCCCAGTAACGAATTGTGATGTCTATGACAATCCATAACTGACACTGGCGGCGGAGTCGTCGTAGCAAAAGCGGTGCCATAAAAAAGAAGTTGAAGTTGAGTCACAGCCAAAGCAAAACTCAGCAAAAGCGAGCAGCGCAAAAAAAGAAAAAAAAAGAAGTTGATGTATATCGCTATGGTTTTTAATATTGAAGTTTTTATACGGATCTCTAACTTTTTTGAAAATATTTTATAGCCTATGTTCATCACGAAAAATTTAGGATTCTTATGGTGGAAGAATTTTTGAAATTGGTCCAGTAGTTTCGGAGCCTATTCAATTCAAACAAACAAACAAACAAACAAACAAACAAACAAACATACAAACAAACAAACAATCAAATCTTTCCTCTTTATAATATTAGTATAGATAGATTATAAAAATTTATTTAAAATTTATTTTATATTGATATTTTAACCTAACCAATTACTTAATCAATGGAAATCAAAATTCACCATTATAAAACCAAATATTTTAGCCCATTTATTTGGCAACAGCAATTAACTCAACACTATTAAAAGCGCAGTTACCAGCGGGTCCATCGTTGCCAGGGGGTCCTGCCGATCCCCTCTCTCCCTTCTCCCCAGGATTGCCGTTGAGACCGCGTAGGCCAGGGAGACCTACTGGCCCGATGGGGCCAGGGTGGCCTTTTGTGCCTCGTTGGCCTTCGGGACCCTATAGAACAAAGGATATTCAATTTTATAACAAGTACTTTTGAGAATCAGTTAAACGAAAACTTAAAAGCCGGTCCTGAAGGAAGTCTAAGATTGCAGTAATAAGAATAGAAAAATAAGTATCATCTGATACTTAGGTATTTATCTTATTATCAATACCATGACTAGATCTAACTATAGTTCGACCGAAACCGCCGTACCGCTCCCTAAGAAAGTGCGGCGAAGTGGGGGCCGAGGAAAAAAGAGCAAGAATACACATGAGATCGATATTGTCGGATATATCTTACGATATCGTACCAATATAAACAATATTTTTGTTTTATATATTATATCGATATGTTTATATTTTTTTATAACTAAATTATCTACAGATATTCTGACAGAGCTTCTGCTTCAACTTCATCTTCCGTTTCGCCATCGGAATTTGAATCAGAGTCGTTCTGCAAATTTATAATTAATGGATCGATAATAATATCAAATCTACTATCGCGATCCCAGTAATTGTTTTCATTTTTTTGGACATGATCATCACATTTCTGCCATTTTTCCGCCGTGAACTCCGAAAACAATGTATTCAATAAGTTTATCTTTTCATCTAGAGAAGAGTTAATATGGTTATGAGCTATATTGTTTTTAATATCAGCCCAGACTAACTCTATGGGATTCAAATCCGGATGGTACGGCGGTAATCGTAGAACAGTATGTCCATTGGCTTTCAGGAGTTCATCAATTCTGTACACGGGCTCTTTTTGTGTATTATCGATAAGAAGTTGCAGTTGAGATTTTGTCATAGCTTCCGAAAATTCAACATTGTGGCGCCGTAACCAGTTCTGCATTTCGGTTTTGAGGCTTGCTATGGTTGGCTTCTTGTCAACCTGAACGCTGTGGTAAGACGCGTTGTCCAAGACAACCACAGAATTCGGAAGCAATTTATCTTTTAACTTTTCATCTACCCACTTATAAAAAGTAGGCCCGTTCATGTCTCCATGATAGTCGCCGGTCTTAGCATCTGATTTGAATATCGTCAATGCACCATCAACCAAGCCATTTCGACATCCAGCGTGAAGAATTACCAAACGCCGTCCTTTTCCAATATCAGCATGAATTCCAGGTTCGGACGATGATTGCCAACATTTGCTTACATGGTGACTGGCGTTAATGTATGTTTCATCAAGGAAATATATGTTGCGGTTTTGCGTTCTGTAATTTCTGATTTGTGTTAAGTATTTTTTCCGCCACACTACAATATTAGGCTGCTCTATACGGAGATGTCTCTTCGATTTGCATTTTTTGAAACAGTAACCTATTGTGTGTAAGAGGCTCCTTAGAAATTCTCGTCCACAATTTAATATGCCATCTCAAAATCATCAACAACATGTTTTTTCTTTATAGTTTTTGGTTGTTTTGGCGAATTAAATTTCAATCGGCCCAAATTTTCAGTTGATGAATTGCCCTCTTTTATCACATTTCTTGCGGTTTTTTCGCAGTACCCCGTAGCGTCTGCCACGATTTTGGCAATATTTGCATCACTTTTATATTCAAAGCTCTCTCTGTCTGCTTTTCTTTTCTTAAAATATTCGGCCACTTTAAAAATTATGGCCTTGACATCACGAGATAGCGCTCGGCCCATCTTTGGATATTTATCTCATGTGTATCTGACATAGACCGTCCGGTACAAAGGCGACCTACTACCGTGAGCGTCGACGGCAGACTGATGGATCGGAGCGGCCGATACTTCCCCCCCCGTCTCGCCGCGCGCATACCTCAGGAGCGGTACAGCGGTTTCGGTCGAACTATAGTTCCTTCCATCCGCAGTGACGGAGGTTTTTGAAAATATTAAGATATTTGTTAATTTCAATCAAAACTAAATAAAAAAAGGTGTCACTAGGGAGTAATGAATAAAATAGCCAATCTGAGAATGACAATAGTATCGCCGTTAAAAGATAATCTCACCGGCAGTCCATCAACACCTTGCGCGCCAGCCTCGCCCTTCTCGCCCGGATTCCCAGTCAATCCCTGCGCGCCCCGCTCCCCTTGGAACCCTCTCTCCCCGCGGGGCCCTGACGGCCCGGGGGGTCCAGCCTGACCAGCGACGCCGGGTTCGCCCTCTTTGCCTGGGGATCCGGGGAGACCTACCGCTCCGGGCATTCCCTGAAAAACAGAATTTTAATTGAAATTCTTATCTGGACAAACGAGTATACGCATTTTGTTTACTGAATATACTTACTCCTAATTTTTGAGCAGGAATTATGTAGTGAAAATATTGTTTTGTTAAGCCAGTCTTTAGAAGTCCATAAAGCGCTACCCCGACACAAACTAACGCCGCAGCGCCGCCACCTTTTTTATTTTATTATTATTTTGAACAAAGGAAAGAACGAAGTTGCCTTCTAACCACTAAATTCTATATTTGCATCTCTCCCTAAACATTAAGCAAGCATTAAATACATTAAAACAGGTCATTTCAGGGTCAGGACATTTCCTTTTTTCAATGTAATTATACTTGGGGCCGCTAATTTGGGTCGGGGTAGCGTTGTGTTTCGAAAAGATCAGGTATCGTTCAAGGTACCCACTGAAATAAAATCACAAAATAAGCTCAAAACAAAAGACGATACAAACTCCTACACTACGCCCGGAATTTGTATCATTCCTTAGAAAATGAAATCTTACCGGGAAACCAGTAGGACCAGCCGGGCCAGCGTGCCCCCTGTCTCCTGAGGGACCGGGTAACCCCTGCGGCCCTTGGACCCCCGGGTTGCCATCGCGTCCTGCGTCACCTTTCGGGCCCTGGGGACCAGCTTGACCTGGTTCGCCGTCTTTGCCTGATTCACCCTGAAATTAGCAGGTTAGATGTGTATTAAGCTATTAGGTATATCAATGTTTAGACGGTTAAGAAGTTTAGGTTAGATTTGCGCTGAGCGATACCAAGCGCGTATGTTCGCGCCGAGACGGCAGAGGTAGTCACGTCAAACAAAAGATTTTTTTTTTAAATCACTACCTATTTCGCAATTGCCTTCAATGCTATTTATGACCCGCTCTGGTCGCTCTCGGTCAGGCCTTGTGAATTTTATGAGTCTGTAGTAACAAATAAAATTTTATAGGTACATCTATTTTATACAGAAAGTTCTAGTGATATCGAGGTATTTAATAATCGCAACAGCAATATAAACGTCAGTGTGTCAAGCTGCCGTTTATAACTGTGTCAACCACAATTTTTGTAACCATAAAACGTGTTATTTGCTAAATATACTTACCGAAACTTTTGAAGTAATATGTATGTAAAAATGTCCCACCATCGAAAAATGCTTCAATGTAAGGTTTCCACTTACCTGTAATCCCCTATCTCCCGGACTGCCCATCAGTCCAGGGGGCCCCTGTAGCCCCTGCGCGCCTTGCTCGCCTGGTCTTCCATCCGCGCCGGGTATTCCCCTCTCCCCTTTAAAGAAGAAAAGATAAAATAAAAATTTAACTCTAGAACAGATATTATCGTGAATAAATGTACTTACATAGTAAGAGAAATAGATTGTTATAATATCACAGAAAAATTAAAAAGAATAAGTATATTGTAATTTAATAAAAATTGGCTATTTTTGTTTCTAATGAATGCATTAGTTATACTATATATACTTACTGCAATAACACCCAAAAATAAAGACAGCATTCAAACAAGTTTCGATGCTTCAGAGTAAAAAGTTATAAAACGCACTAGATATTTATCCAAATAAATACGCCAAAAAGAGAGAAGCAAAAAGTAGGAAATTAAGTAGGTATTGAACAAACAAATAATAATATAACTCAACAAACCTTGAGGTCCAGTCTTCCCGGGTACTCCAGGCCTGCCGACAGGTCCCCTGGTGCCCTGAAGGCCCTGCGGTCCCGGCCTGCCCGTGTCGCCGCCGCTGCCTTTAGTGCCGGGGAGGCCGACGCCGCCGCGTTCACCCGGCTGACCTTTGAGGCCCATCGGGCCGTCCGAGCCGGGGAGCCCACGCAGTCCTAGAAGGGTTAAATTATAAAGCTTTTTTACATTTCCCTTGTTCACGACGAAAAAATAATGGCAGTCAAAGAATAAGAACGTTTGTAACTCTTATAAATTTTAACCTAATGTATAACGTCACGCAGGTTTTAGGAGGATTGATTATGTCATGTTTTCTCTGAAATATCAGTACAAAAATTATGATCTTGTGCTGATTAAAACCAAAGAATAAGATATACAGACTACTAGACTTAACGTTTTTCTTGAGATAATTTTTAGATTGCACTTTACCTTGCAATCCCCTTTCACCCTGGGGCCCAACGTTGCCAGCGGGCCCTCTCAGACCCCGCTTCCCTCGCTTGCCTTCAGGTCCCACAGTGCCGGGTAGACCCCGGGGTCCGGGAGACCCGGATTCCCCTCTGATACCGGCGTCCCCTTTAGTTCCTCGATCACCGGGTACACCCTAAAACGTAGATGGTTGAAAGTCGGGAATCATTTTCATTGCTTTCATTTACTAACTCATTACTTTTACAGAATTACACACTAGACGTCCGCTTAGCCTTCACACGGGTATTCAACGAAAAATTCAATAATTCTAAATTTTACACACACACACATACAAATTCGGTTACATTGATGAAATTTTCATATGGAACCGTAACTTTTTTGAAAATAGGGGGAGGAAAGAAAGTCTAAGGATTCTAATGGTGAAAGAATTTTTTAAATCGATACAGTACTTCCGGAGCTTATTCGATCCAAAAAAAAACAATCAAATCTTTCCTCATTATAGTATTAGCATAGACAACATACCGGCATTCCCTTAGATCCTGGCAGTCCCGGGTCACCCGCCACTCCCGGCGTACCCCTCGGTCCAGGGAACCCTTGGGGTCCCGTAGGCCCAGATTGACCTTGCACCCCCTTCTCTCCGTTAACGCCATCTCTCCCCGCGAGACCTGAAGGGCCGACCTCTCCCGGTTGGCCTGGTCTGCCCGCCTCTCCCCTGGGCCCTTGGAGGCCTTGGCCTCCTTTGGGGCCAATAGCGCCTTGTTCGCCTTTTAGACCGGGAGAGCCGGGGAATCCTGGTGCACCTGTTTTGCCCGTGTTTCCCTGAAGAATATTTGTAATGTTGACTTAATTGTTTTTTATATAATTATCTGATCTGTTTGTGTTCCATTTCATTTAATGTTCCATTTAACGTTGGAAACTTTGCTGGTTTTAGTGTTATTTTAGTAGTTTTTGGTTAAGTTTACAAAACGCGTTTCCCATTTAAAAAATAAAATAATAAAATAAAATTAGTATAAGTAGTACTAAGGGATTTAAATTAATAATGGGAAAGACAAGTTAATGATCCGCGATGTTAGTGTGGAGTGGCGAGGGCCACCGCATATCGCGATTAGTCCCACGCTACCTTAAAATGCCGAGTTGCATTTACGAAGCTACTTATTGTACGAAACGTATAACAGTTTAGTAGTAAAGAATGTGACTTACCATCAAGCCGGGAGGGCCCGCTGCGCCATCAACCCCTCGAAGGCCAGGAGGCCCCGGGGGACCCTCGCGGCCGCGCTCTCCTCGGGTTCCTACTGGGCCCTGGAACATTACGTTCATTTAGTTATGTGGTTTTTGATTGCTCTCATCTTTTTTTAAGATTCGGAAGTGGTCGCTGCACAAGATTAATGGTACTGCCGTCAGTTACACGTCACTTTTGTTATATAATTGCCTAACTACAGCTTACTTTACCCGAATTTGGAATAATTTTAAAAATGCAAAAATACGCAAAATTAAATAAACACGCGTAGTGTATTTATTTTTGCGTTTATTTATTTGACTGATTGTAGCAAACGCAGGCTTTGATGGAGGGTTCTAAGAACCGGACTAGGCTTTGTGGACATCTTCCGGCCGAAATATTTCTTACCACAGGTCCAGTAGGCCCCATCTGACCCGGTAAACCGGTCGGTCCCTTCTCGCCCGGGAGTCCTTGCTCGCCTTTAGCACCATCTTTGCCGTCAAACCCCCTGTGTCCTTTTAACCCTTGGATGCCGGGGACCCCGGGGGCCCCGTGGGGGCCCGGCTGGCCGGCCGTGCCCGCTGGGCCTGGCTCGCCATCTTCTCCTGGAGTACCCTGGAATTGTGAAGGTACAAAATATTTATAACAAGGTATATCATAGATAGATAAGTAAAAATTGAACTATACATAAGTTACAGGAGCAACCTCATCGAGAGATTATGTTAACTACTTATATCTTTCCCCAGTATCCATGACAATTTTTTGGCCTGTCGAATATTCTAGGCCCTAGGCGTTGCTGAGAGATTCTTTAGACTTGCATCTTTCCCCAGTAATCCTCGACGCGTGGCGCCCTTACCAAATCTGACTCGTGGTGCCATAACCAAATTTTTTGGCCTATCGAATATTCTAGGCCTTAGACCTTCCTGAAAGATTGTTTAGACAAGCATCTTTCCCCGCAATCCTTGACTTGTGGTGCCCTTACCGAAATTTTGATGCCTGTCGAATATTGTAGGGCCTATACCTTCCTGAGAGATTATTTAGAACTACATCTTACCCTGGTAATCTCTGATTCGTGGTGCCCTAACCTAATTATTAGGGCTGTCGAATATTCTAGGTTCTAGATCTTCCTGAGAGATTGTTTAAACTTACATCTTTCCTCGGTAATCCCTGATTCGTGGTGCCCTAACCTAATTCTTAAGGCTGTCGAATATTCCAGCCCCTAAGCTATCCTTAGAGATTGTTTATACTTGCATTTTTCCCCGCTAAACCCCGAATCGTTGCACCACCCAATATATAAGCCTGTTATTACAAGCCCTAAGCTATCCTGAGAGATTGTTTAAACTTACATCTTTCCCCGGCAATCCCTGAGGCCCCCGTTCTCCCGGCGCACCCTGGAGGCCTGGAAGACCTGGCTCGCCCGGCTCTCCCCTTGGGCCCTGGAAACCTTGAGGACCCGGTGGGCCTTGGGGTCCTGTAATAAAAAAGTCGTTATAAATTTAATGTGTAGTCACTGGTTGTTTAGCACATCAGAGAAACCAAGGCATTTTATTTGAAGGATGATTCTATTTATATATTTATTTATAAAGGAAAACCAGCAGCACAAACAAAACATTTGAGACTAAGAAAAATTTAATTTTATTAATTGTAATTGTAGATTAAAGTAACAGAAAACTAAGATTTTTATTACTATAGTGCGTAAGACTCACAAAACTAGTTTCTACGACAGATCCTTCACCATCCTGGAAATAATAATAATAATAATGCTGGACAATCCACACAGCATCATCTAGCCCCATAATGGCTGTGGAAATTAAAAAATAAATATTCGGAGTAGGTAAGTATATTTAGCTAGATATTAGTTATATTTATTAAATTTTTATTTCTAAGCATTCATGATATGATAATTATAATTGATTTTATTTGATCCTTGGTTTACCTGCCTTTCATAAATGCAAATAATTCTTTCCATCAAGGTTGCTAAGCGACAAGGCCGCCCTTTTTACTTCTCTTATCAAAACGTCTTTCATTGTGTTATTTTTCTAGTGTACAGTAAAGCATTTTTATATTGTATTGCAAGCCCTCACCCAGAGTACGATCGCTTACGCACTACAATAACAGTAATCTATAAATTTTAGAGTTAACTTCTGTTTTGCGTCGTGAATAAGAGTAAGACTTACCAGTAACACCTCTGATGCCCGGCTGGCCGACAGACGCCTGCATGTACGCATATGGATCGAAGGCAGGGCCTTTGTCGCCGCCCGCCGACGCCGCTAGCTGTGCTAAGTAAGCATTCACCTGTAATGAAGGAGATAATAATGCCTTTTTAAAATCCAAATGGTTTTTTTTAAATAGATAACGTGATTCAAGAGCTTTTGTTTTAGTTTTAGTTTTTGCACCCGTGCAAAGCTAATATAAATAATCGTCGCCGGAGCGTTTTATAGACACACACTGTGGCGCGGTGGGCGAAGGTCCGCCTGCGACGCAGGAGGTTGCGGGTTCGATTCCCGCCTCGGGACAAATATTTGTACGATCTGCAGATATTTGTTCAGGGGTTCTGGTCGTTTTCTATGTATAATAAAAAAAAAATCTATCTATTTAATAATATTGTATTATGTATATCAGTCATCTAGTACCCATAACACAAGCTCTGCTTAGCTTGGGGCTAGATGATGCTGTGTGGATTTTGTCCAGCATTATTATTATTATTATTATAGACGAATCGGAAACCCTAACTTTTTTGAAAATATTCTATAGCCTATGTTCATCGTGGGAAATTAAGGATTCTAATGGTAAAAGAAATTTTCAAATCGATCCATTAATTTCGGAGCGTATTCAATTCAAATAAACAAACAATCAAATCTTTTCTCTTTACAATATTAGTATAGATGTACTCACATCAGGCATAGGCCCCACTGGGCCCGGTAACCCGGGCGCGCCTGGGGTCCCACCGACCCCCGGGGCACCGGGGGGGCCCGACGCACCCTCATCTCCTGGGGACCCTTGGAGCCCTCGGACTGGAGTTATTGGCTGAGCACCAGAGTTGTAGACAGGTCGGCTTGGGGCTGGAGCTGGAAAATAAAATAGGAATGAAAGAAAATATTAATTTAGTATAGTAATATGTTGACGACTTGAATGTGACCGTACAGATTATTGTGATTAAGTGCACTATTGCATTAGGTGTGCCTGTAATGATAGCTATGCAATATTTTCAGTAAATAAAAAAAATAAGTTGTATGCTATTCTGTACTAAAATACTTGTAACAAATTCAAATATTATAAAGAGGAAAGATTTGATTCTTTGTTTTGAATTGCATAGGTTCCGGAACTACTACTGAACCGATTTGGAAAATTCTTTCACCTTCACCAGGAACCTACATTATCTTTAGTGAACATAGGCTATAGAATATTTTCAAAAAAGTCAGGGATCGAATGAATACTTCAATATTGTAACCCAATGTCTGTCTAAAAATTTATAATCCTTGAAATTATTGATAAACACCCTACTAATAGGTATACAAATAGTAATATAATATTGATTTAAATAAAGTGATAACGCTAGAGTGGAATAAATAAATACAAAATGTTACGAGAATTTATAGGAACTTACTGGTAATACAAGCTGGTAACACCGTGCAGTTGATCCGCCCGGCGTAGCACTGGCAAAGATGGCACTTATCCCTCTTCCAACTCTCGCCTTCCGACCATTCTTGTCCAATGTCCCTACATTTGCTTGCAACTGGAAACAGACCAATGACGTTCGTTTATTTTACAACTAGCTACTTGCTCCGGTCCAATGCTGATATAAAAAGTTTCTTCAATCGCTATCTATTAAAAAAACTGATAGAAACTCTCTCTTCATAGAGTAAAGTAATTTTACAGCAAATACATTGGTAATTATTTACATTACGTGCACCAGTCAAGTTTCATACAGTAGATATTATAAAATAAGATAATATAAGGTGTTATTAATTTTCTCCTCACTTCAATATTTTGTCCACAAGTGGAAGAAGTGAAGAAGAAACCACTAGTACATTCATATATCACTTATGTGTTTAACACATTGTTTGTTTTGCCTATCTAATGTGATTTAGATAAATTTCAATAATAGACAGCGTTACCTCTTGCAGGTGGTTGTGGCGGAAGCGTAGGCCTTCGGTATCCAGTTTGTTCTGGAATAATATTTGAAAGATATGAAATAAGAATCACAAAATGGGAAAAACGTAAGATTTTAGTAAAACTTTTTTTTAACTATAATAGACATTTTCGTAGCTTTATAACGATTAAACGTTGGTCCTCTTCCATTACAAACTAGGTTCGTAGTTAACCCGCTGATAATAATTTCTAAAACTTACCAGTTGTTTGTGACTGGGCCGCGAAATCTCTTTCGGCTGAAAAATAAAATAAAAGTAACTGACTGTCTGTTTTGAGAATAAAAATCTTTAAATCCTAACCTATTATTAATTCTAAATCGGCCACTATTTTGTATCACTCCCCCTCCCCCCCCCCCCTTGGCATTCCTTCGCACACGATGAATCAGCAAGCCAGAAATGACAAGCGATTTTGATACGTACCTATCCCACCATAAGGGTCATAATCGTCGTAGTTGATCAGATCTCGGTCCTGACCCGATGAAACAGCAAGCCAGAAGAATTGAGAAGCGATTTTGATACGTACCTATCCCACCATAAGGGTCATATTCGTCGTAGTTGATCAGATCCGGGTGCTGAGCCGATGAAACAGCAAGCCAGAGATGAGAAGCGATTTTGATACGTACCTATCCCACCATAAGGATCATAATCGTCGTAATTGATCAGATCCGGGTCCTGAGCCTGGGGCAGTTCTTCGCCCAGCTCCTTGGTGGCTGCTGGAAGCACCAGCAGGGCTAGCCCCGCTGCGGTAACCCACCACATCACTGTAGGTTGACCAAAGGTTTATTAATGTACAGGTTGTCGGTCGGTGGGAAAATTATAGCGTAATTAATTACGTGTAGATTTTCCACAAAAGAAACTAGCTTTTGAGCTAGTTTCTTTTGTGGAAAATCTACAATGCAAAAGTATACCTACATTAAAACATATTTTTAGAAGCTATAGGGCGGGTGTCAAAATTAACGTAGATATTCTTACAATTCGCGTTACAAAAACATAATTGCGCCGTAGTTAGATATATGTATAAGGAATTTAGTAGGTATACGAGCTCACCCCACAATCAGCACATCTACAAACGGTTCCATCGTGTGCACAATATAACCCCACAACAATAGCAACTTCATTGATTTTTAATAGCTCTTATAACGACTTCTCTATTGATCAGTGCGTACAAATTGATGATTGATAACCGCCAAACAATCCGATATAATTGACAATCGCCATCTATCAATTAGACTTCAAGGAATCTGGCCGGTGGAGAACGCGAGCTATTAGCAATTGGGCCTAGTTGGACCACACAGGGTACAAGGTTACTCTTTGTGGGACGTATTAAGGATAGTCATTAAGGACAAAAGGGTAGAGCATAAAGCGAATCTGTAGAACAGGAGTGTTGGCACCCCTGCTGATGCACTAAGAGATACTGGTCAGCTGCAAAGATTCTAGCCTACGTTTAATAGGGGCTGATAACCAACGGAATCTTGAATACCATGTGATACTCATGTAAAGATATTTTCACACTAAAGATAGCCAAAAGCAAGGTCAGCTATTGGCTATCTTCAAAATTCCCTAACTGTTTTGATAATATTCTATAGCCTATAGATACCTATTAGTATCCTTTATCCCTGATATCCATCAGGATACTAATAGTCAAAGAATTTTTAAAATCGATTTAGTAGTTTCGGAGCCTGTTCAATCCAAACAAATAATCAAATCTTTTCTTTTTATAATTATTAGTATAGATATACCCCAACCTGACGTCCTAGCTTATCATAAATATACACTCAATTTTTGATTTTGCACAAGTATACAGGTATACAAATACATGCTGAACGAGAAGACGACAAAAGTTAAAAACTGCGGCTAAGTCGCTTCGCCCGCCTCCTGACTCGACTATAATACCTACAGCTTATGTTATTAATTTATTATACATTTATTTTCTTCATCATAGTTGTGGTCCTTTGGGAATAAGCCGATTAAATAAAGAAATATGCTCCCTTACTCCGCATCACCGTTCGCAGCCCGGCCTAGCGATCTTCATGCCCCACTGACCCTGTCCTGCGGAGTCCATACATCTGACTGAAGATGACAACATCAATTGTTACTATAAATTATTTTAGCGATGCAGCGCCGAATTCACTTTATTTGATTGTGTTGTGACACTTGTCTATGGATATCGATGGGGCCGATGACCACTTTCGCTTGATTTCGTCACTTGAATTTTTATTAGGTGGGTATATTGTACTTATATTCTAAAGTCTGTTTTGTTTATATCTATTCTAATATTATAAAGAGGAAAGATTTGTTTGTTTGTTTGGATTGAATAGGCTCCGAAACTGCTGAACCTATTTGAAAAATTATTTTTCCATTAGAATCCTACATTATCCCTAATGAACATAGAATAGAATATAGAACATTTTCAAAAAAGTTAGGGGTCCGTATGAAATATTCCGTTTTACCCGAGTAAAACTTAAGCTTGTTTGAATTAAAATAATCAGTATTATTTGCATACCGGACAGTTAAAAGCCATAGAATTTTTATACTTCAAACGAATAAATGTTATTTTATATAATAATAATAATAATATTTTGACAGAGCCATCCTTACTGACAGAACCACACATTTCAATAGACCTGACTTAACCCTTCTAGATAAAACTAATACCACAGCGCTTCTCATTGACATTGCGATCCCTAACACGCACAACCTGCAAAACACCATCGCAGAGAAACTGTCAAAATACGTAGACCTGAAAAATGAAATAACTCGTATGTGGCGTCTCCAAAAGGTTTCGATTGTTCCAATAGTTTTGTCATCAACCGGCGTAATTCCAAAACAGTTATTCCAATCCATAGAATATTTAGATCTACCAAAGTCTACTTATATCCTTTTACAGAAGGCTGTAATTTTAAACACATGTAGAATAGTTAGAAAATTTCTTCAAAATGAACTTCCTAGTGAAGTCCGCTCACCTGAAACGCACTTGGCCTAGGCCCGTGTGCTTCAATTATTACCGGTTTTTCTCCGAAAGCCGAGAAGATAAAAATCTTACCAAAATAATAATAATATGCTTTTATTTCAGACACATGATCCATATACAATTACAATAAAAATATACCTAAATTAAGAATACATAATGTACCTACTTGTACACTCAGGAGGCTAGTTCCATCCATCGTTTGTATGTGTCTGTCTGGATCAGTCGATCCGCCAGACTAGATATAATACTATTTTTACACCTGTCAACCCTGGATAGGAATTTCGCGATACGGGATCTTTGGATGGCCTCAAAGGAGCTTACTCTTGCCTCAAGGAACATCCCGGAGGCACTGCAGCACCAAGCTAGTCCAAAAAACTGTCTGAAGATGTTATTGTAAGCAACCCTGATGCCACCAAGCGCTTTTTTGGTATAGTGTGTCCAGAGTTGACAAGTGTAAAAGGACTGACAGAACGACCTGAAAAGCGTCAGCTTGACATCGTTTGCCGACCTATAAAATTTTCTAATTATAAATCCGTATGCACTACCGATTAAAATTAATGAGTTCTTCATCTCATTAGATACCAACCGTGGCTTAACAAACTTCTGTGAAACTTATCAAACTTTGCTTTCAAAGGTCGAAAGTGCAGCTTTGCCAGACCCGCACGTTCTTAGATGGAGTCAATGGCTGGGAACTTCTCAAGAGTATCAATTTGCGAGGTTTGAAACATTTAGCGCTCTGTGAAATTAGGATAAAGTGTGCTAAGGGCAATGTTTTCAGTACACTGTCATATTTAATTGTCGAATTAAGCTCATGGTTCCAGACTATAGCTATAAGGCAACATAGGAAATAGTTCCTTACGCGATCTGAGAATGGGATCGGACTTTTTGGAATATGAAAGTTGCATAAAATTTTATTTGTGTTTGATTTTGTAAAATTTTCGAACATCAAGCATTTAATTATTAGTATAATTTTAACGGGTAATTTATTAATAATTATGTTTTCATATCGGGTAAGTACAAAAATTATTATCCTCAAGCATTTGTTGAAATTGAAATTGGAAATAAATTGAAATATAAACTATTAGCACCAGCACCTAGGTAGAGCTCCCATCGAGTAACTATAAAAAGAGATCCGACTTGTAGAAAAAACTTCAAATTTAGTAATATAGAATGCTAACATGGTAACATCGTATAAATGATTTGATTTTGATTCATTCAGATATGTACCAAAACTTAATCGCCTGTTCGACAATATGCAAATTTTCTAGTAGTATGGGAAAAATATTCGTCAGTCATACATTTAAAGAAGTAAAATAAGTTTATTAGAATAAGTAAAATTGTATATACTTAAAATTATATATGCTTTTGTTTCTACAAATAAAGTTTTCTCTATCCTTATCCAAAATCACAACACTCACCTATTCCTGTGTGCAAGGGGTAGCGCGGCCGCCCGCGCCGCCAGAATGCGCAGCTTTTAGAAGGAATACCAATAAATATGCGTGAGCGCATGACCCGCGAGCGACGCGTCTAGGAGACCAGGGGTGGGCAACTGTTCGTCTATCATTAGCCCTGGAAGAGAGCGTTACATTATTTGAACCTGGAATGTCTAGTTAAAGGAACGCCTATGATTGGCCCTGGAAGAGAATGTTACATTTTTTGAAATTGGAAAAATGGTTATCAATCCTTTCTTATTTCACTAGAGGAGATAAGTGTATAAGAAACCCTACTAAGAAGATGCTCTGTTATAAGATCTTAGATACGATTCCCGTTTCAAGGCATTTTTGTTACTGGAACACCTAACTACATTTGCTGAAACACCACAATCATCATCATCAGCCCATGTCAGGCCACTGCTGGACATAGACCTCCCCTAATGAGTCATAGCGCCCTGTCTTCAGCTAGTCGCATCCAGCATCCGCCTGATTGCGACAAACACCACAGTAACCAAACAATATGTAGTAGGAAGTCCGAAATTCACATACTATGTTATGTAATGCGTCATCTGGAAGTCCAGAAAATGTTCAGCCTCCCTATTTTCAGGCAATAAGTAGGCCGATCTAATGTGTATTTAGTGCGGTATAGCAATCGCGATCATAACGCACCAATTCGTAAAATAAACGAACACTTTTTAATGGTTGGGGTCAAGCGACGCGCGCCTATTGCTAGCGCCAGTTGATTCATTGGGTCATTGGTTTGGTTTCCAGTGGTACTGATTGGCCGTACAATTGTACATAGGTAGAGATAATAAAAATCACACCAATACCAAAAGTTTGGATGTTTATTACCTCTTTACACGAAATTTTCTTAAACTCATTTCCCATACAAACGTAATACCAGAATGATTTGTAATTTGAGCATATTTTCAGCATGTACTGCTATTATTTGTATTAGAATAATATTTATCTAGGTTCCTACCACAAGCTTTTTTGAAAATAATTGTCTATCTACACAAATAATTATTTGTGTAGAAGAAAACACGTTTTCTTATTATAATAAGAAAACGTGTTTTCTTTGAAAAACTCCGATTTGGTTTGATTTAATTTCAGTGAAGTGTGAAAAAATTGTTGTAGGAACCTAGATAAATACTATATCACCATCACAACATCCTATAAATAAGTCTCATGGGAAGAAAGCTAAAGGTAGATAATGCCTCGGCATTAAGCCCACCCTTTGTACCGTTTTAGTGCCATAAAGTTGTTAAATAAATAAAAAAACTGGGAAGAAAGAACCTTTCAGTGTTTCCATAGTAACAAAGCGATTAATGCCGCGTGCGAAGTTCTTTCATACATATTACTATTGTACACTATCAGCTTTCAGCCGTAATTATAAAGAGAGAAATCAAAGTAACTACTCGTGCACGCGCGGAAGGAACTCTCAATAAATAGTATTTATAATAAATAGTAATCAAAAACCAAAAACAACGCTGCCCTCGGATAAGGCACCGTTGCAACAAGATCTGTCAAGTGCGAGTGTAACTCGCGCGCCGAGGGTTTTGAACATTTGTCGTTTACTTAAACAAATTCCAGTTACTTCGGAGATTAGGGAGTAGGTAGGTTACAAAAAATGTTTCGACTCTTTTCAATGTATTCAATAAGAATGAAACTTAGACAATTTTCAAAAACTGTTTTGAAATATCCAATTCATACCTTTGAATTGATATCACACTCAACGAAATAGCATTAACCTTCTAAAATTTGTTATTATTTAAAGCTGTACAGCCGCACGAAATGCATTATTATTTTAAATTTCAAGAGAGTAGTTGCTGAAAATTTATTATTTTAAATTTCAAGAGAGTAGTTGCTGAACATTTATTATTTTAAATTTCAAGAGAGTAGTTGCTGAAAATTAACAAATAACTACTCGTATAAGAATCTCAGATTAGTTAAATCTATACGATTTTTGTGTCTATATTTTAAGGCACAAAAATCGTATAGACTTAACTCTACATAATATGTTTAGCCCCCACATCCCTAGAAAAAAGATAGAGCAAAACTCTCCAGACAACAGCTATTTGAGTTACCTAGCTCTATCGATCGGTGTCGTCAATTAAACTAATTAACTGTTGTCTGTTGACACTTAACTGTAATGGAAAAGCGAGAAAGCCGCAGACAAATGGATAACCCATTATTATCATTGTCGTAATTGGATAACTCGGGATATTTGTGGCTTTGACGCGTTGACGTTGCTAAGCGATTACTAAAATGAGCAACCTATACTACGTCTAGAGGAAATCAAGTAAAACTGGAAGATTGTATTAGTTTTAATTAGGTATAAAATAAGGACTGTTAAATTTTGATTTTGAATATAATTTAGCCGGAAATTGAAAATAATGAAAATGACTTTATCACTACATATGTAGTATAAAACAAAGTCACTTCCCGCTGTCTGTCTGTTTGCGCCTATGTATTTTTGGATCTTTAAAACTACGCAACGGATTTTGATGCGGTTTTTTTAATAAATAGAGTGATTGAAGACGAAGTTTTTTGTGTCAGCTGTGCACCCGTGGGAAGCCGCAGCGGGTGGCTATTTATCTTAGATCTTTAAAACTACGCAACAGATTTTGATGCGGTTTTTTTAATAGATAGAGTGATTGAAGACAAAGGTTTTTGTGTCGGCTTTGCACCCGTGCGATGCCGCAGCGGGTGGCTATTTACAAATATAATAACAAGTTTAAATAACGTAACCAAACTATAGTATAAACTACTATAACTACTACTACTTCATTTACAATTAAAACAATTGAGCTAACTGCAGACTGTTGCTAACAATCTACAGATAGAATAACTGATCCATAACAATACCAGCGTACAAAGTACTTATTTGTGTTGATGGATAAGACTCCCAAAAGAGTCCCTCTTTAATAAAATAAAATGATGGAGGTGAATTGTCTGATATTTTGGTAACTTTTATATATTTTGGTAACTTTAGCCATCTATTCTTTGTTTGAGTAATAGTAGTATAGTATATTGATTTATGCCATATAGGTCCCTAGTTTTCGGCCCACGTCATTTAAAAGTACATATTTATACGTTATGATTAAAATTATTATACTAAAGTCATTCATTTATAACGGGATATTTACCATGATTAGAGTTTTGAGTTTTCCAATATTTCGGCACAGTTTCATGCGCCATGATCACGGAACAACTGAAGGAAAATGAAAGGGTCAGGTCAAAAAAAAATTTTTATAAGTATCTATACCTACTGTAGAAAGGACTGTTAAGCATTTTAACAGCCAGATTCAATTATTGTATTGATTCCGTTACCAATCTAGATTCATTAGCCCATATGTAAGTCAATGGGCGCGTCCTTCGAAGGGCACAGCAAATTGGCCTCAATGCGCTTCACCGAATCAATTCAGTTCACTACCATCGCGATGCTTTAATAATCAACTCTCCGATGACATCAGGCTGGATGTAGAGTTCGTATTCGGAGCCTTGATTGTTGGACAGTGTCTGGTGCGATGTAATAGCACTAGCTTCAGCCCATTTATCCAGAAACAATTGAAGAGCATCATTGCAATACAAAACTTTAGAAAAACAAAGTCAATGGATTAATAATGAATGTTAGAGGGCTAACTGACTTTTTAAAACTGACGGGGTGGTGTAATAAGTTATATAAAAATAATTTACTTTGTAAAATTACTTAAATTAAATAGAAGCTGCAATAACTACATATACTACAACCTATAGTTATTGCATAATATACAAGCAGAATGGGACATTAAAAAAATAACAAAAGCAAAAAAGATATAACAGGAAGGTCTATCAAGAGACTATCTATCGAGTAGACAGATAATATTTGTGACGACAAGACCGTAACAAGGGTTTTTGCTATAACCTTCGCGCTGTGGTCTGCGCCGAATCGATTTTATTTTTTAGCTTAGTTTCCGACTTTTACCTAGCACATCTAGCTTCGCTATAGAACTCAAGCCAGCATATGGTTTTGAGATAATTTACTATTTAGCTATGCTGTTGGAAAAGAGCCCTTTTGGGTCTGTGTCAACTTGAAAACGTCAAAGGAATCCTTTAAAAGATTTCATCCTTTGCCCAAGACTGGCATCAATCATTTTGCAATCCGTTTTCTGAACGAAAAGGGGAAGTTGTTTCGTTTCAGTCTTTGATTTATTTCATGTCGATCTTGATTGATAGGTCTTTTAGTTTCGGTGATCAATAGTACTTACCTACTTATAAATTAAAATGTGGGGAACCGAGAAGAAAGTAACTACCTTAATTATAAGTTATGAAGACCAATTAGAGACCAAGGGAAACAAATATTATTTCCCGAGTATTTTTATCTATTACAATTCCCAACGACCTAATCCAGGAAGAAATAACAAGATATCAAATGTTTTAAATCATTTGGCACTGTCACGTCCACAGATTATAAAACAGCACACACACACGGACTCCTAAAATATAATTTCCCGTGTTTTTTCAATAATAATTTCCTGTGTTCGTTTATTTTTTATTTTATTGACAAAACGTGTACAGGATTATTTCAATTACAATTTCCAAAAAGTCAAAACAAAATATTAAATTCTTTGGCAGTAGTATAAACCGGCGCTCGCTCCTAACTTACTAACTTGTAATGGCTACTTGCAGCACTATCCACGTGCAATAAAAGCCCTTTCCTTGTCATTTACTCCATTCTTTCCCCAAGAACCTCTACTAGACTCTCACAATATTAGGGAGGCAATATCAACAGGATCTGAGAACTGCCTTATCCGCTCAGTGTCAGCGCGAAAGCCTTACTAGCTTAACGTGAAGGTCGCGGCTACGGATCAAAACTTTTGTGAACAGTTCTTGGTATTCAGTAAGGAGAGTTGTAGAATGTACGGGTGGCTACTGGAAAGCGTTCAGCATTTTATTGTGGTAAGCTCTATGTAATGTTTCTTTTTTACTTCTTCCACTAGTGGACAAAAAATTTAAGTGAAGAGAAATCAATAACGAATTATTTCTTTTTTATAATAATTATCTGTATGAAATTTGACTTGTCTCAGTGCTTATTTTGTAAGCCTAATGAAATAAAGTTGTTGAATCTGAATCTGAAAATAAATTTTTAGATAGGCAACGTATTTTTTTATACTTGAGTAGTCTTCGCACGGATATTGAACATAAATTTCATTTTTCATTCGGATCACTAACTTTTTTGAAAATATTTTATAGCTATGTTCATCTGGGAAAATTTTGGATTCTAATTGAGAAAGAATTTTTCAAATCGGTCCAGTAGTTTCGGAGCCTATTCAATTCAAACAAACAATAAAATCTTTCCTCAATCATTCCATGTGGACTAAAATAATATTGTATGCGCATACTTTTAATATGAATTTAGTTTGACTTGTGTGAATATTATGTCAACCTAACCTATGTGTTGAGTCCTTATAGGTCAGGAGGATCTGATTTGCGTTTATTCCTGAGCGCTGCGCTTTATGCAGAACGATCCTATCCATTGAGTTTACAGATCGATATCACTTCTCAAAGATATGACCGCCATTTGTCACTTAGTATATTTGACTACCTCTGTGGCGCGGTGGGCGAAGGTCCGCCTGCGATGCAGAAGGTTGCGGGTTCGAATCCCGCCTCAGGATAAATATTACTATTATATATTACTATCCACAAATATTTGTTCAGGGCGTTATGGTCGTTTTCTATTTATAATAATAAATATTTAATTGCGTAAAATATAATATTTATTTACACATAGATAAATAGGCTAGATGATTTTGTGTGGAATGTACAGCATTATTCTCGTAAATTGTCTTATTGATCATAAATGCAATAAAGCATTTTTATCTTTTATTCTCCTACCGAAGCTGATAGCAAAGACACGTAAAAAATAAGTGATTAATATTTTAGAGATCGAAAGAAAACAATGCTTGCAATTTCAGCACGTACTGTTTCCAACTCGATTCTGTTTGCAAATAACAATAAGGTCCGTTACTTTGGGCGAGTCACGTCGCTAAGTTGCAAAACAAAATATGATCCGTCAAACGTTGAATACAAATTGATGTTGGCGGTTGGGATAAGGGTGTAAATACATACATATATTGGTAGATACCTTTAGAAGCCTGTGTACAATGTAGATATAAGTAATGAAATATACGAGTACATACAACGAGACAGTACAGCCAGCATCTTGGGTACACTTCCAAGTTGGAAAAAGTTCCAACTGGTATTGATATGGATCAGTCGAGCTACCTGTATTTTGTTTGCAGAAGTCTGCAGTTAGCTCAATTGTTTCAATTGTAAAATATTGTTTATTAATAAAGGCTAACTAATTGTAAAATATATGTTTATTAATAAAGGCTTATTATATATCAATTATGTTTTTACATAGGCAACTTGACAGTGATTAAGAAGTTCATACTCATTTCTCATGGAAACCCGCGCTTACTTCGCGAATTTAAGTGCAATTTCCTTTTTTGTGAAGTATTTTTAACGAATTTAAGGCTCCCGGCGATGGATTGATTTCCCATACAATGTGTTACCAAAATGATTTGTCATTGAAGAATAATTTCACCATGATTTCCTTTTATTTGTATTAAGTAGAACGATATTCATTTAGGTTTCTGCCACAAACTTTTTTAAAATTCTTTGAACATTTGAACATCTTTCGGACGGCGGGAATCGAATCCGCAACGTCCTGCGTCGCAGGCGAACCTTCGCCCACGGAGCCACAGAGGTCGTCAATAATGAAAACAGGAAGACTAATATGACAAAAAATGATTAAAACTAATCACTAACTAACCAGTAATAAACGTAATAAGAGGTCATGACCTTAATGTAGTGTTGATTAGCCTTTATATTTACAGCAAGAATGCGGCGAAGAAATATGGGAGACGATCCTACGAGATGCAGGTGCGAGAAACACAGTCTTCAGTGCTACTCAGGTAAACTTTACGGCCTTTCTTATATACACAATTATTTGCACCCAAAGGTTGCCTGGAAGAGATCGCTTCTAAGCGATAAGACCGCCCATTGTATTTGTCTTATGAAGTCTTATGTAATGTATTTTGTTATGTTGTTTTCTGGTGTGCAATAAAGCTTATTTGTATTTGTATCTTTATACTTCTCTATTATGGTTGTATCCCTTGTGACAAAGAAAATATCTTTGGGATTTGGACATAATTCAGTCGAGACAAACAATGGCGCTATAAAACTGAAATAAAACGGAATGTAGGTGTTCAACCCGAGTCCTGTACATTAAAATCTTATAAGAAGCTATTCTGCTACGGATACATATGTTGCTAACCTGAGATTTTGATTTCTCAAATTTTTATTAGTTATCTAATTATTACCTTCAATATCCTAATGCAAAATTGTAATTCACAGCAATACCCAGACGCTCTAATGCTACGCCTGGCCAGCGCCCTATCCCGTTTCATAACTCGAGACCCCAACAGCCCATCTACTTCCCGCCCAAACAGCCCAGCTCCAAGAAAGACCTCCCTGAAGTCCAAACCCAGTTGGCGCAGTGCCTCCGTACACACTGACAACAGACCTCAAGGCTTCAAATGCCCATTCACAGCCACAAATGCTCTAACTGCTGTTACGAAGCAAGAGATAGACGCTTACAACTCTTCAGAAGAAATAAGAACAGACCAAGGAAAAGAACCCGAGTTTAATGGTCGAGAACTCGGCCGACGCAGCCTCTGTATAACTTTAGAAGAAAAGAAAGGAATAGAGGAGCCAATCCAAGAAAACACTGTAGAGACTGAAGAGACAGAAAGTTCTAGTGACGCTGTAGCGCCAATAACACCTGACAATGAGAGCCAAGTTACGCCAGAATCAGCACCAACTTCCCCAGATTCTGAGGGTAAGAAAGCGATACCAAAACCAGCGGTTCGAAAGACCAGCTGCACAGTAGCGCTGGATGTGTACAAGCGACGAGGGTCTATCATCCCTACGAGGACGAGACAGAACAGCCTCAGCGTGATATATGGAGAGAAACTGAATCATATGAAGGAGAAATTTGGCACTCCTGAGAAAGCTATGAATTTCTTTGGCCGGTGTTTCGTAAAGTTCTTCAGCAATTACGGGTAAGATAGCAATTGGAGAATGTAGGTCTTTCTTGATATTTTTCACTGGCCTATGTCCAATGTTTCTGAAATAAGGTTGTCTTAGTAACGAATTTAAATAGAGGTCTAAATTTCCATTTGCATTAATAATGGGTGGACTGGCACATCGCAATAAATGAAGCTATTAATATCAATTTTGTGGCAATCTGCATATCGCTCTATGAAATAGGCGGCCTAAATAAAGTTAATTGAAATTTCATATATAAACAGTCGTAAGTTTTTTTCGATCTAGGTCATTCATCAGTTTAAACCTAAGAAGATTCGCAATGATCTTTCAGATATCAGAAGGTTTAGACCCAATGGTCAAACTAAGCAATAAAATAATAGATTAGATACCTACGCTTCTACACATTTTATAGGACAACACGTGTCACATTTAAGCACTCAAATTCTAATCGTTATGATTATGATAAGATTAAATCCCATCAAAACCATGAATGTGGAAACGGGGTCAAATTGGCTTTGCCGATAAATTGTCTGAAATCTTAAATTCCTTTTAGCTTAATCTCCTACCAAAATAATATACCTACGTTTTCACGATAATTGTAAAAAATACAGCAAAAAAGAAATACTGCTGTGGCAAGATGAAAAAAACTTGTCTCTGCAATAACTAGAGTTAGCTCGGACCCAAGGCAATAACGCCGTTCCGTGGATTAAGTTAATAGAACTAAACAGCAAGTTCACATAAAACAACAACACGCGGTGCCACAAACGACTAGATTACGTATTAGCTCTGGGCTAGATGATGCTGTGTGGATAGTCCAGCATCATTATTTTAATTTAATTCTACCTACGGGAATAAGTGTCTCCGAGAAAGACGCGGCCTGTGGTGGGGGTCAGTACAATTTGCTTGCGAATAAAACACAAATTTTCCGTCACAAATGTTCCGTTTTCCATCCTCAGAGGTGTGTATTTTGAAAATAAATATCCCGTTTACCTGGGCCCAGCATTGGGACACATAAGGCTTATTTTAATGTATTGTAACTACCTCGTTGCTAATCTACTTAGGTACACTGATTATTCTGGAGGCCTGGCGCTTATTTAAGTAAGTTTATTCCTTTCATAAAGTAAATTCAAAAGACGGTCTGATCTTATAATCTCTAGGTAAACGACACTAATAAGGTTCCTGTACGCTTGTATTTGTTCAGAGAAAACAGGAATATTCCTGTACTCAAAGGAATTTCATGTTTATGAATTAGGGACCCTCATCTCCCTCCAAACTCTCAACATACTTGTAAAGCAAATAGTATCTTATGTACCAAATTCTCTAAAATTATATTATCTCTAGCAAACTTTCCTCAATTTATCCCAGTTAATAAACATTCAGAGTTCGGTTGGCTGGTTACAAACCGCCCCGAAAGCAAATACACGAAAATTGACGGGGCGTGATCGCCTACTCATTCTGACCGCTCTCATTAAAACTTTCCATGAGTTATCGTCGTCTCACACAGCTATTTTCCATAAGAGTTCTGTTCCCAGATTTTTTGCATAAAGCCTAAGTAACCCCTTAGTAGGTAGGTTAGTTAGCTTAAAAAGTTGAGCTTTTATTATATGCTCATATCTAAAACAACAACACGCGGTTTTATTCTGTTCTTTAATAGCAGGTTAAAATTTAGTGGCATCTCTCTTTCATTAATTTATCTACACTGAATGAAGCTATTGTGTTCATCTACTACTTTATCAAAATCAATTCATCAATCAATTATTTGTTATTGACCATAGGTTTTCATCCATAGAGGTTTAGTATCACCATATTTCGCGAAATAAAAGCTGTTTATATCTACGAGGACATAACCTTACCTAATCTGTACTACGGGTGTAATTTCGTTTCGTCGCGTAAGATCCTAATTCAGCAATTATTTTTCCATGATCAATGAACTACGTGTGTACTTCATCTCCAGCTACGACACCATGATCCGCGCAACCGGCCGATACTTCTGCACATTCCTGCAGTCCGTCGACAACATCCACCAACGCATGCGGTTCACGTTTCCGCGCATGCGCTCTCCTAGCATGCAGCTGACGCGGGCGCATATACATGGGGCTGAGCTGGTTTACAGCAGCGGGAGGACTGGCTTCACGCATTATCTTATGGGTGAGTAAGATAGCACGAAAAACATTACTAGAATTTCTCATTCCTCTCCCGATATTCTCTATTTCGATACTACGTTCTGCTCTTGGGTATATACGTTTCTATCAGCAGTGGAATTTTGATGCGGCAGACAATAGACCAACGCTCGTTGGGAAACTGCAAATATTGCAAATATTCACAAAAGTGTTTCTCATTTGATTCTCTTCTTTATGCAGGTCAGCTGTACGAAATAGCAGAAGACATATTTTCCCTGAAGCTGAAAGTGTCAGTTATGAAAGAAAGCATGGAAGGGAGTTACTACGTCGCAGTCCTTCGGCTCGAGTTCGACAACAGTGACTATGTAAGTTTGAGATAGACATAGACATATCATTTAGAGAGATGGATTATCAAAGACAAAAGATTTGAAAGCGACAACCCTATTCCAACGAAAACAATGCCGCATCCAAATCACTTCCAAGACAATTGTGTGCGTGGTTGAGCTTGAAAATAGGTATGCTATACTTAACGAAAATAGATATACTATATACTTTTTAGAACTTATAAGAATGATTTAGCTAAATCGTAATCCACGAAAATATGTCTAAAAAATCATTCACGAATTAAGTGTTCAACTTTCCTTTCCCTTCGGATAAATTACAAAACCCAAACTTTCGGTTTCTATTGTTTTCGCCCTATTAAAGGTTTTCTTATTTATATGAAGTAATTTAGTCACGCTACGTTATTTGAAAAAGGAAAATAAATATTGGAAAAGACAAGGACCATCGAGTTTCCGAATTGCTATAGACCTGTTAGGTGATACTCGCAATTGCTTTTAGAAAGGAGTTTTCAGGGAAACAAATAGCTGATAGAAATAGCAGACACTTTCATTTGTTTTATATGTCTGTCTGTATTAATTAATTATATGGCATCCAATTAGTTAGGGATCTGTTTTAGGGTTTGGAATAGATTGGATTAGGTATACCTTTTCTTTGGTACCTATTAGGTAGTGACTATGGCATCTTAGAAGCTACAATTATAGCAAAGACACGGTAAAGGGTTTATCTTAGTTACGTGAGGCCGTCGAATTTTGTTTAAATCTGCGCTTTTATGTCCAAAGTACTTATCTAATGAAATTCATTCCAGATCAACGTTGACTGGATTTACGCAGCACAATTCTACACATAGAAAATCCAGACATTCTAATACGAATGTTTTGCCAATAGATAATCGTCTGCGTAACTCATAATAAGCATTTAATTCTCCCTTATGAAGTCTGTATCACCCAAATCGTTGAGTCAAATCTGTATTGAGTGCCCATTGTATTTTTATATCCCTGACCCTTATGGCAGCGTAACTATCTGTTCCTATCATTTAGGTAGAGTATTCAGCTAGGTTTGGCTATACCTACTACCTGTATCTTTACAATATTATTTATTAATTTTAACAATAATGTACAGGTGGAAGACTTTAACAGAGATGTCAGGGCAAGTTAGATATCCAAGGTTTTTGTTACTACAGTGCGCAAACGCCCACGCGTATTAAAAAAATTGATACTATTTGATTTTATACATACATATGTATACCTACCTACCTGTGCATGTGCACTTTCCAGACTACACACTATCATCAAGCGGCAAAGAAAACTTAAAGCACATAAATGTCGTGTGCTATGGTTCAATACCTTTGCCGATATCCTACTTCCTAGTAATACTATACGGCTATGGCACATGAAGGGAAAGTACCCTAAATTGTAGACGGCAGATTTTACTAAAAGAAGATTTTTTTTATTTAAAAAACAATTTTAACTGTATTCATTGATTTTGAAATAGTTTCATGGTTGCTTTGTCCTTACGGCAATGTCAGCTTAAATTTTTCTGAACATTATCATCTGTATAGACGGAACTTTGCTTTTTGTGAAGTTTATGCGAAAAGAACTGAATATCTGAAATAATTTACACATAATCTTCTAGACCTGGTATAACATATTATATTACTTTTCATTCCGAAACGCGGAGAAGCCGTAAGAAACGTAGAGTTGTACATATGGAAAGCCTTCTTTGCATGGGTTTCTGTTCGTGAGAACTGCCTACTCGGGTCAATTTCGGTATTTCAAGGGCAAGGAAAGTCAATGGGGTTAGTTAATGGGACAAGATAAGAGATGGGAAAGTTAGGGCTTAATTAATTGCGGGTTAGGGACTACCAAGGAACGTTTACTTGTTATTACTATCCCTCTATAATGAACTGCTAAAGGAATATCTGCTCTGTTTGGTTTGAACCGTAGAGTAGAGTTTTCTTTGTGTACCTAATATACCCTTATGTTTGGAAAAGTACCTCCCTTTTATTCATGCTTACTCCTAATTTATAAGCCTCTCACTTCACTCCTGAGCAGTGAGGCTATATTTTCTTATTGGCATATTTGGCATCTATTGAAGGAAAACATTATAATTAATGTTTTTTTATTTATGATTAATTTTTTTACTAACAACTAATTGCAGGTATTTTATCAGTTCTTTGAACATAGGTCTTGATACCAAAATCTAGATATAACGTACATTAATTTCGTTATTTCTTCATTTAGTTTTTTTTATTGATTTATACAAAATCTAGAACTGTCTGTTATTTTCTGTTTCCTATGGAACTTTGCTGTCTGGAAATAAAGGATTTGATTCCGTTTACTCCCAACCTAACACAGTTATAACGGGCGATTTGTAGACATCATCACCTCAATAATCGTCCTAGATCGTCGAAAACCCAAAATACCTTTCTACAAAGAATGAATAAATAGTAATATGATTTTCATACATTTATCATATTTATCAGAAACATCTTACCTACTGCAGGTCCAATCTCTGATGATGCGGAAGAACCTCCCATGCCCGTTGCCATCAGTTCCAGCGGCTCTACTTCTCCAGCTTTTTCCTTTCGGAGTCCTGCTGGATAGGAGAATGAAGGTTATAAAGGCGGGAGATAAGGTAAAAAGGTTTTATATAAGTGCTGCTTGAGATTTTTTTTTGTTATGTCTTATAGACCTCCGTTAGACCATATATATCATCACCAATTTACTTTAAAAAGATCCACTGCAGCCAGTGCTGTGTTAAATTTTCAAGTCCAAAACGCATTTAATGAACAAAAGACCTTGACAACAAATTTTTAAGGACCCGAAACCTTATTTTTTATATTTTGACCACAGAACCTAATAAAAAATAGCGGTAATACATCTTACCTATTTCCAGCTGATCGAAGCGTGGGGTGGCCCGTCCAATCGCATCGCGAAATCGCCGATATCCGAAATTCTTCGCCTGAGGAAACCAAAAGTATCGTTTACGTGGGATAAGGTAGGTTCTATCTAATAATCTAATCAGCTTAATCTGTATGAGGGGAGGCCTATGTCCAGCAGTGGACTAACATAGGCTGATGATGAATCTGTATGAAGGCTAGACTCGTAGGTACAGCGTAGAAAGTAAGGTCACTTATTTTGTTGCCCTTAATTATTAACAACGCAATTCAACAAAAAGTACCTTTTGAGTTATTGAAGTGATAATAATAGTGTATGTGCATAAGTGATAGATATCCTAAAGAACACATGAACTTAGTCTTCGCCTTATGTATAGAGACAATAAGAAAAGTGCCAATGGACACATTCTTAGTACCTACCTAATATGATTTTATAAAATTAAGTTAAAACTAAATTACCTATTAGCCAAATTTATGGCTAGATTGTAATTATATTCTAGTATAACTAACATTAATTTCAAATGTGTATGCTAGACAAAAACAAAAAGTTCCACGTCTATTTATATGTAACTACTAGGTAGGTACCTATAAAATCACATACTAATCCCAGCAGTTTATAACTTGAGGCGTGTTAGGCACTCGCAAAAAATTGGTTGAACAGTGATTGGATCAATTATTAATCTGAGGGAAACTTACAAATCTTCCAGGTGGTGTGCATGCAGACAATGATCTTCGAACTGGAGCTGGTGCGCTGGCGAGCGAGGTGCCTCGGCGATTCCCGCCGAGGGTCGCAAGGAACCAGGTCCATACTCCTGCGAGGACCCATCAACTTCCTTGAAGAGATTGATTCATTGATCTTCTTGTGTAGTCCTATGTAAGTGACATTGGTCCTAAAATTTCTTAGGAACTTGAGTATTATGGAATGAGAATACTAATTGCACCCTGAAGATCGGTGCTCCTGTATTGAACGGAAATTGTTATCGCGATTGTTACCGCAAGAAACTTGATTGAAAACGAAGGCTTTTAATCAAAAATCTAACCACATAAATGAGTAGGCACTAAGACCTGACTGTAAAAATATTTGTTCTTAGCTTGCGGCATTGCTCTTTACAATCAGCAGGCGTTATTGTTTCAATCATTTGAGCGTTCAACACATTTCACAATAAATGTTTCTGTCTATAACTTTATATGTCTGTAACTTTATTTGTGAGTTCAAATTATAAAGAACCATTGAACATTTCTGTTGTGTATTGCCTAGCTTCAACGATCTGGAAGAGCTACGTCAAGCTGATCTGTTCATGGCTGACATGAACGGGCACGGCCTGTCTAGAGAGATGCTGCTGAAAGGGTGGCAGCATCTGTCCCGTCTGGAACTGCTGTTTGAAAAGGCTGAGAGCCGGAGTACGTCCTTGGAGAAGTCTATCAGGTTTGTAGCATTGATAGTATACTCAATTCCATTAACTTAAGTTCAGTATTGAAGAAGTACCTCCAATTTTGGAACTTAATTTCTTCTATAAGGAAATCTGTTTAGTCCTGCTCCACTATAACAACGGTATATCGAGCTTGTTTAAAACTTCATAAACTAGATTGACAAGTTTGGAATGTTTTTATCGAGGTCCATTCCTGTGACTTATTTTACAAAGCTTTCCGGTATTTTATTTATCGAGGTTTTAACAATCATTTATGTTCAGGTTGTTGGACCAATGGAAGAAACGCGGCGATCAGCTGCTTTACTCCATGATACCAAAGGCGATAGCAGATCATCTCAGAGCTGGCAAGGATCCTATGGGTGCTTGTCAGGTGTGTAAATAACATTGGTCCGATGTAACGCTTCCAAAGAGTATTAGTAAGATTGTAGCATCCATCAGATAAATTGTAGGCTTCAAAATTCTGTTGTCCAATTTAGTAATTTCTGAGTTAGTAGGTTCTATCTTCTTTGTGACAAAATCAAACTTCTTAATCGCGGCATCCTTGTAAAACAACATAGGTCCGACGGAACGCTTCCAAAGAGATAGATCGTAGCATCCATCTTAAAATTTGTAGCCTTCAAAATTCTGTTGTCCGATTTTGTAATTTCTGAGTAGATTCTATTTTGTTTGTGACAAAATCAAATCCTAAGAACTTCTTAATCGCATTAATGATCATCTATTACATTTCAGGCGTTTGAAAGTGTGACCATAATATTCTGTGGGATGAAGATAGCAGAGGCGGGATCGAGGGCAGATGTGATGCAAACCGTGGCTTACATGAATGACGTCTACTCCAGGATCGATCGCCTTCTAGACACACATCGTGTTTACAAGGTGAGGAATGTAAAGTTCGATAAGAGCTTGAATGACTCATTTTTATAGCGGCCATCCAACATTTTAAGGTCTGCCACATTTGAGCATCCTTTAAAGAGAACCTACACGAAGAAGTTTTTGTTTCTAATAGGTATTCATTCGCACATACCTAAGGTACCTATGGTAATTGAAAAATAATACCTCTCTTGAGGAGTAACCACGATGATCTTGAGAACTCAAGAACATTCGGAATAAACAGTTGGACATTTTATACCTTGTTTAGCCTCAAACTAAACCGACCTGGCGTCAAGTTATTTTTATTCCCAGGTGGAAACGGTCGGGACAGTCTACATGCTGGTATCAGGAGCCCCAGAAAGACGAAGGGCTCACGCTGCATCAGCTGCTAGCGCGGCTATAGCCATATCGCGTGCTCTACCCTGTTTAACCATTGGCAAGTATTCATTATTCATAGTTCTTATTATTCTCGTTATCCTTGGAAAATTTTCTGTAAGAGTGCACGGTTTCTTAACCTTGCAGTCAGCTCAGGTCACTTAACTCTCTTGGGTATCTAAAGCAAAACCGGCACTTATGAAGAGTTCATTTCTAAATTTGGAATTGACCATTTGATAGACCATGTCTATGGTTTTTTCAGGAATCCACTCAGGCCCCTGCGTTGCAGGTGTGCTCGGGCTACGTCTGCCGAGATACTGCATGGTCGGTGATACCGTCAACACTGCCAGTAGGATGCAAACCACTTCTGAGGTAAGTTTGTTTTCGCTTGTTGCTTTTGTCGATATGTCTTGAAACGACAAATAGTCACAGTTTATACAATCTGGACAAGGATTTATAGATGCATTTGTAAATTGGAGATATGAAAAAAATTATGACATCCCATTTCTTACTGCCGCCATATTCAATTCGTCACGATCACGAGGAAGTGATTCCAATTTCTAATTCTAGTGATTTCTAGATGATGTTGTGTGGATTGTCCGGCATAATTTATTTATTTTATTCCAGCCTGGGCGAGTCCAGATATCATCAGAGACAGCCTCTCAGCTGCCTTCAGGAAGGTTTCGTCTCCGAAAACGAGGACTCATCAAAGTGAAGGGGAAGGGAATGATGGAAACCTTTTGGCTGGAGGGAGAGGTGGAGGAGGAATATCAGCATGAGGCTTTGCAGCTGTTTTCAGCCTTATGTGGCGAGAACTAGGATTGTTTTAGGTCAAGTTATTTTTATTAACCAAATAATATAGGCATTGATAACAAGAGAATAATATTCATTTGGAAGCACGTAAGCACAATCGCAAGGATTTGTTAGATTACATCAATATAACGATCATATCTGTAAATAATGACCTATAGATTATACATTTAGGTATGAATTTATTATCTATAGATAAAAAAATGTAGACGTTTTAGGCAAACTAAATTAAATGTAGATTGCATAATGTTCTCTTAGACGATTAGGTTATAAGATTAAAATAAAACACCAAAATTATAATCATACTTTTATATCAACAGACGAATTAAATTCGTGGTAGTTTTTTTATGTTTTAACTTGATTCCGTACAATCGTAATAGGTACATTTTTACATAATTTTTAGAAGATACAAGAACAACTTATCTTAAGAATAAATAAGATTACTTGTTCTTATTTGAATGCATAAATACTTATCTATTAGGTACTACTTAGTCTTAATGGTTCTACAAGAAAGTTTTATTAATAAGGTTCCTCTACCTACACATAACTTTCTCCAACTATCTATATATTTTTCATATCATCCATTATTTATATTAATCGCTATATATAGAGAATGTGCTACTTATAAGTAAATAGTACAATATATTCTTATTTCATGTCATTATCATTGCTTTTAATTTGTGCAAAGGCGAAATCAGAGTTGTACGGTGTATTTGTATATTTTGTAAAAACTAGGTGCTATTTGGATAAATTCGGAAATCCTACACGAAATCTATAGAACCTAGTAAATTAGTGGAAACCTCTACCAATAAGAGGACATTCAACCAGGACACGTAGTTATCAAAAAGATAACGAGCGATTAGCAGCTTCGGTGATTTACTTTGACATATAGTAGTTTTTAAGAAACGTAAGAATTCCTCAAGCTTATATACATATACTTTGACATATATACTTTGACGCTTATACTTCTTAAGAAATTATTTCTGTTAAATTCTATCCTATTCTTGCTGTCTAGTGAATGTCCGTCCTAATTGGAGACGTATCATCATCATCATCAGCCCATATTAGTCCACTGCTGGACATAGGCCTCCCCTAATTGGAGACGTATGATGCCTCACTTTATTACATTTTGTACAATATGCAAAATACTTGTCCTCATCTGAATTTATCAATAATAAACAATAAGAACACACGTTAAAACTTTTGAAACTATCATGGTTATTACCAAAAAAGTCAGGATATTTACCATGATTTGACAAAACTCAAATTTTTCCAATATTGCGGAACAGTTTCATGCGCCATGATCACAGAACAACTGGAAAACCCCAAAATGAATTCATGGTAAATATCCTGTTATAAATGACTTTAGTATGACACAGCTGTTTCGTTCGTCTGTGACTTTTACATCAGCTGTAACAAGAAAACCTTGATGCGATTCTGTGCATTATAAATATGATAGCTTATATAATAATTATGTTAAATACGCAGGCTACAATTATACTTATTAGGGCTATGTGAAATAGAAACTTTCCTTTTTCTTTATTATAAATAGAAATACTGATCAATATTTTAAATTCAATCCAATATTTTTCAGGTTTCTAGACAGAAACAAGTCGATTCTTGGCACTAAGGTTGTTAAGGGACGGTATCTAAGATAAATACAAAATATGCATACATACAAAAAAATTAATATTTGTAAATATATATTCATAATTTTATATTTGTGTCACTATTTATTTCTGTATTTTACCTGTAGCTGAAAGTAGTAGTTTAGTTAATTATCAAATAAACCCAAAAATAACCATTAAACAGTTATTAAAAATTTGATTTTCTTAATAACAACTAAATCGTTTTTTGTGTGTGAAATATTAATATTTATAAGAATATGCGCTCACAAAACTATAAACAATAATGGATTCAAAGGAAAATTAACAACAGATTAGTTGAAACCTACATTCGTATTAAATTTAATACAATCGTATTAAATTAAATAAGAACTATACTTGTATAACTACTTATAAACTTATAAACTTATATACATTGTAAATAATCAACACAATTATTTACAAAGTAAGTATAACATAGGGCTACTTGATTTTTTACATAATGAATTGATAAAAAAATTGTATACATCTATATTGTTGGAATGTATTTGGTTATAAACGACTGAAAATAACGGTAAACGTTTATAATATCAGAACATTTATAGAAAGTATAAAAATTAGATCAAAATTTAGTTTCACCTGCCGATTTCGTTTTATTTCTAATCTCTATTCTACCATTTTAGGCTGTCGTTCCGTACTGACTCCAAGAACGTAATATTTAAAGTTTTTAAAAGTTCATTGAATCTTTTTTTACAAAATTGATGGTAAATCCATTTATATACAACGGTGTATAAGTACATAGTTAATATCATCGGTAGATATAGAGATGTTCAGTCTTTCTAAATTAGCTGACTCGTCTAGCAAGTTAAAGAATATTTATCGGGTATTTATCGCGTACCTTTTGTTTTTATTTTCGTCTAGCAAGGTTTAAAAGTTCAAGTGAAATCATTACGTGAGATAAATCTAGGAGTCTCTTATTTGAAATAATATCAATAACCAGATTACATTTTAAAAAGTACCATAATATAAAAAAAATAAAGCTGCTTAGTTTAGCCAAAACTAAATGGCAAGGTAAGCTTAAGACTACGTAACAATTTGCTGTTTAAACTTAGTGCAATACATGCTCAATGCTTATGAATAAACTTTGCGCTTACAACTGATTTTTAAAGAGAGCTGTGACCTCCTCAATAGTCTTATTCTTTGTTTCTGGTAGTTTGAGGTACGTGTAGATGAAGAATATTATTAAAAGTACAGTGTACGGCAAGAATACGTACTCCCCGAGGGCTTCCGACATCGGGATGAAGGTAAGACCGACGAGGAAGTTCGCAAGCCAGTTAACCAACGCTCCAACGCTGACGGCTGCGCTCCTCGCCCCCTGACCGAACATCTCCGACAGGATCATCCACGGAATAGAACTGGGACCCACGCCAAAGAACGCCACGTATAGGAATGTGAAAATAACCGCAAATATACTCATCGTCGCGTTGTTCTCGTATGTAAAGAAGGCGATTGTCATTAAGACCGAGAAGATAGCCATCCCTCCGAGACCGCACAGCTGCAATGTGCGCCTGCCCAGCCGGTCCATGAGCGGGATCGACACTAGAGCCATAAAGAATAGAACGCTGCCCACGCCGATAGATGCCATTCTAGCTGACTCTTCTTCGAGTCCGGCTTCCACGAAGATCGTCGAGGAGAAGTATAGAACCGCGTTGATACCGCCCAGCTGCTGTGACAAATGCATCACGATTCCGATCAACAGAGGCTTCCGCAGAGCTTCGATCCTTAGTAGATCCATCACTGAGAATTTCTGTTCCTGTCTGGCTGCACGGTCCTCTTCCTGCATATCGTTGATTTCATTCTCTATTTCGGCGCTTCCCCGGATTTTGGATAAAGCCACACGAGCTTTCTCCTCATCTTGCATACCAAGAAGCAGGAATCTAGGTGACTCAGGAGCGAAGGGCAACATCACACACTGAACCGCTGACGGGATAATAGCTAATCCAAGAAGCCATGGCCAGCCTTCATCACTGCCGAGAATTACATCGATACCCAGGATCTGTGCTCCCACCAAGCCGAATGCTACTGCCAATTGATTAACAGTTCCGAACGCGCCGCGTAAGTTAGTAGGGGCTACTTCAGATACGTAAGTGGGCGAAGCGGTGGTAGCGAAGCCGCAGTTGACGCCAATCAAAAACCTGCCAATGATAAGCATGGCTACCGAGTCGCCCGTCTTGCTGAATCCCATCAACGCGGCACCAAGTAGTCCGAAGACAGCGTTGAAGAATAAAGCGTTCTTTCGGCCGTACCGCTCGGTCATCCAGCTAGCGAGTGGGCAGCCGATCATACCGCCGATGGCGAATATGGAGACGACGATGCCAAAGATGAAGCTAGGGGAGGAATACCCGTTCTCTCCGATGAAGTTCTCGATGAATGTGCGCGGTGCGTTGATGACGCCGGTGTTGAAGCCGAACTGCAGCATGCCGAGCACGGCTGCCGCGACCGCGTACAGGAGCGCCCCCGTCGTGCCTGGTCCCGCCATCTTTGGCGAACCTGGAAAGATTGGAGAACTTTGCTTGATTTACATATTTTAGATTACCATGTCTTATCGTCTACACAACACTAATGCGGTCATCATAAGAAATATTACCGCCACACTTAACCCTCCCGACACAGACTTGTTTGTTGCGTCGGCATAGGAAACCCCGTATATATAGATGTTTTTTGGTTGTTCCATCTGATCACATTCCTTTATTTCCGAATCTACATATAAATAATATTTTTGGTTCGTCTTTACTTCGACTTTTATACCCACTTTATATTAACAAAATAAAATTGCAATTAAAGCATATTTTGCGAGATCTAACCTAAATTGGAAACGTAAGAAAGAAACCGTGTGAGAATATCTCAAATAAACTCATAAAATGCAATAAAGATAAACGTGCATCTTATCATATCAGCTTTTAAGATGTATCTCATACGACATACCTACCTTTAAGGTATGTAGCGTCTTCGTCGCTATACAGGCGAAGCAACTTTAGTTGAAGAAAATGAAAACTTACTAATATTTTTTTTTAATCGAGCGTACAACGCTCGACTAAGATTTTTATATTATGAAGAATTGATCTGTACCGGGAGTGCAGTAGAGATCAATTCTTTATTAAACATGGCAGAACAGAACAGACAAAATCAACAAAGATACATAGATAGAACATTTACGTTTGCCACATGACAATGCATGGCCAATTGGCCACCTCCATAGGGAAAGTGAATAACACTGACACACAAATGAAAACATTATGAACATCTTCTATCATTGTTAAACTTTGCGCAATTTGGAGAATCAGAAATTATCATCAGACTTTCGATGGAATGCGTCTGGAGCGTAGACTTTTTTGAAATTATATGCAGAGTTCCGTGTAGCCGCAATACCTAGGTACTGTCTGCATTCTGCATAGCACCTTAGCGAGCTTTTATTTTAGCTATAGTACCTTACCTATCTTAATGCAGTTAATAATCCTGAGATTCGCAAAATATTAAATCTATAAACGCAAATCCAAAACCAAGTTGATGAAAATGTATGTTTTACGTTTTAGGTGTAACCGTAACGTACGTGTAACCTGCCGCAGCAGAACAACAACTTCACATTAAAACGTACCTTATTATCATTAATTATCAAAACCGACTATTCTGAGGCTGAATACTTAACAAAATCAATAAACTTACTTTTAGTATCTTCCATTACAAACGGTGCGTTGAACTTTTACAATACTCCAAACGCAAGTAAAATTATCTCTTTCGGTTATCGCTTTTTGGTAAAACGATAAGAAATCTGATCTAACGTCAAGATATTTTTCAGGATAATGATAGGTACATAATATTCAGCCACGTGAACAGCCTTGAACAAGTATACCTAAGTCAGGTACTAAAAATACTAGAGTAACGAAAGTACCAAAAACCCAAAAGTAACTAAAGTAACCTACAACACAATCAGTCGTCAGGTACAAGTGTCTTGTACCTGACGACTGATTGTGTTGTCATCACAAAATGATAAGAAAAGATTATTTAATAGTTTTTGAAATTAGTTACGTCTGGTTGGTTCTCTAAAAGGTAATCAGACAATTAAGAGATTCTTTGGTTACCTTTTACGTCTTTCAATTCTGACAAAAAGACAATTAACATGGATAAGGAATCCAATACAATGATTGAATTTGCATTGATTGAATTGACTCAACAAAACTACATATACTCCGGCATCGCTCGAGTATTTTAAAAATGTCTAAAATTATAATACACGTTGGTTTATTGAAGTTTTGATACGGATCCCTAACTTTTAAGAAAATATTCTATAGCATACATCAGTATTATTCTAATGGTGAAAATATTTTTCAAATTGGGCACGTAGTTTCGGAGCCTAATCAATCCATAAACATCACATTTTTATAATATTAGTTTAAATTGTATTATGTAGTTATCAAGTGACGCATGGTTAATTTTTTATGTGGTTAAAACGTATAATGTGAAGGTTAAAAGAAGAACAAGTAATGTTTATATTGTCAACCATATGGCAATAAAGAGTGTGAAACCAAACAATACAATGGCATTTAACACGGTCGACTGCTAGTATAGTATAATACAAGAGTTGTTTCTATACATTTTTCATCCGACATCGCATCAATAAGACAAACTATAAGAAATAAATTATTTCGGTGGGAACCTGAAACCTGAGATATTAGGTACAATGTTGTTTCCATCCATTCCACATGACTAAGTGAATAAAATATCTTCATATTTAAGCGGGTACCTCTGAGATATTATAAGTCGAGTATATAACTTAATAAAAGTAATCAATTAATGTCGCTGGACAGGATCTAGCCCCATATAAAAGTTGTGATTGAAAATGAAAGCCTCTCTATGATGCCTTGATCATATTTGATCAAACCTCGACGCGACTTTCTTTTACAATTTTTTTTATTTTTATTAAATGCTTGTTGTAATTGTTTTGGTGGTCGGTTTTATTTCTTACATACTTTTTCTAATTGAACATTTTTATTTAAGACCAGATTAACAGTTTTAAGTTAAGTTTAAGGTTAAAATTACAGGAAAGATTTAAAATTCTTCTATTAAAAATACTCCTAACAGCTCATTTCATTTTTGTTTTCATTCATATTCAATGCTTAAATTCGCTGTATACAGAAATTAAGTCCACGCATACTAAAAACTCTCAATGTATACCAACTAACTATACACACAATATTTTAAAGGAAAAGGATTAGTCATCAAAACAAAAAATTGGTTTTCTTGAAATTCGCTACACAAAACCGCTATTTCATAGTTGAAGACCTAATGATAAATAAATGACAAAACATCTAGGTTCATAACGAATTGGTATTTCTAGCATGAGCATGCAATAGACTTACCTACACGCGAGTTTTTCCTTTATCCATACATAATTAATTAGGTCTTAAATGCTCTTCAGATATACAATAGACTTAAAAACAGTAGGTACTTCTACACCTCTACAGTCAGTCCTCGGTGCCTTGTACAAAGATGTTTGGTATTTTTGTACCTAAGCGGTGGTTAAACATAAATTACTCAAAACAAAGGAAATTATGAAGTAATAAAACTGAGTTACAGATCTTTTAATGACTTTTAAATAAATAAATAATGACAATCCATACAGACTATTCAATAGAATGAATAGTCTTGCTAGGTATGAAGTGTGAAGCCAAAGGTAAGTCAAGTCAAGGTAGGTATGAAGTATTGGGTTATCCACTAAAACTTTACTTAATATTCAGTGTGATATAAATTTAATAGCCCTGTTTTTCGCTGTAAATGCCTATTTTTAGGCATTTATCGTCATTTAACTTACTTTTATTTTTATATTAGCCCGGCATGTCCCACCAACTGCCAAAAGCCTCCCTCGTATTTATGACATTTATCTTGGTCCTCACCAAAAATAAATAAGAGAAGATAAAAATTATCTGTACATGTTTTGCTATTTATATAAAATCAACGCTTTGAAATTGCGAGATTTAAGATCAAGGTCAACAAACAACTCAAATCAATGAAAAACAACGACCAAAGTCAACAGTGAATCTTCCCTAAATAGCAACAGACAATATTAGTAATATCCTGAACATTTAAAATTCTCAAAACTTGCGGCTCGACTCCTGTTTTTGTATTTTCTTTAAATGTACGACAGAGAAGTTAATAAAATAGGTTTCTACTATAGCAATTTAAATTGATCAATGTGCATTATAAAGGGAACAAAATGTTATCATACGCAGTTTCACATTGATAGCGGCACCGTAGCAAACTTTCACTTGACCGTTGCCAACAATATTGTCATGGGTGGGAATTTAACTAGAACACTTGTTTACTAATAAAGTAATCATAAACTAAGTTATGCTGGATTAAACGTAAGTTAATGTTTTATCTGTCAATGAATATAATATTTGAAGTTAGTAGCACAAAAATACAACCCTGAGATGATGTTACAGGGTTTTTAGTGACGAACTATTGGTGAGAAGAGCTTACGTGAAGTGAACCTCCGAAATATCCCTTCAGGGATGTGACGCTATAAATTTATAGGTTATTACTTATTATCGATAATGGCTGACATCGTATCTAAATAATCCACCAATTCTTAACAGGATAAAGTAGTAGCGGAATATATATAAGTCTATTATATCTAGCTAAACGTTATTTGTTACGGTAATAAAATAAAAAAATCGACTCAGAAATACCAAGCATCCCACTGATGGGTTAAACTTATTTCATTACTATGACCCTTGCTTGACGCTACTAAAGGTGGACTTTTATTCCTTATCGAAGCGTTCCAAGGATAAGAAATAACTTGAGTGTAAAGACAATAAACATACCTTTAGATATTGTTCGACTGGAAGTTAATGAACGGCAAATCCTTCAAACATTCCGCTGACAAATCCCAGTCTTTAAAAGTCACTTTATCACAAAAATAAACAAACGCGAGGGGAAATCGTTTGGAAACTTGCGTCAAAAGCGACTGAGCGGAACGCACTGCCTGCAGTAAGGTCAGACACGAGTCTGTTTGGTAAAACTTCGCTCACACAGTTGATTGGAGGAAAACAAGTTGGCTATGGTTTTTTAATAGTTTTTTATAGATCATGTAGGCTATATTTTGAGACAGCAGTCAGAGAACAGCTATATCGTAAACATAATGTATACAAGTCAATTTCGTCCTACGTATAGATCCTGTACATTAGACTGTTGAGGAATGTGGATTGTCTAGTAGGTACAAAATAATACCGCAAGTAAACATATCCACATAGGTAGCATGAATTAAAAACGAGTATCATCGTGACGAAACCAAACGTAACTAAAGAGCTAATAACTAAAGAGTAGTAACTAAAGAGAAGTAACTAAAGAGTAGTAACTAAAGAGTAGTAACTAAAGAGTAGTCACTAAAGAGTAGTAACTAAAGAGTAATAACTAAAGAGCTCAGTTAAAATGTTTTAATACCGAGACCCGTCACATTGAGCAATAAAAGGACGTTTGCACATGTCTGTAGCGAATTTCTTTTGTTATCTAAATTCTCTGACAAATTAAATTCGCTACGTGCATGTGCACACTGCCTTACAACATCAAACAAGTCAAACAGCTGTACATTCTCGTAACATGCAAATCACTCGTAACTTGAGTGTTAGTAATCATAATCAGAAGCTATAATTTTAGATGAATGATGAAAAGGTCCTTTCTTATAACGAGTTCTTTACATTATTTCTGTATTGTACGCGAATATTTTGTCATTTTATTTTCATATTTCAGTAGGTAAGTAGTGTACTAGCTTGGCAAGGTTTACGAAATCGCAGTAATCGTTACACAGTTGACAGTTTATTTACAGAAAAAACGGACGTTATTATTAAAAACTTTTAAAAGTCATGGCTAGAATGCTAGGCTAGTTTTAAAACTAAAAATTAAGTTACATTCAGTTCTTTCGTGATCATGGCGAATGAAACTACGTAAACTATTGGAAAACTCAAAACTCACCATTGGAAATATACTACAAATGACTTTAGTTGTTTTGATTGCTTTGCTAGCAATCTATCTCAATTGCTATCGGGTACGCTAACGTAACTACAGCAGCCCAAAATCTTAAACGTGTCTTTGTTTTGCACTTTTATTTAGTAACTAGCGGTCCGCCCTTACTTTTTTGAAAATATTCTATACACTATGTTCATCTGGAAAAATTCCAAATTCTCCATTAGTGAAAGAATTCTCCAAATCGTTCCAGTAGTTTCCTAAGCAATTCAAACAAACAATAAAATCTTTCCTCTTTATAACCACGGGCATATGTACTCAGAACACGTGATTAATAGGTAAGACTTAACAAAAAAGTATCGCCTAGGTAATTTTAAATACTCCCAAAAAACCTCTAACACACACCCAAAAAGCAAAAGTTTACCACAAACCATTGTGAAAGAGGGCAACGTACTTACAACTAATTCCCCCCCGCTACCATTTAAAACAAATCAGTAAAACAATATAAGGAGCCACATAATTGACGTAGAATATGAGGCAGCAAAGGCATATTAAAGTATGACAAATGTAGTAAATTGAACAAAGACTTGCAAATTTATAGGCAGTTGCTGCGTTTACCCCATGGTTTTCCCGGGAAGGGTGGGTGCAAGCACGCAATGGTAGCATAACAGCCCCCCGCTTCATGGGATCGTGACAGGCTTTTAATATATAACATACAAGTATATAATCAAAGGTGATAGGTTGACGCGATGTGATTTTTAGTTTTAACTACCAGATTTTGTCGACCTCTGTGGCGCGGTGGGCGAAGGTCCGTCTGCGACGCAGGAGGTTGCGGGTTCGATTCCCGCCTCGGGACAAATATTTGTATAATCTGCAGATATTTGTTCAGGATGTTCTGGTCGTTTTCTATGTATAATAAAAAAAAAACTAAATAAAGTTATATGACTGGTAAAATTTGTTTTTTTTTAAATGAACATATATTTTTTTTACTTTGTCAGCACACATTTTTCTGTTTTGTCTCATGAAGAACTTGTTGTTCTAGTTTTATCGAAAGAAACCTATTTCTTTAGTTGTGTCTTTTACTCTTCAATTGGTGTATCATTATCTTGTAATTAATACGTAGTTTCGGCATGATAGAAAATACGATACGCGTCTATCACTCTCTACTTCTCACTCACAAGAAAACCATATCTTGCCATTCCGCTCTAAATCCACCTCGTAGCGGCGTTATACACCTACATAATACAAAATATTCTTTTTTCAAATGCATGTGTAACAAATAGAGTTGAAATTGGAACGCTCTGTGATAGGCTGTGCCTATAAACAGATTTACAGTAGTACAGGTAAACAGCTTCTTCCCATAAAATATCGACGACCTCTGTGGCGCGGTGGGCGAAGGTCCGTCTGCGACGCAGGAGGTTGCGGGTTCAATCTCGCCTCGGGACAAATATTTGTATGATCTGCAGATATTTGTTCAGGGCGTTCTGGTCGTTTCCTATGTATAATAAAAAATATATATCTATGTAATAATATTGTATTATGTTTATCAGTCATCTAGTACCCATAACACAAGCTCTGCTTAGCTTGGGGCTAGATGATGTTGTGTGGATTGTCCGGCGTTATTTATGTATTTATTAATTTTTATTTATTTATTTATAAATGGTGTTGTACTGTACACAAAACTTATGAGATGATCAATCTTTAGTCCCCCTAGCAACATAAAGCTTGCGTATCACGTAACCCATAGCGAAGGAATGCGTGAGTATGTATAATCAAGCTGGTATTGACGTCAGATGAACCTTAATGAGAAGAGCTCTTCAAAGGAATGCGAGTACTTAGGTGCTATGATATACTGTACCCACAGATATCAGAAACAAAGGAGATATGAAAAGGGGGCGTGGCCGGTGTCGTCGCAGCAATATGCCCAAAAACAGAACACATTGCTCGCGGCAGTAAAAGTTTCATTTAGTTGAAGTTCGAACGTTGGCTTCAACGGATTTTCGTATTCTAGTAAAATGCCGTGTTGTTCCGTAGTAATTTGTAAAAATAGAAGTGAGACTAAGAACTTTAAGTCAAATGGGATCACATACCATCGTTAAGTACTTGAAATAATATGTTTTTCATACTAAAATCCTAAAAACAATTTCATGCTGATTGATTTCTTGATTTCTCAACTTTTATATTATGTGACTGAACGCCAGTCGCGATATTGTTGTAAACTATTTACAATGCTTGCTCTGTACTAATGACTATTAGAACGTTGAGTTCCAATACCGCAATGTATAATTAACATATTGAAAGCAACAGAATACGATCAACCGCTTGGTACGGCCACTGCTCGTAGTCGTGAGTTAGTGATGTGCCCCGAGTGTGTTATTTGTCGATAATGATCTGCATTTTACTGGACAATAATTTTTATATGCTCCATTTTAATTTATTGGTGGTGCTGGCCTATGATGATAATATGTATATTTTAGAATAAAACATTATCCGCTTATCTGAATTTTATTTCTCTCTCTCTCTCTCTGAATAACTCATGAAATAGATTAGTAATGTTTGTTTACGGACTTCATCACCATGAACATCACTATCAAAACATCCATAATTACTCAATTAGTGTATTACCTATTAATTTTATTTGAATTTTTATGCGTAAAAACAATAATCAAGTACTTATCGTTTTACGTTTTATCGACAAACAATCCCTATCGTAAACGCCTATTATTGCGACTGTAGTGGTGCTGTACGGACATCACTTGCAACCTAGTGTGCGAACCAATAGTTTCACTATATGCGTGGTGTGCATGACAAGCACACAACGCCAAGTATTGTTTTTATTTTGTTTGCTTTGTGTGCGTGAGTTTCTAATGCGACACTAGGTTTCGGTACTTAGCGCATAGGATTGGCATCTCTCTAGATCTCTATGACTGTACCATTAGGCTTCTGTATTGGGTACAAACATTTTTTTTAAGATGTTTGAAATAAGAACATAGGATGGTATAGAAATCTCTTGTTATATCAAGTCTATGTATATTTATAATAAATTACATATGTAGCTATCTACATAAATTAAATTTTCCCTAATTTGCTTACTTTATATGATTAACTATACATAATATAACATGTAAAGCTTATAATATTGCAAACTTTTCAAATGGTATCTTTTACATACCTTTTGTTTATTTGTGAGTCATTCCATAACCACATTTGTTTTCACAAGAACAAAAGGCAATAAATACCCAACTGTTTCATTTTAATTTAATATTATTTGCAAATATCCGGCAGTGTGTTACTTTTTTTTTTTTAATCTAATTTTATTAGGGACTTTGAGTCAACAGTGCGTTACTAAATATTAATTTGTTTTGGCGCTCATTCGGGAGGCCTATGCCCAGCTAAACAACATGGATTGATGATGATAAGAACCAAATTTGATAGCCTGAAAAGTTATTTATAACTATTTGACAATTATTCTAATTTCACTTAAATACGAGTACATTTATTTATTAACGGAGTTTCAGGGAAACTTACAGCTAGGTATTAAGAATAGGTATATAATACCACATCTAGCTACCAATGCTTATGAAACTCTTTATGGGATCTCTCGGGTAAAATGCCTCTAAGGTGCAGTGAGGGAGTGGAGTTATATAGGCAGAAATAGGAGTCATAGTCAACCCACTGCAAGATAAAGGCCTTCCTATCCTCAAAGGCCTTTTCCCAGCTCTCACTCATGACATGACTCTCACTTTGTAGTATTTTTCTATGAAGAACCAAAGCTATAGAATGGAATACAATTGGAAATTTATGATAGGCTGAGCTTGCTTAACGTTCAAGGCATAGTTTGGTTTCATTATTAATTAAGTAGCAGGTATCTTAATGAGAAACTCTTGCACTATAATTGAGTGAAGGCATGAGTTTGGTTAACAGTCTCATCTATACTAATATTATAAAGAGGAAAGATTTGATTGTTCGTTTGAATAGGCTCCAAAACTACTGAGCTGATTTGATAAATTCTTTCACCATTAGTATCCTACATTTTCCATGATGAACCTAGGCTAAAGAAAATTTACAAAAAAGGTAGGGTTCCACATGAAAATATTTTTTATGTTAAATACCCGTGGGAATTAACAATTATGATTATGGGCAATAACTCCCAAATGATAACCATCTATGGCGCTCATTCATTCCTATGTCCAGCTGTGGACTGATATAGGCTGACGATGACAATGATGATGACCCATGGGAAGCCGGGGTGGACCGATAGCTAAATATGATTCAGTTTAATTTAAATGTGGGTACCTTGCATTATGATTATTAAGGTAAGTATGGCAAGAAATAAGTAAAACTAACCTTGTTTTCGCAGAAGCCATGTGTCTTCTCTGATCATTTTAACAACACTGTTAGCTTTGGATTAGGCAAATATTTAAAGTACCTTAGAAACAGGTTTAGGCAGAAACTTGTTTTGTTCTTTGCAATCCACAACTGAAATGATTTTGTTTCTGATATTAATTGCATCAAGTAACTGTTTACCTCATTTGCCCTTTGTAAATGTTTATAGTAAGAAGGCATTGCCTTTGTAATAATTACATTGTGAGATTATTATAAACAGGGAAAGATAAGAATAGCATTACATTTCTTTGGTACAGAGTTATCTATACTAATATTATAAAGAGGAAAGATTTGATTGTTTGTATGTTTGTTTGTTTGTTTGTTTGTTTGTTTGATTTGAATAGGCTCCGAAACTACTGGACCGAGTAAAAAAATTCTTTCACCATTAGAATCCTTAATTTTCCGTGATGAACATAGGCTATATAATATTTTCAAAAAAATTAGGGATCCGCATGAAAAATTCAATAATTGAACCGTGGGCTGTATATTCAACCTCTTTTTCTATTATGGCGCGTCAGAATAGAAAAAGAGGTTGTATAGCGCACGGTGCTTGCTTTTTCTCTACGGCCAGTGTCAGTTTTGGAATGTCGAGTCAATGTCAAAAACCCCAATGCTGTTAAAAAAAGTAAAGATCCGTATGAAAATTGTGAAACCCATCGTTTTAGTGTGTATAATTTCTGAAATTTTTGTTTAATACCCGTGCGAAGCCGGGGCGGGCCGCTAGTCTTCAATAAAACTAAAAACATTGAACCTGAGGCCTGGAACATCGCACGCTTTTTTCCTGCATACGAGATAGCCAACATTATTGTTATTGGTGTAGAGCTACATCTATGTATGCTAGACTTGTGTAGTTCAGGAATGATGAACTAAAATGAATTAGTTCCCACTAGTGAACTAGTACGAACTATTCAGCATAACTCGTTCCTAATAGTACTCTAGTTCACTTGCTCTTCAGTCACGAAATCGCGGAACCACAATAATAAAAAGACCCTATTTTCTATGTCATAAAGATTAAAATCTGATAACATGAAGAAAAAGAACTATTAACGAAGGAAAGAGATAGACAGCGCTTATATCCGCGGTACTAAAAGAGACGGAGATATGCATTTTGATCTCTAGTTCAGTAGTATCATAATAGTACATGAACTAAAGAAAGATAGACAGCGCATAAATCCGCGGTACTAAAAGAGACGGAGATATGCATTTTGATCTCTAGTTCAGTAGTATCATACTAGTACATGTACTAAAGGAAACATGTAGTGACCGATTGAATTGCAAAACAAAGACATACAGCGATAATCCACTGTAGTGCAAAAGAGATGGAGATATAATTCGTTCTTTACAACTCGACCAAGCTAAGTTTGCACCTCGCGGGCGGGGCGCCGCCGCATTCCAGCGAGGTGCAAACTTAGTTTGGTCGAAGTATACGTCTAACATTATTAAAATGCTGCAAAATTTTAGTACAAAAACACGGCATTAGGTAAATCAAATCAATTTTAAGGTTACTTATGTATATGGTTTGTTTACGAATATTTCGCATCGAATTTGGCTGGACTTATAATATTTGCAATAATACCTAGATATAAGTACCTAAGTAATTTATTTAGCTTGATAAAGGTAGGTACAATAGATGATTTGTATGACACAAAAATGTTGGTGAGCGAGGTACTAAATGTACTAATAGAACTAGAAGTCCGAAGTAGTACATTAATGCAAATGTACTAGACGTGTGTAACTCTTTACTGAAACGACTCAGTGATCCGGATCATTAGAGTGAGCCAAAAGATTGGAACAGTTTTGAAGAAACTTATGGATCATTTGGAACTCGATCACTCGGGCGGTGGTCGTGGCGCGTCGGGCGCGGTAATAGTAGTAATATAATCTCTTTGGTCGGGCGGTCGGGGGCGGCCGCCGCTGTCGCGTCACTCACCGAATCACTCGCCGAGCGCGAGCGAGACAAAGTATATTTGTAACGTGAAAGAAAGAGATAAAAAGAGCATTTTCCAATGGTGAGAGCGAGATGCACATCTTCGTTTTTAAATACGCCAGCTAATTGAACCTACATTATTATACAAAAGTTAGATTCAGCTGTCAGTCCTAAGCCTGCTAAAGTATGAAGGGAAATCGATTTTCTAAGCATGGATCAGTTGAGCTACCTGTAGATTGTTTGCAACAGTCGGCAGTTAGCTCAATTGCTTCAATTATAAATACTATAAAATTCTTATTTATTTCTATTATTTGATTGTAATTTTCTTTTTCACTAAATGAGGTACCTACCTACTTGTATAACAATATTTCTTAATTTTTATTACGTTTCAGAAAGTAGTACATACAGTAAAAGATTTAATTATTGTTGTTTGAGTCATTAAACATAGGTACATAAATCGTTAGTGTTACCTACTGGATAATCATATCAGAGAGAGAACTCTCTGATATGATGTTCCAAATGAAACATATCACTGATCCGGAACTTGACACTGATCCAGATACAATTGTTCCAATCTGGCTAAAGATACATTTTTACCAGGCCTAAAATGTACTAGTACGGAGCGATCCTGTCACTGACCGAGCAAGAACAAGCCTAATCTATGCAAACTTTCAATACCTACATACAATGTTTCAATTTGATTCATTCAGTAGTTTGGCGTAATGAAAAATAAAAGGTTTATGCAGTAGGTACATCCAGTACTAACTAGGGAGTAGTAAGAAAACGAATTGATACTTATTGAATCTTTAACTTGTTTTTTACCATTTGGCTATCTACTTGATGTAAGGAAATTAATTATTTAATTTGTAAACGTACCTCTCGATAGATCAATAAGAACTCGGAAACTTCATTTCCTGCACCGCTGCCACTTCTTATGGGTTCAAAGAATCAGCAAATATGTAATAATGCAGCATAATTATGATACAAAAACTGCAGTCAACTCATTTTCAAATAACTACAACATTTTCGTAAATAAAAATTCATCCCCGTGAAGAAGAGAGAGAAACGCCCGTCATATGGATGGATGGACTAGACGGTGTACGCGGGGCGAGGCGGGTGTTTGGCAGTGGGACCTGGCTGGGACTATTTCGACATTTTCGACGTTCGTTCTGACCTTGTGGACGAATGAAAACGTCTTTTCAGATAAACTTGACGCATCCACCAGGATGTGTCTGCAGTCTTGCGCAGGTCGTCATCCCATTCGGCCGGAGGTATCCTGCACTACGTTTACCGAGTATTGTCTCCACTCAGGAACACTTTTACCCCAGCGATTGTCGAGATATATGGCCGGCCAACCAATCCTCTCCCACTTGAGCTTGCTATCGATTCTATCGATCAGATCTACTTAAGGATCTACTACACTGCTCGAAACAAAACAGATAGAGAATTGTAAACTTTTCACTTCAAAACATGGCCGACTGACCCCGTTACAGAGAAGTCTTCATACTAACTATGTACGTTTTAACGTTATTGTCGCTTCCTGTAACAGAAGGGATGCTCTAACTTCTTTGGTTTCTATGACAACCAGAAACTGATTGACATAATAAAAAAAATATGCTGAACAATCCATACAGCATCATCTAACTAAATCATCTAGCCCTAAGCTAAACAGAGCCTGTGTTATGGGTACATAATAAGTTACCTACTGATTACAATGGGTAAATATAGGTAATACATTAAATGGATAAATATTTTTAAAAATAACCAGAACACCCGGTGCAAACATCTGCAGATCGTACAAACATTTGTCCCACGGCAGATAGAATACAATTCTGCAACCTCCTGCCTGCACCTATCTATGCTAACAATCTATTTCGTTGTTTAGAATCCCATAAATTCTTTTATCGCCTCTGTAATGAAAAACGTGCCAATCCAAATAATGTTCAAATCATCTGGTTGACACAACGGTCTCTTTGACACACCACCTGCACCGCACCGACGCATGATGATGATTATGCAGTCTTCTCCAGAACAACAGCGAAAATCGAATGGGTTATTATTGGATATACGGGTGATTCATCACGAATCCCAGGCAGGATGAAGCGTAAAATGTTCGCTGCCTCCTCTCTGGATAGCGAATAGATGACTCCGTGTAGACTTCAATTTGAAAAAATCTTGACAAAGGTAGGGCCACTTTAAGAGTTGCAAACAAACTTAAGGCGCATACAGGAGCGAATGACCTTGAGCAATTTGGGCGGGGCTATGGTTTCGGCCCGCACCCTTCCGCGCGCCCCCCGCCGCCGGCGCCGCATAGCCAAGAAAATGAAATAGATTTCGCGCGTAAGCCGCAAAAGATAAGTAGAAATCCTTCATGGCCGCGTGGTAAACCAAGCCGGCTGACACGCGATAATTGCGGGTTCAATTCCCACTGCGGGATATTTTTTTACAAATTGTCTATCTTTATTTATGTCTGTGCTGTTCTTGTGAAGCTAAATAAATGTATCTTTGTCTTTAAAATTCTGCAAGTATTTGTTCTTGGTCTGAGAACAGAACTCGGTACTTTAGGTAAGTAATAAGTATGTATGTTACCGCCTTACCGCCTCTTGTTACTACCCGCGCGGCGCGGGGCGTTCGCGTTGTAGGTAATTTCCTTCTAAACTAGCCTATATTCCAATCATTCGAAAGTTTTATGCAAATCAGTTTAGTAGTTAGGTACATGTTAACAAACATTCATACAAGCTTCTCTAATTTTCAATGTTTGTAGGATATCAATGATAGGTAGGTTATACGGGTGGAATAATTTGAAACAATAAATCTCTGAGCTAAAGGAAAAAGGTCATAATGGACCAAGAGAAAAAAATTACCATTACATGGTATTTACGTATAGGTTTTTACACCTATTCAAAGAAATGATGCCAGAAATCGGATGTAAAGATTTGATAAAACAGTAAATTTCTAAGCAAGAGGAGAAAGGGCATCCTGGACCAAGAGACAAATTTACTTTTATATAGGTAGTAGATTTTTTTTCTTTTATTTTCTTTCTGCTGTTTTTTAGGGGTTTGAAACCGAGGTCAAAACCCTAAAAACCAGCAGAAAGAAAACAAAAGAAAAAAATCTACGATATATAAATTTTGTCTCTTGGTCCAGGGATCCTTATGACTTTGATTCTGTTTTGTGTTTTGAATCCATAATATTTCAGAAACTACTGCAGCTATTGACTTGAAATTTGAAATAATAATACATTTAGTGCGCCCGCACAGATTTATAATGAAGATTAAAATGAAGATTTTCAGTAGGGGGAGGCGGGTTGCATTGATACAAGGGGCACATTGATACACTAGCCTTATCTAATAATTGACTGAATGGATTTGAGTGGCTCCGTCACTAAAACGTTCACAAAAAGGTCCGAAAGCATCCATTGTAACCGCACCGACTGTCTGTCAACGAGCGGCCTAGGGCTTGCCGAGATGTGTTTTGAGCATTCATAAGTAAATTTTGAAAGTGTATCGATGCTCTTCGATAACATCTAACGAGGATTTTTATATACCAAAGGCAAGTTAAACTATCAATAATTATCATTTTTGTTAATATAACTTAAAATAAAAGTGCGTTTTAGAATGATAATTTGAATATTCAAAAATGTCGTTGGGGGCACTTTGATGCAACAAAGTGTGGGGCACATTGAAGTGTATCATTGTGCCCCGTCTCTGTATTAAGATGCTCCATTTCTGTACAAAAAAAACATCGGTACCACATTATATGTCTAAAGTCATTTCTATATACAACTTGACTGAGTATGAGGTCTTATAATTGAGAAAACAAATTGACCACGTTTTACATTTCTCTCCCTCCAGATGTGGAAGTGTCGATATTAGAGAAGTTGCCCTTAGTACACGAAATTTTACGAAAGGCTCAACTCGAACCATCTATGAATCTCTTTATATTAATTTGAGTGCATATAATGTGCAATAAGAGAAGAAAAATATTTATATTGCTTTTTTAAAAACAATAAGATTCGTAGTTTGATTTATTGATTATTTGAGCCTGGCTGTGAATTAGCTCTGATATAATAATTACACGAGTAACTTAGATTAGAAGGCTGATTATGATCTCATCACAATAAACAAGAAGAAACAATGTAAAAGTTTTTTAATTTGACCATTTTCATAGCTATTCCACCCTGTATGAAAGTGCCCCACGTGGTGTATCAAACTACCCCGCTAATGGGGCAGATTGATACAAAAGCCATTTTTTACTAAACGTTAATTATTTCTTTTCTTTGATGACTCAAACAATTTTAAACTATGTCATTATAATATTTAATTATTTAGCTAAACGTGTAATGCAAAATAAATGAATAATTTTATATTTAGACACATTTTATGGATTTTTGTGTATCAATGTAGCCCACTTCCCCCTACAAATTTTGAAATCGAAATTTTAAATGGGACCTACAGAAATTAAGGTGGTATGAAATGAAAGGTACTGATTTGTACATTTCGTTTTGGAAATTTTGATAAATTTTATACTTTTTGAGAAAAAGGTCGAAAAAATTACCATTCCCCCTCCCCCCCCCCCACCTATCTCCGAAGATTGCAGAGCGATCGATGTTAAATGTACCAAGTATTTGAAGATATGGATCTATATTTTACAGGAAAAATATAAAGAAGTCTGTAAAAATAATACTTTTTGAAATATGGTCAAAAAAGGGCGGGAAAAATTTCTAAAGTGGTGACTACCAGAGAAGTCTGTTAACATAACTACTTTTAAAAATTATGGTCAAAAAGGGGGGGGGGTTTCTAAAGGGGAGACTACCCCCCGTCGAGTGGGGTGGGGTATCAATTTGCACATTCCAAAACAGTTTTTGAAATTTCAAAAGGTTTTATAAACTTTTCGAAATATTTTGATAAAGGTCGAAAAATTGGCCATCCCCCCCCTATCTCCGAAGATTGTAGAGTGATCGATGTAAAATGTACAAAGCGTTTGTAGATAAATATACAATGTGTCTGGTCACCGGTGTCGGAGACTTTGGGGGGGGGGGGTGAAATACGGTAAATTTTATCGAAAAATCACTATTCCTATCTTTTTTCTACCTCCATTGCAAAATGGCAGTCATTTTGTTTTCTTTTGCCTCGAAGCACGGGTGCTTGTACTGATTTAGCTATAGCTACCCATGTAGAGGTCCTAGGAAGACGATAGAGGGCTCATTTGATAGCCAATAATGTGGACAATAAAGCAATGATAACATTATTTCCATTTCCATTTTATAGTAGAGGAGGAAAAAAGAATTTACAAAACAAAAAAAAAAGATTTTTTTAAAAAGATTTTTTGAATAAACTTCTAAACTATCTTACTTATAGCTCAGATACAAGACTTATTTTGAAGCACACAGTATTTACTATCGTTCAAAAACAAAAAACATGGAGCTTGACAGTTTGGATTCTATGAAAAAGCTAATAATTCAAAATTTTTTTTTTCAAAAATCTTTTTTTAGGTTTCATAAATTCTTTTTTCCTCTATTATAAAATGGAAATGGAAACAATGTTATCGTTGCTTTATTGTCCACATTATTGTCTATCAAATAAGCCCTCTATCGTCTTCCTAGGACCTCTACATGGGTTGCTATAGCTAAATCAGTATAAGCACCCGTGCTTCGAGGCAAAAAAAAACAAAATGGCTGCCATTTTGTCATGGAGGTAGAAAAAAAATAGGAATAGTGATTTGTCGATAAAATTTACCGTATTTCACCCCCCCCCCCCCCCAAAGTCTCCAACACCGGTGACCAGACACATTGTAAATCTATATTTTACAGGAAAAACATAAAAAAAAAATAAAAAAAATAAGTGCGTTGGTACCAACGCACTTACCTACCCACTAATCTCTGTAGTAACCGCAACCTCCTGCGTTGTAAGCCCACCGCGCCAAGAGGTCGTCAATAAACGTAACAAACAACCTAAACGACAAAAGTTGAAAACCCTCGGCGCGCGAGTTACACTCGCAATTGTCGTACTTGTTTATCTAGACTAGATAATTATGTACAAGTACAAAGGGTGGCCGTCGCGAAGAAAACCCGTAAAAAATACTCGTAAATAAAAAATACCCGTAAAAACACGATAAATACCTACCCGTTAAAATAGTAATAATAATTATGAGTTCAGATCGCGTAAGTTTAAAAATATCCGAGCTCTAGGAGATGAAAAAAGGCTATGTACCATTTTTACCCAGTCTCCTTTACATTTTGAATACCATTCCCATTTCATAACAGTAAGTAAGGTGGGGGTGTACCTACCTAGTGCTTCACTTCGGAGAGTCATAGAACTGTTGCAGCCATACTAGAATTCTGAAGACGATCATGAACCGCGTTAGGAAGAATGCCGTACGTAGGTACATATTTTATTTCGTCGCATAATACATCATAGCTACCTACCTAATATTAGCTACCTACCTAAGCGTAATGGATGTTTTACCTGTAGCAAAACATTTTCACTCCAGTTTCAACTTGTCCGGTCACTGTAAATCTATAAATAAATAATAATGTAAGATCAGTAATAAAACAAATAAATGGGTAGGTCTAAGGAGTATTTAATTACATTGTCGTTCATTTGTTCCTACCTAGTTTAGTACCTACCCGATCTCCTAAAATAAATATACAAATATGTAAAATCTACATAAGATTGCTAATAAGTAGTTACAATAGCATACATTTTCTAAAATAACGAGCTTTCAGAGCTCTGGCTTTCTTCAGCTTACTGATCTTCGGAATTTTCAATATTTTACAAACTGTCTTACACCAAATAAAGCGTCCATGCGCGGATAACTTTGAATAATAAATAAAGCGTCTATGTGCATCAATATAGCATTATAGTAAAAAAGCAAAAGTACGCCTCGCGCTCACCTAGAGCGCGAGGCAGACGAACACAACCTCCCCGTACGACAGTCAGGGTTTCACTGCCGCCCGTCGCCCGCGCAGACTACCTTCAAAGGTTACCGCCCACTAATCATACGCAAAAATTTAAAATAATGATTTTCTATGTGAAAAACCGTCGTATCACAAAATCATACGTTCAGTTTGAAGATAAAGTCTTTGCCGACATGATGGTGGAAAAAAAAGTATAAAATTCTAAGTAGTTTAGAAGTAGATACACTTTTTCAGTCAGAAACAGCTCCACTTTGTGATTTTTTTTCACCAGGTAAACGAGCACGTAGAACATTTTTGTACGTTCACTTTACAGATAAAAGGTCAATGTATAACATATATTTTTTTCAGCCCATAAAATTGACTACTCTAGGAGGAGAAAGCCTCCAAAGAGGAGCAATCAGCTACTGTATGCGCCTTAAGCCGCGGCTTCAAGTTTAGTTAATGAAGCGATTGACAAATAGATGCATAGACGGACTGTCAATGCAACTTTACAGTAAATGTCAGAATCAGAAATCAGCTGCGTTTTCTAGTGTTTTGTGTCAAGTTTGACTGATTGGATTGACTGTGTTTTGTTGCGCAATTACCTACAAAATTACAATCAAATCAACACTTTTCCCTTCCAGTTCCCTTTTCACAATAGAAAACACAAAGAAACGACATAACCTGACTGCAACAACAAATACTACAAGCATAAAAAATGGACAACCCAACAGATTCCTCGCTCATAAGCAAGATTCGATCATTCTTTGGATTGCGCCAAGAAGCACCGATGAACGACTTTCGTAATCCTATTTGGAGCTCCGATGACGAGGATGATGAAGACGAGCTCTATGCGAGGCAAACAATAGACGTCTACCCTGACCCACTTGACATACATCGCGAGTTCTCCAGTCAAATGCAAGACGTGTTCAAATCGTTCGGGAGCATCTTTGGCGACATGAGAACTCTATTCCACGATGAACGCTTCGATGCCGGTACCAACACGTTAAATAGCGATCCTGAGCCTGAATCCTACGGAAACAATATCAGGGACTATTACCTTAAGCCTGGCTACAACCTCAAAAAAACACCAGAACATAAAGAAGACATTGATTTGGATGGTAAAATATCATCAAAAGAAATATCTGGGTTGTTGAAAAAAAGTGAATGTGACCAAAATGATGACCCTCCACAGAACCCACCTTTCAGTGGCAATTTGGTACCTCGTAAATCATTCTTTCAAACTATAATCACTACAAGTATCACAAAGCCTGATGGTACTGTGGAAACTCGGAGGATCATCAAGAATGGTAATGATGTTGTGGAGGAGACTATAACTACCGTGCCTACGGACTCTAATAGCCAATTTATCACAAATGCTGACCCCCTGTCCGATCTCATGATATCTGGTGCTATTTACCAGAATATTATGAAAGAGTTTTCCTCAATATTTAAAAACTTACATTAGCTGTCATTCATATTCCCATTTATTTATAAGATTTGGTATAATAATTCCATGAAAGTTTCAAGTATTTTCATTGATAAATTTAGTTTTAGTCATTAATTATTTGTGAACTGGGTAGGTACCTATAGGTTAACCTATAATTATGTAGGCCACAGTTCGAGCATCATCAAAAAATTCTCATTTAAAATCTAGGTTATTGTAGTCTAAGTACCTATTAATATTTAATTAAGTCGACTGCAAACTTGAGTTCTGCTCGTTTGTAGATTTTATTTCTATAATATTTAAATTAATGGTACCTGTGTAGACATAACATAAAAATAAAGAAATGAAACACTATTCAAATAAAAAAGACATATCTATTTGGTCTATATAATTGTTTCATTAGTTACTTGGGGAAAGGGGGTGATTCTGTTGGGGTCCACTTTAGATCCACACTTTTTATTTGTTGTTTAAAAATATAGTAATTTTTTTTATATATATTTAATTTCCTTCATGTCAATAATTCTTCATTATCATACCAATAATTTTAATTATTTTTGATAATGATGCAATGAATCATGTATTTTTGTAATAGAATGTGATTTTAAAATGGATCTGCAGCTAATTTTTTTGTTGAAGATAAATTTTAAAAATTGCTAGAACCTGTGTATAGACTTGAATATGAAAAAAAGACTATCTCTTTCACAAAAATATTAAATATATTTATATAAAGTTGTAGAACATAAGTTGACCCCTCAGGTCCAGAACCTTTCAGCTTAGTATATAAAGGCTCAAAAATGTGGAAATTTTTAGACAATTGATTGGATAGGATGAAAGGATCCATATGCTCGGAGTCTTGTTACAAAATTGTCTAAAATAGTTCATTCACAGTTATCATTAAATATAAGTATGTATATGTACCTAAGCTTCTGATATTGTAAACTTTTCCTTTGAAGATTTAAAGTCATCTGCAATAACAAGTTTAAGAAGAATGTATTTTTTTTAAACAATAATTACAATGCACATCTAAGTTTTTGACCAACATTTTGCAACTTGAGTAATCCTAAATGTTGATAAGTCAAATAAAAAGTAGCCGTGGTGTGGTAAACTAGGGCTGATTCATTTGTTTAAAGACTATTATAGAAGGCAACGCTCCTTAGCGCGGTTTAATAATTACGTCAAGCAATCAATAAATAATTTATTATCGCTTCATGTTGTTTACTTTCTGGGTTTAGGCTCTTGGCAATTTTTTTAGATTAGGCTAAAAATACTTGTCTACTTAAGTCAAAAGAGCCAGTTGATGCAAATAATATTACAGGATAATAATTGTACACAATTTAATTTCTTACGAATTAAGCATAAAATAATATAATTTAACGGACGGTCTTAAGCAAGTATTTAAACAAAATCTATCCTAAACTGAACAAGGGATAGAATGATAACTTAAGTATTTTTTCCAAGGTACTTTTAAAAGAAAAGCCAAGCCTTAAAGTTAACTACAAGTGCATGCATCTTTAGTATTGCTCTTCAGCCACGTCATGTAGCGATTGACCCTGGTGTACACTCCAGGTCGGTCGGGCCGAGCGCAGCCTTCGCCCCATGAGACCACCCCTGAAACATTGAATAGTTAGATGTCATGAGATTAGCAGCGTTGATCACGGATAAACCTAACTTTTTAATTTATAAGGGTTATGCAATCTTATTCAATCTTATTTGGTCATTATGAAGATATTTTTAGGCAAATTTGCGCCTAACTACTTGTCATAAAAAATACCTTTAGAATCTACCGAAATCTATTTTAGAAAACAAAGGAATGTTTTTCAACAAAGCACTAAAAGAATGGCTCGTAACACTCAGCTTATAAACAGTCCAAGAGTTATCTATAACATATTTCTTAATTTAGCATAACATTTATTTAAATTTGAAATTTTATTTGAATCATTAAATGAACGTAACAATTAGGTTAATTAATTTAATAAAATTTTCAGAGGTGAACTGATGAAGTGGCCTTTATTATTGTATCGGATGAACAAAAATCTCAGGAGCGGAAGTTAATGAAATAAAAAAAAAATAAAAATAAAAAAGTAAAATGTTTTCACTTATGATTTCCTAGTATTGTACAAAACGGATCTAAAACTATCTGGATAAGTACTCGATGAAAACTATTAACGAAAAAATTTTCACCAAAAGAAGGTGATTTCAAACGAAACTGCAACTGTATCTTTTCTGGTTATGGCTGTAAAGTGTGATGGCAAGAAAAAGCATTAGAATACTGCAGATATTATTTGTAACACTGCGGATATTATCTGTAACAGCGCGGATATTATTTGTAACACTGCGGATATTATCTGTGATAGCGCGGATATTATCTGTAACAGCGCGGATATTATCTGTACCTAACACTGCGGATATTATCTGTAGGTACTCACCGACTTCCTGGAACTGCGCGGTGTCGTTCTTAAGGATATGGAGAGGTCCACCGGAGTCTCCTTGGCAGGCGTCCCTGCCGCCCTCGGGCTCGCCCGCACACAGCATGTTGTCGGTGATGCGGTTCTTGTATGCCGTCTGCTTGCAGTCTGCGTTTGAGATGATTGGAACGCTCACCTGGTCAGATATCAATTTATAATAGTTTGTTTGCAACTGCAACAGTCTGCAGTTAGCTCTATGGTTTCAGTTAGCTAATTAATTTGTTATCTAATTGTAATTTACTCTGTTGACAAGGATTTAAGATATTTATTTATTTTTAATTAATTGTAATTTTTGTATATAATTGTATTACGGGTTTAAGATTCCTTTTATTTGTATTTCCCCTCTTTTTCTTCTTCTGTCTTTTCGGTATTGATTCAATGTTAATTTCGAGTTTTTAATTATTATTCATCCGAAATATTATAACGAACTTTTTTATAATACAAAGATCCAGAAGATATATTTTCAGATCGTAGGTACAAACACTAGCCCCAAGGCAGGAATGGAACCCGCAACCTCCTGCATCGTAGGCGGACCTTTACCCGCCGTATCACATCATCGGTCGTTAGATAAATCTAAGTACGCCTCACCTCTTGTAAAGTGTCAGAGACAGAACCCCCTTCCTCCGTAGTTCCCCAACCAGCCACTACGCCGGTGTAGTCGGCGTAGGACAGCCCAGCTTCCGGCAAACAAACCGGTCTGAGGCCGTCATTGTCCTTATCTTCATCGCCGTCGTCTCTGCCGTGCTTTAGGGCGTTGCTGAGATCGATCTGAAATTATGAGGTTTTTGGATCTAAGCTCTTGTTGGGTCATCCCATCCATCCATCAGAAACGTGGAAACTTTTCGTAAGTAGGTCATGACAGATGTTTGTCCGGGGACATAGGTACATAAATAAATAAATATGCCAGACAATCCACACAGCATCATCTAGCCCCAAGCTAAGCAGAGCTTGTGTTATGGGTACTAGATGACTGATATACATAATACAATATTAATACATGTATAGATATTTTTTATTATACATAGTAAACGACCAGATCGCCCTGAACAAACATTTACAGATCATACAAATATTTGTCCCGAGGCGGGAATCGAACCCATATATATCATACCTACACTTCAAAGTTTGTTTGTATCTAACCCGAGGAATGAAACATTGTACACAACACAAACCTCACGGACTTAGGGAATGCAATTTTTTTTATTTTGAATAATTAAATAAACTACCTAAATTATTTTGTTGAAGTGAATTCCCTAATTTTCAGTAAAAATAGGTAGAACTACGCAAACGTCCACAATTCCTCGGCAAAATAGTCAACAACAACATAAGTAAACAAGCGGTATATGTATGTATAGCGGTATATGCACCACCCCAACTCTTCCCGTGGGTGTCGTTAGAGGCGACTAAGGGAAACACACCGGGGGGCGGGCAGCAGCGCCTTCTGCAGAACAACTACACCAAACTGCGATCCCCAACCCGCATGCCCAGCGTGGGGATTGTGGGCAATAACCCCCAAATAATGATGCCATCTATGGCGCTCATTAGGGGAGGCCTATGTCCAGCAGTGGACTATTATAGGCTGGTGATGATGTTGATATGTATGTAATACTAGCGGCCCGCCCCGGCTTCGCACGGGTATTAAACAAAAATTTCAGAAATTATACACACTAAAACGATAGGTTTCAGTTTTCATACGGATCTTTACTTTTTTAACAGCATTAAGGTTTTTGACATTGACTCAACATTCCAAAACTGACACTGGCCGTAGAGAAAAAGCAAGCACCGTGCGCTATACAACCTCTTTTTCTATTCTGACGCGCCATCTATACTAATATTATAAAGAGGAAAGATTTGATTGTTTGTTTGTTTGTTTGTTTGAATTGAATAGGCTCAGAAACTACTGGACCGATTTGTAAAATTCTTTCACCATTAGAATCCTAAATTTTCCGTGATGAACATAGGCTACATAATATTTTCAAAAAAGTTAGGGATCCACATGAAAAATTCAATAATTGAACCGTGTGCTGTATATTCAACCTCTTTTTCTATTATGGCGCGTCAGAATAGAAAAAGAGGTTGAATATATAAGCGCACTGTGCTTGCTTTTTCTCTACGGCCAGTGTCAGTTATGGAGTGTCGAGTCAATGTCAAAAATCCCAATGCTGTTAGAAAAAGTAAGGGATCCGTATGAAAACTGTGAAACCCATAGTGTTATTGTGTATAATTTCTGAAATTTTTGTTTAATACCCGAGCGAAGCCGGGGCGGGCCGCTAGTAATTGAAAAAGAGGTTGAATATACAGCCCACGGTTCAGTTATTGAATTTTTCATGCGGATCCCTAACTTTTTTGAAAATATTATATAGCCTATGTTCATCACGGAAAATTAAGGATTCTAATGGTGAAAGAATTTTTTAACTCGGTCCAGTAGTTTCGGAGCCTATTCAATTCAAACAAACAAACAAACAAACAAACATACAAACAAACAAACAATCAAATCTTTCCTCTTTATAATATTAGTATAGATAGTATAGATATCTTACCCTTTCATCCAATTTCAGCAGAGCGATATCATTGTCGTAAGTGTTCGGGTTGTAGCGGAGGTGGCGGATGATGGCGTCTACCTTCCTGTCGATGGTCTTCGTCTCGTTGGGGTCAGATCGCTTGTGCTCCAGGAATCGCACTGACATCCGCTCCTTGCGGAAACTAAGGAAATGTTATCAAACATTTTTTTTTTAATCTTAATGAAGGAATGATTATTTTATTTAATACCTAGGTACCTACTAGTGCACCGGTGCTTCGCACGCGCATTTGACAATTTTTTATAATTATAAATTTTTACACACACTAACACGTATTTATAAGGCACAAGTATGTTGATTTGATAAGGGATAATGTAGGATTGTAATGGTGAAAGAAGTTTTCAAATCGGTCCAGAATTTTCGGAACCTATTCAATTCAATCAAACAAAATATCTTTCCTCTTTATAATATTAGTATAGATGTAAATTATTTATCACCGGTCACATTTAGATACATATCACAGTATAAGTTCTAATATGTTTTTTAATTGTTTATAATTTTGTTACTATAGTAAAAGATAAATTACTAGGAATCTATTTTTGTTCGTGTTTCGACTTTGTTGTTTAGTACTAGGAAAATTCCTAGCCTGGCCTTGATCCAAGTTGTAAGGTTATTTACAATGATTTGTTGCCCTGCTCTACTTGGCAACAACCGCCAAAGTACGGGCATGTTTACAAATTACCCATTCTAAATAGATTATGTAGGTAGCAACCTGTACGTTGACTTTGATGAGAGATCAGATATAGAATGGAATACAAAATATCTAAAGAACTGAAGTTCTTAAGCTATCTAGGTTATTAAAACAGAAAAAACTCATATTAATTCGGGAGATTTTCGATTCTCTTCGGGAAAACTGTTTTAGCCGCCTTTGTACATGTCTATTATTTTTTTTTACTTTATGTATGAGATAACTTATACATGTATACCTATACAATAAAGAATTTTGAGAATTAAAGAGATTAGATGTTTGCGGGTTATACGATTTTGTAGCTGATTATTTTCCTCTTAAACTTCTCTTCTCAAAAAGTCTCTCCCTCCAGATCTATGAAAATAAATCTTATAATTTCGTAGCAAATGCTACGACGCTACGCTGGGCGGGCGTAGCATAGAAAAGATATCAACGCGCACCGCGCACCATTTGCTGTACAAGAAACTTAGGCTCGCCAGTCAGCGCCGCCGGATGAATTTGCAATACAAACGTAGTAGCAAAATGATTTGTAAATATTGTTTTGAGAATATTTTTACCATGGTTTGCTATTATTTGTATTAGAATAGCGTTGATTTAGGTATGCCACAAGTTTTTTTTTAATCTACGCCAACACTACGTTAAAATGTATTCTTTAATTTAAAAATGTAATTAGGTTAAATTTAAATTCAGAAAAGTATTATTTAAATAGTTTAATACATGCTGTGTGTATTTTTTTATTTTTTTAGATTCATACGTGTTCATAATACTGACAGATGATGCAGTTTGAAAATGTATGGTTTTTCGAAAGAGGATGTATTTAACGGAAAGATGGATTATCAAACAAACCCTAAATATGGCTTCTTCCAGAGGATACCCGCTCGTTAGGATGTTTATTTAGGAGTGTGATGCAGGGCATTATACTGAAATACTTTTGATGGAAAATTTAATGAAAGAGTATGAAGCAACCAGAACACATAACGACCAGAATATCAGAACATACCCAGCGGTGCAATGCGCGGCCGTCAGCACATACAAGTCGTTGATGAGGGATCCTCCGCAATAGAACCTATTGTTGTACAAAAGAACAGCCATCCAGGGGAACTCCAGTTCCTTAGTCTCGTAGCCGCCAACGATTCGCCTGCGCGTGCGAGGGATACCACATTCTGGAAGATTTTTTATTTATTTAAACTTTATTGCACATAAAAGCATATAAACGGCAGGTATAATGCCCATGTCATTATCTACCTGCAAACCACACATCATCATCATCATCATCAGCCTACATGTTAGTCTACTGCTGGACATAGGCCTCCCCTAATGAGCGCTATAGCGCCCTGATCTAAACCACACAAGGTAGAACGGAAAGCAAATAGGCGTGCTATAAAAACTAAGCTAGAAAATAACACTAATAATAAGGTAAACACTACAGCAGATTTATACATAAGTAACAATATAGTACCTATTTAAATGTCATTATTGTGTAATATATCAAGAACTACGTAGGTAGGTACGTATGAACGATTTGCCTACCTAATTGTTATTTTTTAGCTATTTACATAATTTAGGAGTAATTTTATTGCTGTGGATTCATAGTAAAAATAAATACAGCTATGTGTTTTGGTTAGTCATCTTTGTGTTTGTTTTTGTTAATTGTGTTTCAAATAAAATTTTCTCATCCAAAATTGGTCTAGTCAGTGACTAAACTTACGGCAAGTCGGGCAGTCCTCCGGTGGGTCTTGTGTGGGCCGTAGCGTGGTGGTGGTGGTCACTCCACCGCCCAGCAGGTGGTTCACCCAGTCGATGAACCCCTTGTCTTTGATACTACTGTCCTCGGGTTTAACCTTGATTCTATTGGAGACCTCGAGCTTGTGGCAAGAAACTGCTCCGAGCAGGCACAGCATGAATAACCTCATTGTGAGCTCTGAAAAATAACATATTATGCAATGGAATGATGGATAGATTCATTAGGTACCCATTATGGATTCAAAAGCGGGACTATTAGGAAAGAAAATCCTGATGAAACTTACACTGAGGTTAATAGATGGTGCCACGTAGGGGCCGTTTTATGATCTTGCTCGTCTTTTATAAATGATGGCGACAAGAAAGAATTGCTAAAGTTTATTTCAAAGCTACTTAAAAAAAATTGCATTTAATATGAAACAAAAATATTTTTTGTATTTTTTTAAGTCACCGAAACCTAGAACTAGAACAAGTTTTTACAATTGAAACATTTAAGCTAACTGCAGACTGTTACAAACAATCTACATGTAGCTCAACTGATCCATATTAACACAACTCGGAAGCGTCCGGAACACGCTAGCTGCATACAATTCCGTGTCAGCTCCCGTAGAGGCTCGTCCAAAAGATATTTTATGGCCGTTCAATCTTCGTCTAGTACAAAACTTAGAATGAAATTCTTGATGACTCCAAATGAGACAGCTATAAAAAATTCAAATGAAGAACTAGTGCTCTAGAGACGGAAGACAAGGAACGCTAGTTAAAACTTCAATTGTATTAATAACCCACACTTGAAATTTTGCCAAATTTTGTAAAAACTATTAAACCACGCAGCAACAAATGCATTTGACAAAACTTTCATCACACCAAACACACATTATTTACAAAAAGTGGGTAAAATCAAGGACAAGTTGACAAAACAAGGTCAAAAAACCCGATCCGCCATCAAATATACCGCTACTCTGATCACTCATCTTAACGGATTTGCATAAATTCGCATGTTGGTTTAATCCTTCCGAAGCACTGCTACTGGAAACTGGACTTTAATCGGACGCATTAGGTATTCTATAGCATGATAATCATAATAAGAACCGCAATGAGTTGTATTGAGACCTAATATGATAATTGACGACTTCCTTCATAATATCTTACCTACTACCTACAAACGTTGGCAGTTGCTATCCCTAGCAACTTGCTAGGGTTGACACGAGAGTCTACAAGCTATGGAAAGTCAGATCAAAAGCTATAACTCTACCTATTCGGAAAGCTGCAACTCTTTTATTCGCATAGACATGGGTACCTACAATATTAATATGGAAATCTGGGAGATACACCCCACTCAGAAAGAAAAAAACTATAAGTTCATTACGGTAAAAGCGTTGAGATAAAACAAAATGCAAATCGAAGCCTCATTGTAATATTTCCTGGAAGTTATAATCTCTTACGAGCTACATAAAACTCATCAGTAAACGGTACCCCATACGTAGGTACTAAAATCAATTGGTGCAATAAATATTTTCCGATTGGTATGCGAAGACCGTCCCTGCGGTTTGACTTGCTGTTGAATTTCCTGTCTCAACCACTAGAAAGTACTTGGGTATTTATAAGAACTTGATTAGAACGTTTAGCTTGACTCTATTAACATCCTTACATAATACAGTGTTATTTTATTAGATAGATAATTGTGATCATTTCTCGCAGAGATTTTTACTACACAACATCATGGCACATTTTGCGCTATTTCTTTATTTCCTTTGCTTTAGGAGCAACCAAAACATTTCGTCTTTTGTTAATAGGCACGTAGGCCTAATTTATAGGTACTTAAACGAGTTCATCCATACAATAGGAACCTACTCTGTAAGCAAAACAAAAGACAAGCATTAATTTTGTTCCAAAAAACAAAGGTCTGCGAACTCAACGGAACTTTGAACTCAACATACTCATACTCAACATTTCGAAATCGTACCGCGACACTCTTCCATCCGGATTTCCGGATTTTAGAACAACAGTACCTAATCATTTTCCTGTACCTTATGTCGGTCTAATTAAAAGAACTATTAATTTTAAATTTGATCCGTCCAATTCTAAATCAAAACCAACCTGTATCAAATTGTGACCAATGACAATTTCGATCACATAGCCATCAAGGATTTCGGCAACACAGACACTTGCACCATAGAAATTACAAATAGCAACTCACGGGGTGACGGTCACGGCTAAGGAAGGCTAGTGTGGGCTCACAGGCCTCCGTGTTTCAACTGCTGATCACTCAGTGAGAGAATCACTTTCACCCTTGCTCCTATCCTTTCACTCGCTCCAGCAGTGCTCTACTTGTCCTGCCTCACTGTGTGTCCTGTACAGAGCCTCCTCGGTTATATTATCCCGCATCGCCATCATAAATTCCATAATGTGCTGCAATTTTTGCGGAATTATTATCGGCGTAATAGGCTAATTTGCGATTTGCTTTTATGTGGGATTGTTTAGGTGGCACGCTATCTAGGTAATGTCTATTTGTTGCATCATTAGTCAGTGCATCGGAAGGTACCTTTTGGTCTACTTATAAATATTTCCTATATCTAGGTGGCCAGTATTATTTCTAGTTACATGAGTTATAACTATAATAAACTAACGGATTTTAAATCGGATGATTTTGATATATAAGTCCCCAATGTTTCATATAATAGAGGTTTCTCTATACAATAAGAGTTCTTAATTATTTTATCGCCGCCGATCCCTTTACGAAGATGGTTGTTTAGTGTAGAATAGAGAAAAAATACGTCACTCTGTCATCATATTATACGCAAATTATTTGAAATTAATTTGATGCGATGCCATTATTTTATAGTCTACCCACCCTAGCTAGAAAACAATCTACGTACAAGAGGGGCTGATAGGCTAAAGCCAAATAAAATTATTTGCAAGGACCTTGCATATATACAAAAGCAATGGCTACTGATTGCGTGCTTCATCACTTCAGGGGCTTCTGGGAGTCACTAAATTCACTAAATATTTTATGAGATTTAAGTATTTTATCAGATGAGCTGTAGTTACAATCTCAGAAGTATATTATAGTATATTTTATATACATCTCCGAATCATAGTATATTTTATATTATACTATGATTGATTAGGATGCAAAACATATACCTAATAAATAACTCAACGATCATAACACGCGTAATGAAACCGCCTTCACATTTCCGTACTAGTGGTCCACCCTGGCTTCGCACGGGTAGGTACTTAAATTCAAAAATTATAAATTTAATTTTATACACTCACATTATTAGGTCACATTGAATTTCAATTATTATTGAATCTTACGGATCCCTTCCTTTTTAGAAATTTAGATTGCTGTTCATGTTAAAGTCCTTATGAGGCTTCATACTTTTGAAGTTAGATATTTATTCAGAAGAAATATGCTGCCCTGAGTAAGTAAGACTCTGATAGGCTCCCATACCACATAAACTCAGTGAGTTGGACAGGACACGTTGATTGATTATAACGAATGCCGCGGCCGCGAACATTGTTAACAAAAAGGGTATAAAATAGTTAACGATATGCGGTAAATTACTTTTACGTAGTTTTCTCCCTTGTAGAAACCAGGAAAAAAATAAATAATTTAATTCAGACAGGACTCTTGGACACGTTACAAAATACAAATTACATTTATGTAATTTGGGTGACCAAATAAAAGGCTTTTAATTGTTTAAAAAATAATCATTAAATATTAAGAAAATATACCTATTTATAAATCGTTTTATTGACTGATGATGTTACCCAATTTTTGTAAAATCACCCATAAGCAATCCTAGGAAAAAGAGTGATCTCGTTAGTTAATTGTTCACTTCAATCTAGCGAACAAGAAACCTTTACCTTGTTAGGTTGTTAGTTTTCGAGTTGGAGTAAAACTCGTCCCATACCTGTTTATCCTGAAACTAGATAATCTAAAATTTTATAGTAAACCTTTTGCAAATATTTTTTTTGAGAATCTGAATATATTCATAGATATATTTTCCAACTCGGAGTTTTGTTGAAGAAGCGTTATACATCAAACCTTTAAAAGATACATTAATCGTGTATAGCCTAGTAGTGAGCATTAAATTAAACATCCCAAAAAGTATTTATCTCGCTCCAACCCAATAACTACGAAACCCAAATATTGAAGTGATATGCAACGGCAGATTGATAAGACACACCCACCAAACCCTTATCACCTGTCCAAATTATCAATTTCGCAGTTCTCATAAATCCGACAACTAGGACAATGATATGCAGGTCCACGTGGTATAATCAGGCCAATGTCTATGCTCTTGAGTCAATCATGCATTTGTGCATTCGGAAAAAAACACAAATCTGTGCGCAACTCTTGGTTTTGATCGAAGACTGAGGAAATTTTTGTGGGTTTCTTAAGCTTGTGGTTACGGAAATTGACCTATTGAGAATTTGATGCTTCCAAGCTCCGGTACAATCGGAAAAACCTAGATTTCTTTAAAATCCGGTTGTTTAAGATTAAGATGAAAGTTACATGGTCATGTCCATGAGTTAAACGGCAAATGCCGCAAATGTTAGTATGCACAAACAATACAGTTCAATACAAAACACTGGCAAATCAGGAAAGTGATTCAGTCTATTAAAACTCAAGGTAGTACATAACACAAGGTAGTACGGTACACTCCCACTCTTTACCAAGTCTGAAGTTTAGGTAATATTCCACCATTTATGTACAACTCGAACTGATCTCGCAACGAAAGTTAATCCATATAAGTAATTTCATATCGCAGGTTTATGGTATGGCAAAGGCTACGTTATCGACATCGACATACGGGTAACTCGTCACCTTGGCACCATTGCAAGATCTTACATTGATTCATTACTGAAACGGACCCATTCCAGTCGCCTTCGAAAACAGAATCAGGGCCGGCAGTGTTTGTCTAGACAACCTACATATACCGAATAGAAGGTCCACCAAGCCCACGATAACGGAAAACAAATAAAATCTTCCACAGTTTTATTATCCAAGGAGGACGAGATAAATTTCAAAGTTGTTATGGCTTATGTCTTTCAATGTTATGTCGCTCAATGTTTCAACGATTCATAATTCAATCGTTCTAAGGATGTTTTATACCCTTCGTGAAAATGAATAGCTGCGTTGCAGGTTGTTGAATAAGAAAGCGGAAAGCTGCTTCATCAGCAGGTCAATGCGGCTGCATACTTTGTTCCGAAATATCGAAAATTGCAAAACATAAATACTGCGTCGTTTTAATCCTGGCGTTACGTAAAGCGTTAAGCAAGATTGTTCAAATATAAATGAATAAAATTGAACAGTTCGGTAGCGGTGAAATTAAATGGGAGATTGCGTAATCAAGGCTCGACTTTCTGCAAGGATGTGCCTGCATACACTGACATTTCGCGCTCCAACAATTTATTGCTACTCGATTTCAAAGTGGTCACTTCGGACACTTCTTTTAACATTGTAATGGTACGGTAGGTACTTCATTGATTGTACCTACTTGACAATTCGCTAATTTTCTAATCTGACTCTTGAAACATATCCGGGCTCAAAGACGAAACATTATAGAAAGCCTAGCCTATAACACGTTTTCGTTCGAGCAGAATCATTTCTGTTATTAGTATTAGGGAAAATTCCAGTTACATGACGCAGTTCTATTACGATGATAAGAAGAGATTTCTAATACATAAATCACAGAAATCCGCGATCGAACACTATCGATGACAAGGTTCTATTTAAAATGCAATAACTCACTCGACAACTTAATTTACTAATAAAAAATACCAAATCTCAACACTTCAACACGATAGTACTTAGTTATGGTTGATGAGACGGCGATTTATAGTACCTAGGTACTTACTATAATTTTGAACTAGATCGTTCTTTTCTTATAAAGAAATGTTCAGGGTGTTTATCGCCGTCCCCGACAATCGATCCAATCCTACTTAGCCTTAGTTGAATATAGGTATGCTAATCAACTCCGAATCTTCGAAACAGCAAACAAAAATTTAATATAAATCTTGGACTATAACCAAGAGGCATTGAGGAGTGAGGGCAACCTACCATCATCTTTTCCAAAAAGCATGGTTACTTAAAAAACGTCCTTTTCGGCAATCAATCGTCATTCCCATTTTGGAAGCACGCACCATGGAATGAGGAACAGCAACCGCACAAGATAACGAGCTCTGGAGCGCGTCAATATAATTCAATCAGCAATTTGGTCCTTATCAGGAGAGCCCCAAACTGTCGCATTACAACCGGATTTTAATTAAATTCCAAGACCTACAAAACTTGCGATTTGCCGTTTTGAAAGTATCGTATGCGATAATACCGCAGAACCCGCTTGTTTACCCGTAAGGTCACAAAAAACAGTGTATAGATAAAATTTCCTCAGTAGGTTAGTTCATAAATTAAACGGCTAATAAACTCTACCTAGTTCGGCATACTTTCGCTGAGAACTGCTAGGCTAGACTAATCATGAATAGTTTGTAGCTTACATTCATCCATCCATTCATCTCAATACGCCACACGATTTTATACGCATCTGCAATCTAGGGCACAGCATGCTCCAATCAATCAAGCACATTCTCATTCAAAGTCTAGTTTCGCATCCGATTGTGTCAAGGTCAGTATCAGATCCCTCCAGCCCACCCAGCGGCACTGGCTGTGATGGTATCCGTGGTCTGCGCTCGGCATTCGCTCAGTCGCAGCGTTGCCGTGAACTTGGCCTGGCCCCGAGGCCTTATCGGAGGCGCCGCCCGCGGCCTATAATAGCTGGGCCGGCGTCTCCCCCTGACTCCAGAGTGGCCTGTGCCTCCGCCAGACATGTTTCGCGTCATCTGTCTCATCTTCGCCGCAATCGGCATCGTCGGTGCTTGCAAACCTTGCAGTGAGTGTCTCGTAAATGGAAAATTTGTGGTTTTTGTGTCATGTGCCTCTAACAAATTATTATGTGCTCCAATTTTTTTTACAATATTTTAAATTGCATGTCCGAACAGTGAAAATTTAAATTACTTCCTCATTCTTTAACGAAATCAAACGGTTTTGGTGAGTAAGGAAGGTTAGCGTTTTATGGCGATTCGAGCGATTTTATTAATTCGTGATTTTTATCGCTCGAGTTTCATCATTGGCTATTAAAGCGTTATTTACAATTCACGCCCGTTCGTAAACGACCGCGTTTTTATCGTGCAAGTTTTCTAATTCTTTTCGAGCTCTTCAATATCTTGAGATCTGTTATGTCATAAAAACGATGCTATAATAATAGTTTGGATTGTTTAAAGTGCTTTTAGAGAGTTAGCATTTGCGATGCTCGAATACAAACAAGTTGTCTCGCTGCGATAAAACTGAAGACATTTTCGCAAGTGTGTTAAGTGCCCCGGATCCTAAAAACTTCAAAAAGCTAAATTTATTGATATCGCTGTGTAACAATTGCATCAAGGCTTCCAAGACAAGTAGCCTGAAATCGTGCAGCATTATGTTATCGCAAATTAACCCAGTTTGCTGATAATAAAATGTGAGACATCGTGTTTTCTTAAATTCTTGGGCTATTTAAAAACGATTGGTGATAATGATAAGAGCTTAAGCAACGGTACTTTATTTTTTCGCGATGTTTACAAATTATAACTACAATGGTACGGGAGCCCATGACTTTAATAGCAAAACCATTCACCTGCAACCGTAGTATAATGAGCGACAACGCAGTTCAGTACCTAATCGTTATCATTTATAAAAATTAAGAAGTTTAGCATCTACTGAGAGATAGAAAGATTTGTGAATTTTCGTGAATTCAAAATTGGTGTATGATCAGAGCACCAGGCAGTCAGGAAAAAGCTTTCTCCTTCTCAAAATCATGTAAGTAAGATGATAAGGTCACTACAAAACCTTCTCTGCGATGACCTGATGATGATATTTTCATAATGGCACATATTATGCACAACCCTCACTCCATAGCTGAAAAGGGCTTTTGAAGGGAAACAAAAATTTTAACTTATGCCAGCTAATAATCTCTTCGTCTTCACGTATGATTTTTTTCCCTTAATTAACAACGAAAATAACAATTAAATATCAAATAAGAAGTAGTATTTACAACTGAATCAATTGAGCTAACTACAGACTGTTGAAAACAATATACTTACAGGTAGCTCAACTGATCCATATCCAGTCGGAAGTGTCCCCAAGACGCTGACTGCATTGCCATCCAATGCTGATGGGCTGTACCACATACTGACCATCTTTTGGGTCACACGTCGCTTCACATATTACATAAATATATAAATGTAATAAATAAGTTATGGTCAATCGAGGATAATATTCTGCTGCAAGCTCGCCATAAAGAGTGATATAGACCCTGCCGCATCCAGATTCTTCCTGCAGTGTATTGCACTGCACATAATTACATATATATTTTAATGATTTTGATTAAAAGATTGATTACCTAATGGTTTTGATCAATCGAGGATAATATTTTGCTGCAAGCTCGCCATAAAGAGCTGATGCTGAATCCAGCATCTGCCTGCAGCGTATTGCACAGCATCAAGCAATACAGAAACGGGAGAGGTAATGACAATTTTTCTTTTTCAGCATGCGGCGTCGCCCGCCGTGGCAGAGTGGTAGGAGGTGACAGGGTGTCCCCCGGGGAGTTCCCCTGGCTGGCTGCGTTGAAAAGAGACGGGAAGGTGATCTGCGGAGCCACCGTCGTTGCCAGGGACCACCTCATCACAGCCACGCATTGCGTTCATGGGTGAGTTTTCGTTTTATTTTTCGTTTCGTCACGTCGTTACTGCTGGACATTGCCTAAACTAATGATCGCCATAGATGGCATGATATTTGAATAATTTTTAAAATCATTAATGGGTGAGTAATGCGTATCAATTGCCGACTGCCGACAAACTGTTATACAGTTTGGCAGAAACACTACAGTGAAATGTAGGTACTTTTCTCTTGAAAAATAAATAAATAGAATAATACAATACAATGAATTTCACCTCTAAGAATTCTTGTTTCTAACACGATGTTTTTTCTTGTTGATGCGGCATTTAAGTACAGCAGTAGGCAGTAGATACAAGGCTTCATAGGCCTTTCGGAAAGGATGCAAGAGACAGTTTCGAAATCACAGGTTCCGAGATGCCAAACTTAGCTTTCGGGTGATTTCAGCTGGGCTTTAGGGGAGTGTAGATCAAACCTAACCCTTTTGAATAAGACTACAATCGGTAAATATTAAAAAAAAATCCTTATTCATACTTTGCGAGGGGGCATTTAATTTTGTATTTACAAAAATAATATATTTGAATGTGAATTGAACCTTTATTTGTTGCGGTTGATGATTCTGAAGAGATGACTGAGTAAAAATTTAAGATTTACTTGACGGCTTTGTGATGGTTTACTGACCCAAGATTAAGGTCTTCAGTTCAATGATTGGGTCGCGCTGGGTCAAACATATGACCACAATCAAATTCCTTTACAATAGCCTTCAAAACTGTTTTAATCGTAAATTATAGTCATAGAGTTTTTGGATTGTGTACTAATGTGACCTAATGCTTGAACCTTTTCTTCGAGTTGACACCTTCCATTGTGCTTGAATTTTGCGGTTCACATGGCATACATAAACTAACACCCACATACAAAAGAAAGTTTGACTAAAAGTCACCTCTCAAGCAAATACATTCATGAATGTTAATGACAAACTAAAATAATCATTAGGTGTGTGTCAAACAATAACCTCTAATTGGAGAAAGTCAATGATTATTAACAAAAGACTCAAAAGTCAACGGGTCATCGATTGTAAAGAAAGCGGAATGACTTTAGAATTGCTATCCTAAAATAAGACAATGGGATACCAAAGCTCGACATAGTTGCCTACTTTGGGCACAGCATCTCATGAGCTATAAAATCTTTTTTACGGTCAACGTTTTAAGGTATACCTAGATAAAATCAGCCAGCTTTATAATATCATGGTTAGGGATACACTCCGAGACCATATCGGCAAAGAGGTTTTTGTGCCAAAATCTGAGGCTCTAAGACGCTCTGAGATGCTTTAGTTTGTAAAGCGTCTCCATAACTTATCTCTTAATCTAACAACTTCATACTTAATAGTATAAAGATTTGTTTGTTAGCTTGTATTGAATAGGCTACAAAACTATTGGGCCGTTTTGAAAAATTCTTTCACTTTTAGAATACTACATAGGCTATATAATAGAACAAACCTATTCAAAAAAGTTTGTACATTAATGAAGTTTTCATCCGTATTATGATAATGTAACCCTTCCAGTATGTCTCTGTCAAAAATTTTGATATTTAAGTTAAATACCCGTGCGAAACCGGGCGGACCGCTAGTATTTTACAAAATCGCCGCGATTCTCGACGTGACAGGTGGTCCCTAACTGTCCGGTGCATCGATTTTCCCAAAATATTAGAGTTAAATGGCTTCCTTAAATTTTGGTTATTTTTATTTGCCTCGTGAATAACGATATCATAAATTATCCTTATTGTGACCACCAGGAAGCACCAGGAACCATTCAGGAGTTTATTGTGATTTATCTTGGAAGAAGCATCTTAAACTGGTTAAAAAATATTACAGTACAATAACCCATTACTCGCCTCCACGGGCTATGCTATGGCAGACAGGGCCGGATTAAGGCCGGGGCATTTTGAGCGGTAGTGTGTCAGAAGACAAAGGATTCAAAACAGAATGCTAGAAAAGCTCTACCAACAGCTTTAGGATTATTTTGAAAAGGTCTTCCGCGACATTAATTGTCCTACCTCGTTTTACATAGTTTTCATAGTTTAACGAATTATTATTAATTGCGAATTTAGTTCGTATTGGAACAATGCCAACATATCTTACCTCTGCTTAGGGCTTTAAGCCTTATTCTCTATACATCGTCAACTCTACTGTCTCACAATCACCGAATATAACAACGATTAAATTGCCACTATACCAGTGCTAAGACTATACCTGTCCTGAAAAGTAAATAAAGTCTTGGGCTTAGCTTTCCATGCTGTGGGTCACAGCTGCAGCTGAATCTAGTGCGAATCATCCATGTCCGTCGCGTCGATGGAAATACTAGTGTTAAGTTCGTTGCCCCTGCCAAGGGCGTCGCCAAGGGGGGGCAGAGCATAAAAACCTGTACCTGCCAACTGCAAAGCAACGCAGATTTTTACCAGCCTTCCGAAAATTTCACAATCACTCAAACATTTTCAGCGGCCAAATCTACACGGCGCTCATTCCACTCAATGTTATAATTTTTTACGCGACAATTTTTGTTACTTTTTTGGATCACTCGGAAAAGTTTCAAAAATTGTCGCGTTGGCTCATTCCACTCGTGGTTTTTTATGTATTTCTAACATTTATTTTTACTTTTTACCTTGCTTACTTCACCAAATTCCAAAATTAACCCCGCAAAGTCTCTTATCGAGGTTCGCGGTTACCAAACATCCGAAAAGTTTCAAAAAATCGTTTGTCTTTTTTGTATTTCTTTGTTGCTGGCACACCACACTAAACTCCAAAATTACCACGGCAGTTTTTGAAATATTCGGGGATGTCTTATGTATTGTGACACTCTGGCATAGGTACTTTTGTACAAAACATCCGATCAATCTCAAATAATTTCGCGATTCGCCCGCTCGCCGTTACTCATGGTTGCTGACCAGGTAACTTCGATATATATATAATACTCGGGCGGTTTTAAGGCTATAACAACCCCCCCCCCCCCGCTGACGCTGGAGCTGACTACAATTCACATACAGGTATCTCATCCTCTATAATATTAAGTTGCCCCCCCCCTTGGCCGTGGGCTGGCGACGCCCTTGGCCCCTGCCCTTGATACATCCCTGCGACCTGCTCTGGTACCGCTTTAGGGTCGCCCTGGCGCCGTTGCTAAGACAAACCGTAACGCAGACCCGAAGCAATAAATATTCCAGAACCACGCGGGAATCGCATTCCGTTATCTGATGTTACAGTTACCTGAATTAATTAAAACATCGTTTATTACGATGGCCGTGAAAACTTTAAGGTTCTTAATGCTGAGAGCTTTGGGTGATTCTAATTAGCCAACGGTGAATGCAATCCTGTCGTTGGTAGGTGCAGATTCAGATTCAATAACTTTATTTCTTTAGGCTTACTAAATAAGCACCTACACAAGTCAAATTTCAGTAGGTTGGTATGTACCTATTGATTCGTGAACACAGATGCAGCCTAAGTTTAAACCGACTTTCAGATAGTAGGAGGGGGGGTTATTTCTTATAGTTTAGATATATCTTTAATATAATATAAAGAATTGATTGTTTGTTTGGATTTAATATGCTCCGAAACTACTAGATATAAAAATCTTTCACCTTTAAAATTATCCCTGATAAACACATTAGCCTCATGAACATAGGAATATAGAATATTTTCAAAAAAGATAGGATCCCTATGAAAACTTCAATAGTGTATCCCAACCAGTATGTATGTACGTGTGTGTGTGTGTGTGCGTTTGTGTGTGTAAAAATTTATTTGTTGAAATATCCGTGTGCGAATCTTGGAGCCCGCTAGTTTATCTTTGTTTCTCGATGTTGAATAATTTTTGTAACTTTTTTATAGCTGTATCTTTGGACGTAAGACGAAGTTTTGTCAAATATAAGGTTAATCTGTGGTTTTGTCACAACTTACAGAAGTAAAATACAAAAAAAGTGGTTAATCTTTCCTTTACCATAAAAGAAAGCTTGCAGCTTTTTAGGGTTTTGCCATCGGTTGCAAAACCCTTATGAAATCGCTTTGGGTCTGTTTTGTGTTTTGAATCCTTAATATCTCAGAAACTACTGCAGCTATTGACTTGAAATTTGAAATAATAATACATTTTGTGCGCCCGCACATATTTATGGAAAAATAAATAAAAATAAATGAAAAATCAAAATGAAGATTTTCCATACAAATTTTGAAATCGAAATTTTAAATGGAACGTACAAAGTCGAAAGTGGTATCAAATGAAAGGTACTCGTTTGTAGATTTCAAAATAGTTTTTGAAATTTCGGTAGATTTCATACTTTTTAAAATATTTTGAAAATGGTCAAAAAAATGACCGTTCCCCCCCCCCCCCTATCTCCGAAGATTGCAGAGCGATCGACGTGATATGTACCAAGTGTTTGTAGGTATTGATCTATATTTTACAGGAAAAATATAGAGAAATCTGTAAAAATAATACTTTTTGAAATATGGTCAAAAAAGGGCGGGAAAAAGGGGTGACTACCCCCCCGAGTTGGGTATCAAATGAAAGGTATTGGTTTGTACATCCCAATGCAGTTTTTGAAATTTCGATAGATTTTATACTTTTTGATATATTTTGAAAAGGGTCGAAAAATTGACCGGTACCCCCCCTCTATCTCCGAAGATTGCAGAACGATCGATTTGATATGTACCAAGTTTTTGTAGGTATTGATCTATATTTTACAGGAAAAATATAGGGAAATCTGTAAAAATAATACTTTTTGAAATATGGTCAAAAAAGGGCGGGAAAAATTTCTAAAGGGGTGACTACCCCCCCGAGTTGGGTATCAAATGAAAGGTATCAGTTTGTACATTTTAATACAGTTTTTGAAATTTCGATAGGTTTTATACTTTTCGAAATATTTTGAAAAAGGTCGAAAATTTGACCGTTCCCCCCCCCCCTCTATCTCCGAAGATAGCAGAGTGATCTATGTAAAATGTACTAAGCGTTTGTAGATATAGGTCTATATTTTACAGGAAAAATATAGAGAAGTCTGTAAAAACAATACTTTTCGAAATATGGTCAAAAAACGAATTTTCATACAATGGGGGCTATTTCAATGAGAGCAATATCAAATCAAAGGTATGGATTTCGACAATTCAAAACAGGTTTTAAAAATCGTCTACGTTTCATACTTAGTGAAATACGTAGAAAAAAGTCGAAAAAATAATTGTAGGTACCAACCCACTTACCTACCCACTAATCTCTGTAGTAACTGTAATAGTAGGTAGTTCCACAGCGCAACAAAACCGTTGTTCTCAAAATTTTAAAGTCCATACTCAATGTATTCCACTGCGCTCGAAGAATATTTAGATAATAAGATTATTGAATTCATGAATTCCACCGTGCTCCAAAAAAATATGAGAAGAGTAATGTATCCTGGATAATCCACACAACATCATTTAGCGACAAGCTAAGCAAGCTTGTGTAATTCGTACTACTACGATATCTGTTATACTTAATAAAGTATATATAAGTATCACATTAGATGATTTATTTTTGTGTACGTAGAAAAGGACTAGAACACTCAAACAAATAATCTGCAGATCTTACAAATATTAGTCCCGAGGCGGGAATCAAACCGCAACCTCCTGCGTTGTAAGCCCACCGCGCTAACAGGTCGTCAATATACGTACCTACCTAAACGACAAAATTTCAAAACCCTCGGCGCGCGAGTTACACTCGCACTTGTCGTACTTGTTTTACTGTGAAAAGGAACGCCAAGATTTTAGGCATGTATTTTGTTGAAATTATTATACATTCCACTTTCTTTAACAACTCTCGCGTTTTATGCCTTGATCCTCTTGTAAGTGTGAGTTTTAACAAATATAATAATACTATACTCTTTTTATTGTAAAGCTGTATTATACGAATATAAGACATCTAACCCAATTTATCAGATCTTCATGCTTTGGTTTATATTTAGATACCTACCTATTTGTACTTAGTAAATTTATTCCACGCTTTCTACGATGCAGAAGGCCTCGGGACAAAATGTCTAAACAATCTGCAAATATTTGTTCAGAGTTTTCTTGTCGTTTTCTAATGAAAATAGAAATATCTGTCTATTTAAAATATTATATTATGTTATATCAGTCATCTAGTACTTACCCATAACACAAGCTCGGCTTACTGTGGGGTTAGGTGATGCTGTGTGGATAGTCCAGCATTATTTATTTATTTATATTCTACTATAATGTAGAAGATAGTGTTCAAAAACTTGACTGTTAAAATATATTTTCAAAGTTATGGTTCAATAGCGCGTTCTAATGTACTAATCGCGACATCTAGCCTTACCTCAATATTGTTATATGAAGAAATTATATCAAAAAGCGCAAAAGAAGGTAATTGCCAGCTTTCGTTGCACTTTGCATTAATTTCCGTAAGTACAATATTCCGGTAAATTAGGAATAATTTCCGAGGGTCTATACTCGCAAGTAACCGCAAAGTTGATTCCTAATGAGCCCTTAGGGTTGTGACACATGGTATGAAAAATATGTTTGACCTTTCTGTACGGCACACTTTCTAGAGTAGGTACCTTGCCTTCATTACGTAAAGTATGTGCCTCCATTATGTTCGGTTTATTAGCATTAGGTATATTGTATTGTCTTACAACTTAAACTGAACCAATATTACGATATCGCCACTTGCGAGGTCTTTTCCACTGCAATAGCTCCGAGTATTCTAAAACAGGTAGAAAAGGAAAGCTTGGAAATGAAAGAGATAGAATTATTTGAATCTGCGTATTTTGAGGTTTGTTTGGTCTACTTACCCTGCCGCACTATCTCAATTTTTAACCCTGGTTTTAACATACTGCAACGACACCCCCCCATTTGCGTCAAGTCAAGCTGCGTCAACAAGGTAAAAAATAAGTTAAGTAGGTACCTAGTAAGTACATGCGTACGTACGTAAGTTTAACGTATCAAGGAATATTTATTTCGACTTATCAAATATTTGATTGGACTAACCGATTGAGATACTGTGTAGAAATTCTTGATGAAGTTTGTGTCAGCGGTTCAATAAATCTATGATGGTTAAATCTCATTTTAAAACTATCTTGTTGTGTCACTGCAGTCAACTGCAGTTAGGTAAGGCACCGAAACAGTCGTATAAAAACCTACGCAACCGACAATAAGGGTAAAATCATGTAAAATATGACAGACGCACCTGTAGAGGTAGGTATGTACCGTACAAGCCAAGGTTACGTCACCACCACAATGCGGTCAAGAGCGCTGATGCACATTGCTCTTGTCTTCTCGCGAAACAATCACGTAGCGAATCGATCGCCTCGCTTCGCACGACGTGTTATGAATCCTTATGCGTTTTGCTAAAACAAAATAAAACGATTTGCAGATATTTACATAACAAATTGCAGTTTTTAGGGTTATTATGGGACGTTAAAAGGCTACTGGAATTAATTTGATTCATAATTTTATGGAAGTTACGAAAAGTGTAGTAAAACTTTTACGTTCAATGATCTTTTCAAATGAATGAGTCAGAGAAGGTGTGGTTCTAATGCGCCGAAACCGCTTGAGGTGGTAATAAAGTATGGATATTGGGGATCGGATATCTAGATTATCGATTAAATCCCTATTGTCTTCGATACGTATAGATTAACGTTTAGGTTCCTAGTTTCTAAGATACCTAATAGATGTAACCTCAGGAGCGCAGTGAGTGTAAAATCGTCGTTGGATGTTTGATTCCTGCCGCTGACTAAACGTATTATCATTAGAGATACATATTTTTAATTTTTAGGAAATGGTGCGATAAATGCAAAATTCACTTTATTCTTTTTAGAGAGATTCAAAACTGAAGACTTTGAATTTGATTTAGATTTTTTACAGATATGTAGGTATTCTTACTATGATTCCTTATATCCTATTGTATAATGTATATCTTATCGAGTACCCATAACAAAAGCTCTGCTAAGCTTGGGGCTAGAAATGCTATGTAAATTCTCCGCCATTATTAATTTATCATTTATTTTATTTCAGTATCGAAGCCTCCCGTCTCTCGGTGCTTGTCGGTGAGTGGGACGTGAACCGCACACGAGCGGATGGCTACACGGTGACACATGTCGTCCAGCACCCTGACTTCAACCGATATACGTATGATAATGACATCGCTGTACTGCGTTTAGAAGAGCCTCTGCCAGATAGTCTGTACAGGCCCGCTTGTATACCAGGTTTGTAGCTGTTATTTGTTTATTTATCTAAGAATTTTATTTATCCACCGTCGGCCACATCTTCACTTTCCATCGGTGAGATCTTGGTCAAACGGAGGTATATCAGTAACTGATAGACCTCCGTGTTATAAAACAAGTACGACAAGTGCGAGTGTAACTCGCGCGCCGAGGGTTTTGAACTTTTGTCGTTTAGGTAGGTACGTATATTGACGACCTGTTAGCGCGGTGGGCTTACAACGCAGGAGGTTGCGGTTTGATTCCCGCCTCGGGACTAATATTTGTAAGATCTGCAGATTATTTGTTCGAGTGTTCTAGTCCTTTTCTACGTACACAAAAATAAATCATCTAATGTGATACTTATATATACTTTATTAAGTATAACAGATATCATAGTAGTACGAATTACACAAGCTTGCTTAGCTTGTCGCTAAATGATGTTGTGTGGATTATCCAGGATACATTACTCTTCTCATATTTTTTTGGAGCACGGTGGAATTAATGAATTCAATAATCTTATTATCTAAATATTCTTTGAGCGCAGTGGAATACATTGGGTATGGACTTTAAAATTTTGAGAACAACGGTTTCGTGGCGCTGTGGAACCCTACTATTACAGTTACTACAGAGATTAGTGGGTAGGTAAGTGGGTTGGTTACCTACAATTATTTTTTCGACTTTTTTCTACGTATTTCACTAAGTATGAAACTTAGACGATTTTTAAAACCTGTTTTGAATTGTCGAAATCCATACCTTTGATTTGATATTGCTCTCAATGAAATAGCCCCCATTGTATGAAAATTAGTTTTTTGACCATATTTCGAAAAGTATTATTTTTACAGACTTCTCTATATTTTTCCTGTAAAATATAGACCTATATCTACAAACGCTTACTACATTTTATATAGATCACTCTGCTATCTTCGGAGATAGAGGGGGGGGAACGGTCAAATTTTCGACCTTTTTCAAAATATTTCGAAAAGTATAAAACCTATCGAAATTTCAAAAACTGCATTAAAATGTACAAACTGATACCTTTCATTTGATACCCAACTCGGGGGGGTAGTCACCCCTTTAGAAATTTTTCCCGCCCTTTTTTGACCATATTTCAAAAAGTATTATTTTTACAGACTTCTCTATATTTTTCCTATAAAATATAGATCAATACCTACAAACACTTGGTACATATCACGTCGATCGCTCTGCAATCTTCGGAGATAGGGGGGGGGGAACGGTCATTTTTTTGACCATTTTCAAAATAATTTAAAAAGTATGAAATCTACCGAAATTTCAAAAACTATTTTGAAATCTACAAACGAGTACCTTTCATTTGATACCACTGTCGACTTTGTACGTTCCATTTAAAATTTCGATTTCAAAATTTGTATGGAAAATCTTCATTTTGATTTTTCATTTATTTTCATTTATTTTTCTATAAATATGTGCGGGCGCACAAAATGTATTATTATTTCAAATTTCAAGTCAATAGCTGCAGTAGTTTCTGAGATATTAAGGATTCAAAACACAAAACAGACCCAAAGCGATTTCATAAGGGTTTTGCAACCGATGGCAAAACCCTAATAAAAACACGAAGCTTTAGGATTATAAAGTGTGTTAGTACTAAACATAAGAAAAAAAAGCTATGCAGTTGCGTTGTTGTATTAAGTAAATTAAATAACACCAAAAAGTAGTAGGTACCTAAGGTAAATAACACCTATTATTTATTAAACATGAATTTATAATGACAACAGACTGGTGCACTTACTACTTAGCCTTTCCAGTATAAAGTTTCGAACTTTTGACTTTGCTATTTATCAGAATAAGTTATGGAGTCAGTAGGTATCGAATAAAAGGGCTTTGCTTTTGCTGGACAACTGATGAACGAGCGATAAGTAGGTAGTACTCATTGAAGTAATTACCTACCTACATTATAATAGTTCCTATTTTTTTCCAGATACTGATGATGCTGACGGTGATTTATTAGAAGGCGTGGACGCTGTCGTTACGGGCTGGGGAAGCACTGTTGAAAAGGGACCTTCTTCTAACATTCCAATGAAGGTACAATTAACTACCAACGACTACCTACAAGATACATACTTTATGCATTGTAATATTAAATGCCCAGCTTAATAATCATTTATTTTCTAGTATTGTCTGTGTAATAATTTAGAAGAAAAGACGTTTATGTTAGGTTCCAACTTCAGGCACAGTAGCGAATTAAAGATAATCAATTAAAGATAATAAAAGATCAAATTAGCCAATCAGACTACCTAACTATTATAGTATTACATCTAAAACCATAAAATCTAACAGGCTGATGTTCAAATATGGGCGCAAGAGGAATGCTCCGGCGCTGGCTACGGCCGAAGGAAGGTGACACCACGCATGGTCTGCGCGAATGCACCTGACCGCGACGCCTGCACCGGCGACTCTGGTGGGCCACTATTGCTGCCCCAGCCATATTTTACTATTGTTGGTAAGTTACCTAGATAGGGTATTATTACATCCATTTTTGCAGAGGGTAAGTTAAAGAGAAAGAATAGAGAAAAAGAGAAAAAAGAAGAGAGAGAATGCCGTGTGGTGCCGGCATAGAATTTCACCACCCCAACTCTTCCCGTGGGTGTCGTAAGAGGCGACTAAGGGAAACACACCGGGAGGCGGGCAGCAGCGCCTTCTGCAGAACACCTACACCGAACTGCGATCCCCAACCCGCATGCCCAGCTTGGGGATTATGGGCAATAACCCCCAAATAATGATGCCATCTATGGCGCTCATTAGGGGAGGCCTATGTCCAGCAGTGGACTATTATAGGCTGGTGATGTTGATGATGTTGAAGTTAAAGAACGCAGCGCGGTGGACGCTGTTTATTTTTATTGTAGATGTTTATGAACCAAAATTAATATATTCCGCAGCATTATTATTTAAAATAAAACGTATAGTATTTTTCTGATATAAGTAGAGTAATATATAATTGAAATAAACCTTCGAAAATATTTTAGACATTTTAGACTCGGTTAGCGATCAAACCGTATAAATCGGTGAGCATTTTTTAATCAATAACGAACAAAAGAAAATACCTATCTTAATTTTCGTAGAATAGTTTTGTACAAACAATATTTTTACGTCCAGGATCGTTTCGATTTAACGTGTCTCACCAAGCTTTTAATTTTCAGGCATCGTATCCTGGGGCCGAGGATGCGCCAGACCTGGATACCCTGGCGTCTACGCCCGTGTAGACCGCTTTCTACCCTGGCTCAAGGTGGCGTTACGTCATGCATGCACCTGTCAGCCCCCTCATTATGGATAGTAGAAAATGCTACCAAAAGACTGTTTTGTTTGAGTGACGCTATTTTATTCGCCTAAATTAGATAAAGATACGTTAATTTAATTTAATTTGGTTAAGTAAAGCCATCAGTATTATTTTTTATATAGTTTAGCTAATAAGTGTGATGCTTTTTGTTAGGGTAATTTTATCCTCATTATGGCTGTGATTAGGAACTAGAAATAGGAGACAATTAAACTAATTATATCGTAAGTTTTATTGTTTTTTTATTATTCATAATCCCGGTCGGCCCCTGTGTTTAGCGAGTAGTTCGGGGTGAACTAACGGCTTCACGATTCTATCACGATCAGAAAAACTAGAAGTGAACGCCATCTCTGTTGTTTTATTGGAGAATTTATTTTATGACTGCGTAATACGGTTGGAATAAATAAATCATATTAAAGCGAACACAACCTTCCTCAATAGAACATAAATCATTAGTGCCACTTGTGTCAAAAAATCGGATAAATAAAGAACCCGAGGTTTGCTAACTCTGTATTCATTTTTAAAATTTTGACACGCAATATAGGTATAACCCGGGGGCTAACGTAATTTTTTTCATTCATTCCTTTTACATCCGGTATAAAAGTTAGGGATCCCTATGAAAACTTAAATTATGTAGGTAACTCAACGTGTAGTGTAAAAACTTTTAAAAGTCGGCGACCTGCTAGTGTTTTTATAACTAGAAATTATTGGCAGAATACCAAAATCAAAAGAGAGTGTGTGGGTGGTACGATTAATCAACCACTACATATATAACATACTCTCCCCTGCTGACCCAGGTTTGTATTGACTTAACCATCCTACATTAGTAGGCGTAGGCTAAAATTTTAAAAATTAATTCGATGATCAATCCTAACTTTTGGTGGTACAAGACAAAATCAGCATTTAGCCCCGAAGTAGTATCTAACTCTGAGTTAACCGTATTAACCTAGCCAGGCGCAAGTGCGCCTTACTAACATAGATAGTTTAGCGACTTTTTTTATCCTATAAATTAATGGGGAAATAATAACAACCAGGTTCACGGGTGGGCCGCAGCAGTCGCAGCTTCGCCGCTTGTGTGGAGAATTTGTCAAATATTAAACAAGTGTAAATGTCAACGTCAGCTGATCGTACTGTCAGTCGGCAACCCGCGCTCCTCCGCCGCTTGCTTGGCTGCCTCTTGGCTGGATGAATTTCAGGCGGACGAACTTTTGTGAATTGAATTCAAACAAGGAATTAAACAATTTTTCTGTGTGTACATTATAATATACGATCATTCATTTACAACATACACAATGAACTTATCAGACAACGAAGCCGTAAGTATCAGATATATATAAGATAAAAGTTACTTTGTTGTAAAATGTTGTATCGCGTTTTTCAAATTATTTCTGAAATTGATTATGTTGAGATGCAAGTGTTTTCGATCTATAAAGTTTTTATTACCTGGATCCTATGTTACGTGAAATAAACTGTGATTTTTGCACATGTTTAGGACGACACATCGAGTGTGGAAAGCACCTCGAATACAGACAATACATCTCGTAGCGAGACTCCAACCAACTCCCGCGGGAAAAAGCGTAGACGGGGGAAGAAGAAAAATGTCGTAAAACCGATAAAACCACCTTACAAGTTCAAGTTAGTTCTAACTATAAAAGTTACAGTGATATTTTTGTTTATAGTGCTTAAACTACTTAAAGATAAGTTTTAAAAAAATTGTCTAGTGCTTTCCCCTACTGAGGGAGGCTTACAGGGTCAATTCCCGTCAAGGCGGAACTGCTTTAATGTGGAACTCCTTTCTTAATTTCATAGATATATTATCTTGTTTCATCAATACCTTCCAAACAGTTGCAGTGCAAAAGAGGATCATGGACAGCCACTTTTCGGCTGCCAGTTCAATCACCACCTGGGTGATAGTGGTCCACAAGTGTTTGCCGTGGTCGGCAGCAACAGAGTTTCAATATATGAGTGCCCCGACTCCGGTGGTTTTAAGTTCCTTCAGTGTTATGCTGATCCAGATGTAAGTATACACTGCAGTTCTATTTGCCTTATTCCATTTGTTTATGAGAACAACTGCAATTGATAACTAAAGCTTCCAAATCTCCTAACTTATGGTTTACTTATTGACGAACAAGAAAGCTTAAAATTTCCTATTGGTAACGCTTTTGCCAAACAGTGAGACATGTTGAACTATATTATAGACTAGAGGGTCAATTTGGTAACTGGGTTAGATTAAAGTGTAGAAAAAGTAAATACAAGAAGAAACTGTTGTTATTGATAAAACTACAGCACAAATGATAAATGTAAGTCTGTTATATTTTTGTTGCTTTGCATATTCAAAGCCAATAAATAACAATTGTTATTTGGTTTCAACCTGAATAAATTCTGAAACTGTTTAAAAAAAAATTGTGAGATTTAGGAAATTTTAAAAAAGTAAAGAAAAAGAGAAGTTTCTTAATAAATAAATTGAATTTTATTTATTAAGAAACTTAAATTGAATTTTATTTATTAAGAAACTTCAGGATGAACATGTTACAAGCATCCAATCTTTTGCACTTATATAAGTATGATTCAGCTCATATTATATACACACTGTGTATTAATGTACCCCATGTCAGTCTTTCTGTTTCCCTCCATATAAAAGAAAATCCAATACATATAAATAGGATTTTTGTAAACCTGGTCAGAGACAACAATGTATAAAAGCTGTAATTTTGGTGAGCCTGGAAATAATTTCCCGGAAAAAGGAAGAAGTTTGAAGCATGTTTTTTTAAGTACCCTAAAGTCAGAATTCTAAAATTAATAGAGGCTAAACTCAGAGAGTTAAACTCACATCATTAGAGAGTTACTAAAGTATAGACTTTACATCACAGAGTGGCTATGAATATTAGGGTTTGTTATAGCACTTTTGTAGGGTGAGGAGTTACCATAGATCACAGTCTATGGTAACTCCTCACCCTACACGTAAGGCGATTTAAATTTGATTTATTGTACATTGCGATTTAGCGTCTTACACGTAAGGCGCGTTTTAATCGCAATGTCATATAAAAACGAGGCTGCCTCAGCGGGAACTCGTTTGTAAATTCAATTGATAATAATGATAAGTCATCCTGGTAGACTGCTAAAATCAAATTCAAATAAATTTTGTTTTGTCAGATAATACATAAAAATACATTATAATAAATCATAGCTACATTCTAACTTCAGGTTGATGAGACATTCTACACATGTGCGTGGTCATACGAAGAGGAAAGCAACCTACCCCTCCTAGCCGTAGCAGGTTCCCGTGGCATCGTACGCGTCTTCCAACCCGCCACACAGACCTGCACGAAGCACTACATCGGACACGGCCACGCCATCAACGAGGTCAAGTTCCACCCTCGCGATCCGAATCTACTCCTCTCCGCGAGCAAAGACCACGCTTTACGCCTTTGGAACATCATGACTGACGTTTGCATCGCCATATTCGGCGGCGTTGAAGGCCATAGAGATGAAGTTTTAAGTGCAGATTTTGATCTTAAAGGGGAGAGAATCATGTCGTGTGGTATGGACCATTCTTTGAAGTTATGGAGGTTGGATAAGCCGTCGATGCATGAAGCGATAAAACAGAGCTATAATTTCAACCCGCATAGAGCGCTGCGGCCGTTCAATTCGCTGAAGGAACATTTCCCGGATTTCTCGACGAGGGATATCCATCGGAATTATGTGGATTGTGTGAGGTGGATGGGCGATCTTATTTTGTCCAAGGTAAGACTCACTATATCACGGTAGTTTCTTTGCCTACTCTCTGATGTCGGGATATATTTTTTAATATTTTACTATGTAGTACTGATAAGAAAACCTTCCTCTTGAATCACTCTATCTAAAAAAAAACCGCATCAAAATCCGTTGCGTAGATAGAAATAAATATCTAAGCATACATAGAGGGACAAACAGACGGACAGCGGGAACCTACTTTTATACCATCTAGTGGTGAGATTTTCAAGGCTACCGGAACCGTGTGAGTTATTTAAAAGTAGTAAAGTGTATTGTTATTGCTTGTTACGTGTTTTGTGTCATAAAATAAATAGATATAAACTGCTAAATACAATTTTCAGTCATGTGAAAACGCAATAATATGTTGGAAGCCAGGACGACTAGAAGACTCTGAGATCCGCCCAGGAGACAGCTCAGTCACGATCGTCCACAGATTCGACTACAAGGAATGCGAGATTTGGTTCATCAGATTCGCAGTGGACTACTCTCAGAGGGTGAGATAACTTTTCATTATTTTTTTCAGATTTCAATAATTTTATTCTTTACAAAATAAGCAAATTTCATACAGTCAATTATTATAAAAAAAATAAGAAATAAATTGTTATTGATTGAGATAAATGGCAGCCAATGTCAGGATAAGAGCATTTTCGCTGTATCCTTTACGAATGTGAAAATACGTTTCGACGTTATTTTCATGGAACCAATCCGATTTAGGGTTCCGCCGTCCGCGATTCTACGATTGAAAATATTGATGGACTAAAGTAGTTGTAGTACTGTTTGTATGAACGATCGCGCACTGTGTCATGATCGAGTTGAAGAATGTCTGAAGTTCTTAGATTTGAATCAGAGATCTGATTATGTACACATATCCGGATTTCCACGAATTCGGATCGTATCTAGAGCAATATCATAAATAGGTACAGGTTACCTACGTATCGTCACTGAATATGATCGGATGCAGTGCGTAACCGCTCTTACTTCGAAATCTCCGAATCCGGGAATCTCTTACTCGGAATAGAATATGTACCTATTAACGGAACGCATTTAGTAGTCGTTTGTATGAATTAGCGGATTCGATTTCGAATTGCAGTACGCAAACGCTCTCAAGGAGCGTCGTCAGGCGTCCAGTGCAGAGATGCGCGGACGATGCTGCCAGTATCGCAAGACGTCATATACATCTAGATGTACATGATGATGAATTTTGACCAGGACTATTCTGGATCACACACGCGCACTGCCAAAACAAAATACGGAAAATTTATCACAGAAGGAACCACAAGGTAAAATAAAACGTATTTGACAAATAATTAATGTTTACTTTCCAGGTGATTGCGTTGGGCAATCAGTGCGGAAAGACCATGGTTTGGGAGTTGGGTAATGTAGCGGGCGGTTCTAAAGCATCTCAGCTGGTGCATCCTAGATGCGTGGCGGCCGTCAGGCAGGTGAGCAGAATGCTTATTTAAGAACAGCTTAAGAACTTGCTCTTATAAATGCTTACGTGGAGCTGCGCAATCTTAAAACGGAATAGGAGGCCCACAGGAGATGGAAAGCAAACTTGATTTCACTTCATAACGGGCCCCTTTTCGCTGAGTCCCCATTAGTGCTGTTTTACCAGGATGTGATTGTAACCTAGTATTATCCAGTCTGTTTCGAATTACAGTGTGAGGTAGTCGAGGAAACCGGATAGGGATTATGTTTTACAAAAAGAGTAATTTCTGATATTTATTAGGACGGAAGTGTCAGTATTTTGTGCTTAAAATAGTGGTCTACAGCTATCCGTAACTTTAATATTAAACATGTCTCTCATACATCGTTTGCGCAGCTTGAAAATTATCCATTATTGGTAGAGTTGCCTCAAAAGATTAACCCATACCGCATCTTTATCACCATAATGCTAGTCTACTGATTCGCTTACTCAGTCTTTCTATGAACTCTCCTTGTAAAGTGGTAAACAGCGCTAGGAATATTTACTTCAATCATACTACAGTCTTACTATATGACCACAAAACAAAGATTACGTTTGGCCATTTTTAAAATTTCCTGGTATGTAATCATCTTTCTGTTACCCAGGTGACCTTATCTCGGAATGGAAAAATCCTACTAACCTGTTGCGACGACGGCACCATCTGGCGGTGGGATAAAGTCAACAACGCCAACTGACGAGCGGCTGACGTCACAAGCTCCTGTGACGTCACAAAACCCCGCAGTAAAACTCGTGACGTCAAGAAGTGAACCACTTGATCTAAGGATCTGAAGATACTTGAATGGATTTTGTGGTTTCGCTTAAATATATTAGGATAATTACTTTTTAATGGACCAATCGATGAGATATGAATTAATTAATTAACAGAATTTTGGGAATTTGATTAGCATCTGGAAGTTTTTGTAGTAATAAAAATGTGTGTGAAGTGTATAAAAGTAGTTAAATTTGAAATTCTAATGACAAAGGCTGGCACCTGTTTATGTGTACATGTAGTTAGGTTAATGATAATTTCATATTGTTATAAAATAATTGGTATAATATGACTGTGTATAATAATTAAAGACTGTCTTTTAGACGATTTTGTCTTTGTGTGTATTTTCTACACCTAGTAACATTCACGATTTTTACAAATCATATCTTCAGAATACATAGATTGATACATGAAGCACTTAATTCGATGGCACGATAAGTGGTTCTGCAGGAATAGTCGTTCAGATTTGGTCACTACTATACTAACATTAGATATATTCCCATCCACCCCATTAACCTCCCCATCAATGGGGTGGTTGGGATCCCATCTGCCCCATCATTCAAGTCAATGGGGTGGATGGGATTTTTTGCTCCATTAACATTATACGCATAGAATTTCACCACCCCATCTCTTCCCGTGGGTGTCGTAAGAGGCGACTAAGGGAAACACACCGGAAGGCGGGCAGCAGCGCCCTCTGCAGAACAACTCCACCCAACTGCGATCCCCAACCCACATGCCCAGCGTGGGGATTATGGGCATTAACCCCCAAACGATAGTGCCGTCTTTGGCGCTCATTAGGGGAGGCCTATGTATGTCCAGCAGTAGACTATTATAGGCTGGTGATGATACTAATATTATAGAGGAAAGATTTGTTTGTTAGAATTAAATAGGCTCCGAAACTAGTGGACCGATTTGAGGCTCAAAGGATCATAGGCTATAAAGTATTTTAAAAAGTTAGGGATCCGTAGGAAAGCTTCAATAATGTAATCCAACGTGTCGTTTTTGTCAAGTACTTGTGTAAAGCCGGTGCGGACAGTGGGTAAATAAAAAAACATGTTTATGTATGACAAATTTATTGTATGACCATCATATTTCTACGTATAATTAACAAATGAATCACAGGGGCAAAGGTGGTAACTATTATTGACATATAATTGCAACTATCGTGTTTATTAAAGTTTTTATTCGCGGTGGATATCATAATTTGGGAAAGACATCTATAGAAAAAGTAAATATTCTTATTTATGTCGTAAAATTAAACACAACAATAAAAAAAAACATTTCGGTATAACTAAATATGCAAATCAAATTACCTAACACCAAGAAGTCACTGGCTCACCTTTACTGCTATGGCACATACTGCTAACAAACAGAATTAAGGGTCTGGAGACGGTTTAAGTTCCCATACAAACGTAATACCATATAAAATGAGCCTCGAAAGATCTCAAATTTGTGGATCATTTATTTTTTAGATTTAGCTTGGACATCTAGATTGGGGAGGACTAGGAACTGCTAAGTAGGGCCAAATATGGCATAATATTCATAAGACTTAACTCGTGAAGAACAAATGGTAAACGTAATAATAACCGTTGATAAATAATGATGGACTGGACAATCTACACAGATTCGTAGGTATATCCCCAAGTTATAATAAGCTAGAGTTATGCACACAAAAAACGAAACAATCGATTGTTCATTTTGGAAATTAAAATAGGCCTTCATTGTCAGAAAAAGTAGCCAAGAAATAAAATCAGCCTATTGTAGCTGTGAGGGACATACGGGCTGTATTAATATTCATCCTTAATTATCATAGATTACTATTAGATCATTACGGTAATTTATCTATGTAAATAATAATAATAACGAAAAATAAAATAAATAAAACCCACATAAAGAAACAGAAAATAGTGTAGGTCTACATCGTAATGATGTACCAACAAAATGATAGTCACCGCGAACTTTCTAATCTATACACCGATTTAACGCGTCTAATGTCGCTACCACGGTTGCTACGAACCTCAATACCTAAACTAATCTAAACACCCATGACTGTGTAATTGAATTATCAATTTCCTTTAATTCAGTCTTTAAATTTTACAATTAAACGAGTAAAGGTGCGACCACACCGACGCTACTTTTTGTTGAGCAACACTTTCCAACAAACATGCATTTTAGTTTTATAAGTTGGCTGGCTAAGATTAGGTAAGCTGTCAAAACGATCTCTTCAAATTTAAATATAATAGGTATCTTTTTTATATATCATAAATCATTATTAAAATTAAGAGGAAACTTAATACCAGAAAACACATAACAATGTGAATCCAAAAGGAGTATGTACTAGCTCTGAATTCACGCTTACAAGTACAAAAGCTGCGAAGTGCTTCGTTTTGAAGAAATGGCTGCATTATGAAACCTTTTGCTACGTAAATGCCTTCTCTCCCCTATTGACTTCTGAATAATCATCAAACAAATGGTACTAAAGTGATCACTGTTGCAAAATGTTGCTCAACAAAAAGTAACTTCATTGTTGATCTATACTAATATTATAAAGAGGAAAGATTTGATTGTTTGTTTGTTTGTATGTTTGTTTGTTTGTTTGTTTGTTTGAATTGAATAGGCTCCGAAACTACTGGACCGAGTTAAATAATTCTTTCACCATTAGAATCCTTAATTTTCTGTGATGAACATAGGCTATATAATATTTTCAAAAAAGTTAGGGATCCGCATGAAAAATTCAATAATTAAACCGTGGGCTGTATATTCAACCTCTTTTTCTATTATGGCGCGTCAGAATAGAAAAAGAGGTTGTATAGCGCACGGTGCTTGCTTTTTCTCTACGGCCAGTGTCAGTTTTGGAATGTCGAGTCAATGTCAAAAACCCCAATGCTGTTAAAAAAAGTAAAGATCCGTATGGAAACTGTGAAACCCATCGTTTTAGTGTGTATAATTTCTGAAATTTTTGTTTAATACCCGTGCGAAGCCGGGGCGGGCCGCTAGTAAATTATAAAGCAGTTGAGATCTATAACATCATTTAGTAAAAAACTCCTTAATTGTTAGTGTAGGTACGGTTAATTATAATATAATTACTATAAAATGGAAGATAAAAGGTGATCTATTGCTTCTTTTTCCCTAAAATATTGAAATTAGGGCACAAATCAACGAACGATTCGACGTTTGTCTAAAAATGTAGCAAGGAATGGATATAAAATAAAAATCTAATAGAAACTACAAATTTCAGTCACATCACAACAGATACATTGAGCTACAATACGAACATACAGTTTATCAGTCGAATTGACAATTATTGCTTTTAAAATTCCTGAATGACTTATATTCAAGGAACTTATACCCAACCTGGAATGTGCGTTGTCAATTTGACACCAATATAAAATAAACCTTATGTGTATGACCCTAAGTCTATTATAGACAATCACTGGTCAGAGAAAAATCCGGTCCGAGGGAGAAAGCGCTTCGACAGCCCTGTGTCCCTTTCTAAAGTGTTGCCAGGTGGATTCTTCCCGAATTTAGTAGAAGTGGTAGGAACAAATAAATTTGACATGTCTTACTAAATAGCATTAATTTTCGTTCTTTATATTTTCTAATATTTTCCAAGTATCTGTTAGAATGATAACATTTTTTTAGCAATAATTTGGACACTATATTGAAATGTTAATAAAAAAAGAAAAGATTATAAGTAGAATATAAAATAAGTTAGACTGGCAGCCCGTCAGCCATATTCATTTGTTGTGATTGGTGATCCTGATCCTGAAAGGGACAGAGGGCTATCGCGAAGCTATCTCGCTCGGACCGCGTATCGGCAGCTTGTGCGCATTCCAGATTGGGTATAAGTTCCTTGCTTATATTAAAATTACAATGACATTTTTGACATTACGATCATTATCAGAAATATATGGGTTAAATCGATTTACATGTGATAATAGAGAGCATGCGACTGATAAATAATATGTATATATACTTAAAATTTGACTAATAATAACATTAACAACTAAGTACCTACAACATACACTATTTGTGTAAAGGCACATAACAAACAAATTGCAATACAACGGTCAACATTTTTAACCACTCTTCGTTTGAACCTCGGTTGCCCAAATCCCACATCCTACGCAATCGACGCATTTTTTTTTCTACTTTATGCATTTGAGATAATGCCTAACATCTTGCATCTGTTGGGATTATAGAATCAAGAGATTCAAACCAAGATAATATTTTATCCCAAAAATTTTCGATTTCGTCGGGACTTGAACCCGCGGCTTTCCCTCAGTACGGGACGCACTAACCACCTACGCTACGAAATCAAGTACCCGATTAGTCGAAAATAAGATATTATTTAAATCACGGTTTTAATTCGCATTGACTAGATTCACATATCCTATAATCCGAATACGGTATGTGACCATGATACTATTCCTACAGTGTACCTACAATAATGGATAGTGCTTGTATGCACCTAGATTGGGGCGGTTAAGTGCATCTACAATCTGGATCTGTCTATAGCAATATTGAGGAAATTAGCTTTGTTCATAAATATTTGGGGCTTTCCCTGTACCTATTTCATCAAAATGTGGTTTTAAAACAAATACACAACATTTAGGCTAATATACCCTGACTAGATAATATATTGACTATTTTTGTGAGATAATAGTAAGCTTTCCACTAGTAACAGACATGAAATTGTGCCCTCTGATATTTTTCTACAAAGTATTTGATTTATGACAGCTTTTAAAGCTCTACTTTAGATATTTATGCTTATTTAGCTAAGGTGACGATAAAAGACATGACAATCCTAGGTGAGAAGAAATACATAAGTATACTAAGATATCAGATATATATAATATAACTCGAGTGTAAAAATAAAAGATCAAGACAAGGTAATAAATATCTTAATGTAAAATTTAATATAAGCATTGAAAGATTAAGTGTTTGTGAAGAAAAATCGAGATTATCATATTTTCTAGATAATTTAAGTCTTACACTTGATCTTATTTAGTTTTCGATTAAGTAATATGAATATTTAGGCGATTATTATGCATGTTATCACTTGTAATTATAAATTTTTGATCGAGATTAGATTTATTATGTGCTTAGCGTTAAACATACTCTACAGTTTTAAAGCCTCTATAATCCATTGCACCAATAAAAATTAGCTTATTCCCTTTAATATTTTTTAAACATAGGTTATGATTATGACACATATATTGACACATATATATGACACATATGTTCAAAGCCCAGCCCCATTTCAGACTTAATGACTTATTTATGAATTTAGGCGGGTTAAAAATTTAAAACCTGATGACTTAATTATCAATTTAGGCGGATTAACAATGAACCTTGTTTGTGTTAGAAGAACAACTTACAAATAAAATTTTTGCGAATATTAGTTGCTTTCCCTATCACACCGGGACGTAGACAATGTCGCTGGCAACGTGTCTAAAATATAATGTATGGCAGGTGACGTTACCGAACCGTCGCGTCGCCAAGTGAGTAAGTTGCCATAAAAAATATAATCGCCGCGCATCGCGTGTGGCGTCTCGGGCGGTAGGGATCTAAGCCTGACCACATCACCTTCTATCCCTTGAGCTCGTAGTTTTCACGGGACCTAGCGATCGTATCTTAACAGGCTGCTCCATTTCTACCTAGAAACTTACGCATTTGACAACCCTGACACAAAAAGAAAGCCAATTCTAGACTTTGATATAAGGTCCCTTGTCATGCTAATCTGGTAACAATCTCTGGAAGGGATAAGACCGCCAGCTACGGATACTGTAGTTAGTATAGTAGCAAAGAACATTTTAATACTTTACAGAAAATTTAACAAATTTCATGCAATGAACTTATTGTAGGCGATAGTTTAATTCAGACAACTAACGGTAACGCTTTACTCGTAAGGTCTAACCGCATTATACGGGGAATCCCGTAATAAAAGGGCATAAGGTAACTTTGATTGGCGAAATGGTGTTTAAAATTAAACCTACAAGCATGCCCGCATGCTTTGCACCAAACTCACTAATATGTAACAATGATTTAAGCTTATAATTAATAGACAAAGCTTAAAACTACCGAACTCCCCTCACAGCCAAAGCAATCGTCTTGTTAATAGGAAAGTAGAAAACAATATCTTTGGTTCCAATCCAAACCACTGCACTGCAGCCTTTTTACTGTGAACGAAACCATTGCCTTGGTTGTTTAATATTTGGTTTATAATCACTGATGTCAAATGATATAGCGCAAACCAAGTCCAATGCATCGTTTCATGCAGTTCCATGCCGATCAACAAACACAGTAGCTACGTATGTCAACTCTACTGTCATTTCATAGTCCTTTTTAAGGTGAACTCTTGGCTTTAATTTAACCTCGAATCCACAACTCACTTGAAGGCATGTATCATAAAACTTTGCTCAGTCACCTATGAGCAAGGTTTTATAATGTACCCGGCATTTTTTCACACTTAGCTACTTCAGTTCCAACAGATGTCTAATCACATACTTAACCAAAACAACCTGGCACCAAACTGTTAATGTTCACAAATGTTCATGCACTTCTGGTTGCTAATTGAGCAAGCAATGCGATAGCTTTATGTCACATCCTGAGTTTCTTTGACTACTTCACTATATTTTCACTTATCAACACTTTATGGCGTCTTTCACTACTAATGATAGCCTAATGATCGTGCTAAGCTTATGATTTATCTAAAAACTGATAGCGTTCTACGCGCAAAATATTGTTCAACGCGCAACACATTGTTCGGTGCAACTACATGAGCGCAACGCGTAACGACCCGTTCGACCGAATTTATTTCATATTACATTATTGTAAACAAACCTTGATGATGAAACGAGACTCTTTGACGATGAGTTACATTTTTAATCCAGTTGTAACCAGTTCAGGCGATGTTATCTACATATCGGCCAAGACTGATGATTTCTAGCTGATTACTAATAGTGCAGGCCTCGTATTCGGATGTTTTCACAAATGATGTTTACTACTCATTGTCGTCAAGTGACTCGAAAGAATCGTCGTCGAGTTACTCAAATTCCGTCGTCGAAATACACGATAATCTCGTCAAGTAACTGAAAAGCTCGTTGTCATCGAGTTACCCGAAAGCCTCATTGTCGTCGAGTGACTCTATAACCTCGTTGTCGTCGAGTAACACAACCTCGTTGTCGTCGAGTAACTCAACCTCGTTGTCGGCGAGTTTAGAAGGAGCTATTCGGGCGGTTCCGGAAGCGGGTCTCGTTGACGATGAGGTACGTCTGTTGCGGACTCCCCTGCGAGTCCCGGCGGCTGCCCGCCGGAGACAGGAGGAATACGGCGCTCGGCTCGGGCGGTCACCTACACAACACGGGAATATAACAGTAATAGCTAAACTACATGAGAAGTAATAGTTTAAAAAGCAGATGTTTGTAGGTTTATACTAACCATAAACTATCGACTCACCTTGATTTCAGAGAGGTTAGGATTTAAAGCGTTTATTACCGTCAGTAGGTACAGGGTACCAGTTACGCCAGTAGGGACTAGCGGCTGGTAGACTATCTAAAAAATGTGTATAAATAAATATTGCTGGACAATTCACACCACTTTTTTCATTTGCATCATCTAGCCCCAAGCTAAGTATAGCTTGTGTTATGGGTCCGATGAATAATATACCTAATAAAATATTACATCGATCGATACTTTTTTATAGCACTAATAGTTTTTTTACACACTGTACGTAAGAACAAGGCAATGTACAGTCAGCTGCACTAATATGTATACACTCCCAACATTTCATATTGATGTATACGTGAAACTTTCAAATTAAAGTATACACCACAATTTTTCAAATTGATGTAGTCATGGTACTTGTCAAAACGTGGTATACAGATTTTCATAATAATGTATACACTATTTAGTCAAATAATTGTTTACCATCGAATAACAAATTAATGTATTCAAGACCACGCCTTAATATATGCAAAAAAAAGAATGTCACAAAAATGTATTCAGGTGTTAAATATGTTATTAAAAAGGCTTTTCACTTAAAATCCTGCAAGTCATCATAAATATATACACGACCTTAATTATGTATCCATAATGAAGGGCCATAAATATGTAAACATCAATTTGTACGATGTTTTTCATTGACATGTATACAAAATGTTTTATTTTACAAAAACGCTTTTTACTAAAATTCCTACAAAGTATCATAAATATGTATCCACTCAAAGGCCAAAATAATGTATACATAATTGATAGTCATAAAAATGTACGTAAATGTGCATTTTACGTAGTATAATATAGTAGTAGGTCTTTTGTGACTTTTGACTTGACCTCAGTAGTGACGAAGTGAGTAAACACAAGCATGGGGATGAAAAACCATCAATTAGGTAAATATTTTTTTTGTATTCTTATTTAATCTTTTCACACTAAATACATTTTATGCTATTTAATGAAGTAGTTAAATAAGGTATTGTAGGCCCCTCCAGCATCAATCACTGCTTATAGCCGGTCGCGCATGGAAGAAACCATGTTTATGCACACTTTGAAAGCTTTCCCAAACGTCATAAACCATGATTAGGGCTTTCTTTGTCCTACACTCATTTGTGTCCCATTGCTGAGCCATCAATCCCAACGATGGATTCGATGGGGTTGAGATCGAGATTTTTTTGGAGGCCAGGGCAACTTGTTGACCATTCTGTGGTTCCATTGCGACCTACTACTATATTATACTACGTAAAATGCACATTTACGTACATTTTTATGACTATCAATTATGTATACATTATTTTGGCCTTTGAGTGGATACATATTTATGATACTTTGTAGGAATTTTAGTAAAAAGCGTTTTTGTAAAATAAAACATTTTGTATACATGTCAATGAAAAACATCGTACAAATTGATGTTTACATATTTATGGCCCTTCATTATGGATACATAATTAAGGTCGTGTATATATTTATGATGACTTGCGGGATTTTAAGTGAAAAAGCCTTTTTAATAACATATTTAACACCTGAATACATTTTTGTGACATTCTTTTTTTTGCATATATTATTAAGGCGTGGTCTTGAATACATTAATTTGTTATTCGATGGTAAACAATTATTTGACTAAATAGTGTATACATTATTATGAAAATCTGTATACCACGTTTTGACAAGTACCATGACTACATCAATTTGAAAAATTGTGGTGTATACTTTAATTTGAAAGTTTCACGTATACATCAATATGAAATGTTGGGAGTGTATACATATTAGTGCAGCTGACTGTACCTACGGAAAATAAAGGTGAGTCGATTTTTATGATAACATGTATGTATTACAAGCGCTGAAACTTTATCGATTGTAATGAAAATCTAGCAATCTAATCGAACTTCACTAAGTAGCAACTACGTGGAATCAAAATCGTGTAGAGATAGGATTTAGCTAGGATTTCACTAGGCAACATTTGACGCGTAACATGCGCATAGACTAGCAATTCGACAAAACAAGTAAGAGCCGAGCGGACCAAACCTTATCGTCGATGAGTTACAAAAAGTTACAAATTTGTTTGAATTAAGCGGGACCAGAATTTGGTATCTAAATAGCATGGTAGTTTTAAATCAAATAAACTTTTAAAAGTAAGTACAATAGTAGTAGGAATAGTCAAGTTTTTACCCAATTTATTACAAACAACGCACTATATGCCAACAGACACGACTGTGGCTGGCGATTACACGGGACAGAAAGAAGTGACGTGAGAGACAGAAATTTACGCAAATAAAGTATATAATAAAGTGGTTAATCCCAAAACAATTTTACCACCGAGCAAAACGATAGCGTTCTAAAATTACATGGTATGGTACTCATAGCGTAACTTTTTTTTTTACCATTGTACCAAATGTAAAAAAATTCAAAGTTACTTTGTTTGTTTAGTTTAAGTTAGTTCTGGCGGGAAACTGTACAGGACAGAGAAAAATGGCGACTTCTCTTATCGGAGGCCAAGACACACTTCGGGTCGCTGAGCACCAAAGTAAGTAAGTAAGTATTGTACCAAATCTTAGTTTTAGGAGATTCTAGTTGTATAGGTGTCGTGTACCAAATGTTGTTAATGAATTCCCGGCGTTACCTGACACGGCCGGATGGGGAGCGCAGATGGGAGCGAATATACCCCGTGCGATAGTCCATCGCGTCGCGGTCGCGCCCCGACCCGTTGTTACCGCGCTGGCGACTGCGACTCCATCTGTGTGGAATTCCCGACATTCAAATAATATTCCAAAAAAATTCTGATAAATTATCGGGAAGATAAGAGTACGATGGTTTACGCGCTATAATGACAAAAATCATTCAAATCAAATCAAAATCACATTTATTTTAGACTAGCGATCCTCTCCGGCTTCACACGGGTATTTAACAAAAAATTCTAATATCATAAATTATACCACACCCACAAAATACGCATTGGGTTGTATATTCATCTTTTCATACAGATCCTTAACTTTTTGAGTCTTTTACTTGTCTTATTCTATAACTATTGTCTTATTATTATATATCAGGAATAATGGTGATAGAATTTTTCAAATCAGTCCAATAGTTTTCGCTTTTTCAATTCAAACAAAGAAACAATAAAAACTTTCTTCTTTATAATATTAGTATAGATTAATCTCACCTCAGTAACCTCATGATGTAGTCAGGCCAGTTGTCCGGGAACATGACGAGGAAGAATCCCACAGCGATCAGTATAATCCCCGCCAGTTTCATCCCTTCGAACTCGACGCCATAGAACACGACGTCTAGCGCTGGGAAAACAAATATTTACTTTTTGCATGGGTGTAATTCTGAACGCGCCGTGAGGACGCATCTGTGGAACGACTTGTGATTCAAGGAAAAGTTGACAGCACAAGAGCTCGCGGCAGATCACCCATGCGCTGGACGGACCAAATTATAGCTGCACTAAACGTTGCCGTGTGGTGCCGGCATAGAATTGCACCACCCCAACTCTTCCCGTGGGTGTCGTAAGAGGCGACTAAGGGAATCACACCTTGGGGCGGGCAGCAGCGCCCTCTGCAGAACAACTCCACCGAACTGCGATCCCCAACCCGCATGCCCAGCATGGGGATTATGGGCAAAAACACCCAAATGATGAACAATGCCATCTATGGCGCTCATCAGGGGAGGCCTGTGTCCAGCAGTGGACTATTATAGGCTGTTGTTGTTGTTGTTGTTGTTGTAAACGGTCCTCTACACGAGTGTACCAGGAAGGCAGCGGTGCGAGAGGAAAGGCGCCGGGTCGTGAGGCGTGCCACCACCCCTTCGTTTGTTCGTCATCATCATTATACAAGTCTTTTATGTCACCCACAACTGTGTATAGGCCTCCTTTAGTATTAGCCAGCCTCCAATATCCTGTGTCTGTCTGTTCTATGTCAACTAAACAAACAAACTATGTCTGTCACATCAGGGTGTACCTAGCGACGCCTTACTTCTCCCCATTTGAGTTCTATAGCCCTCTCCCCAACGTCGCAGACTTTCATCCCACGTTATCTAAAAAATCTTTAGCTAACTAGTTTAAAAATATGAATAAATACCTGCAGAAACTGGTACAGCTGTTATAAGAGAGAGCGAGACAAATATGTTGTAAGTTATGATGTTCCCGAACTGAAACACCAGGTGAAATACTGAAAGAGAGAGAATAAGGGTTAGTTGTTCGTTTTATTACAACAGAAAAGACAAATTGACATGACATTGACATGTTAGTCCACTGCTGGATATAATGCTGGATAATTCACGAAGCATCATCTAGCTCATACAGTATGAGTAGTATGAGTCATACTCCATCTATGATATATAATCCATCTAGATAAATGCTTATTTTTGATAAAAACATTTAGCGAGCTGTTTTGCCTATTGCTTGGCAATACAGCTCGGTTAATACGGTTATAAAAAACAATCAAAAATAAAGGATACAACTCCTTTACGATGAGAATTAAAAATGGGTGGTGATGTGGCCAGAAAATCGACCAAGGGCACTAGAAATTACTAATTTAATCATTAATTAATTATTTTTTAGAAAGTAAAGTATTCCAACGAATAGAGACAAATTACAACTAGTTTTTAATCTTACAAATTCTTAAAAATCTAAGCCTCAAGTTTAATAATAACAGGTCGTGTAAGCATAATTTCTTACTTAGCAACGCCACGCTGGTAGCCAGTAGATATATCCAAGGCATGCGATGCTGCGGCAGAGTTTCAGAGCCGGTGAGGTAGAGTCCTAGGCAGACGGGCCACAGCAGTGACGCGTTCACTATGCCCAGTATTGAGAAGAAAAGCGCCCGCTGGCCAGGGTTCACTTCGCCCATCACTTTTCTGAATAGCACCTGTGGGGTATGTGTATGTTAAGCACAAGTATTATTGGAAATTGTTATATTAAATAAATAATGTTGGACAGTTTCTACACAGCATCACCTAGCAACAACCTAAGCAAATTTGTGATATTGGTTTTTTTCTTTTTCGCCTCAGTTTATAAACTGGTCTGGGGGGGACCAGAATTATGTGGGACACAAAGCCCTGAGAAGGACGTTATACCAATAAAAACCCTCTCCGGTGTGCCCTCTCTCGTCATTATTTGCCGAACCACGGGAACATAATTCTGTTATGGGTACTAGATAACTGACATACATAAAAATATACTAGTACAAAGATAGATATTTTTTATCATACAAAGAAGACGAAGAGAACACCTCCCTGATATTAACTACTATCGATCGATCGATCGATGGCAGTTAATATCAGGGAAACGATCTGCCCCAGCTTCGCACGGATGCAATGCTGCTACTAATGCATGTTATACATACCTACAAATCTTTCTCTTGAATCTATCTATTAAAAAACCCCCATCATGATCCATTGCGTAGTTTTAACGATCTACTAAGCAAACATAGGGACATACAGACAACGGGAAGCGACTTGGTTTTATACTATGTAGACATGTATCAGTTTCAATTGTAAATACTAGTTCTTTGGTTCTGTTTATTTAATTGCAATTTTCTTTGTTGATAAAGTCTTCAACTGCTGAATCGAATCTTCTAGATAAATTTCTTTAAGTTTAAATTTTTTTTTACCACAGAACACCAACTTATCAACTTTTACACCAGAGATTGTCAGAGACAAGGAATTAAAATGAGGCATGCCTATGATTCTACTTATCCAAAATTTGGAAGTAGGAGAGAAAAAATAGTATAAAATAAGTAGCAAAATATTCTTAGCAATATTGATTAATAAATACCTTGAACACGGCGAAGCCAGCTGCAGCAAATGCGGCTAAAACGACACCACCCAGTGTAGAGCTGCCGGTGATTCCATCCATGTACGCCAGCAAGGCTATCCCGGTATCGCACAATATGCCTGCGACTATCTGGCAAGATAAAATTATATAAATTAATAAACGTATTCTTGAGTGGAGACCGCGACTCGGTAACGTAGTGTACAAGCACATAAGTACATAGTCGATACTCGGTCGAGGGATGACGATTTTTCTGGATATCAGCCGAAATTCGATGACCGCCGCTACGCTGGCCCGCGATGTCTTAAACTCCAGAATAAGGACATTTTCATTGCAAAATTTCAATTGAAATAAGGACTGCAATGAATTAACTTCCACGAATTTTAGTTTAAGAAATTCTCATTTTTTTTTTTTTTTATATGGAGAAGGTACATTATTTAGGTACCTCTACACGCGTAGGTAAACCTAGGGCACAAACATCGAGTACTGGATCAGTCTACAAAGCTACTCAACGACGCAATTACAAATTTTAAAACGTGTTAATCAACTCACCCTGACTCCCACAAACTGCTCATGCAGCACAACCCACGACAGTAGGTAAACACAACTGACGTTAGTCGCAAACAGCGCCAGCACATCCGTTGACAGGAGGATCTTCAGCGAAGTTATATACATGAAGATAGTCACAACCCATAGCAGGCAGAATAGGCCGCAGCGGCTTATGAATCTTACTGTTGGAGAAAAACTGCTAGTTAACAACTTTGATCCCGGTCTGGTTTTGAGATTGGCTTGAGGAATTTCAATATGTATATTTTTACAGACAAACTGAGCGGTGGATCACCCCTAATTTGCGGAATTGGCGCCCGCGCTTAACCCGCGCCCTGCGAATATGCGCAACGGCACTTAAATTGTTATGAAGAAATATATAAATTATATTTAGATTAGCATTTAGCTTCTAGCCAGAGCTTCAAACGCACTTTTCTGGTATAAAAAATTGCATGTTCCAGGATTTATTATGAATAAACTAATAAATCCTCTATAATCATTTGTTTTGCCAGCATCATCTGTATTAATTGTAATTTTTAATAAAGATATTTTTCATTATCTATCTCACTGCCAAGTTTCATCATGTAAAGTTGACATGTAGACAGACAGTACTTTTGAATTTATAGTATTGGTATGGATTTAATTGTTGTGCTACTGCTTGGCACAGCACTCCATGTTATTTCCTACCACACGTCGTCATTTAATAACCAAAATTTAGAGAGAAATAATAGTTATTGAAAACCTAACTGAGAGCTAGGGAACCCCGAGTTCTTACGTAAAATAATACGAAACTAAATCGTAAATTCCATATCCGTTTTGTTTCAAGAGGCCATAGTAACACCAGCTATATTCAACTTACCAAAAGTAAAGCCTTTTTCTCGAAAATCACTGAATGCATCAAATACGATTTCATTGGCTGATTTGCACTTATTGTGTATTAACATTACAATCAGGTACAGGGGATAGAAGAATATTAGCCAATTTGTGCAGAACCATGCTGTGAAGAATGGAGCATTGTATAGGTGCTGGAACAAAAAATATTCAATTGTCCTTAATCCTGCCAAGTTTCTTTCTACCAATACAATAATATTAAATTATCGGTTTGGCTAAGTAGAACTTATCAAATTATTTTTTACTAGCGGTCCGCCCCGGCTTCCCACATTCTGAAAATATTTTATAGCATGTTCATCAGGTAAAATTTTTAATTCTAATGGTGAATTTTACAAATTGGTCCAATAGTTTCGAAGCCTTTTTCAATCAAACAAACAATCAAATCTTTCCTCTTTATAATATTACGTATAGACAAGTGACATGTGACCCTAGAGCTGGTCAGTATCTGCCACAGCACATCAGCATTGGCATACAGAGAGGCAGCATCTTGTCACTTACAACTGGAATTGACATGTATCACATGAGCTACCTGTAGTTTGTTTGCAACAGTCTGCAGTAAGATCAATTGTTTCTATTGTAAATGCTACTTATTTGGATATTTGATTGTAATACAGACATAGTTCTTATTCTAATTCTAAGTAGGGGAACTAAGATCTCCATCTCTCTCGTAGGAGTGTATTGTGCATATCCCCCTGCCTAACCAGCCCAACTCCTTGAAATACCGGAGCAGGACTTTTGGAGATTTACAGCTTTTCTAAGGATGTCAACATAGTTATTTTTAGTTACTTTTTATTACTTACGTGTGAGTGTTTCATGGTGTGATTGAATGTGACAAGTGAAGGCTCCGTACTAAATGTCATAATGTGGACGTTTGGAGGGTAATGCTGTAGGTACATGTGCTTTATGCAGTGGGTGGTTGTTACCCACGAGGCAGTGAGGATTATTGTCACACATATTCCATAGTAGATCTGGAACCATAAATCCAATTTAGGCAATGTGTAATCATCATTCAAAATTCATATGAATGTGAGCGGGTTAACTATGAACCTAGTTTACGTTTTTTATGATATTTAATTTATTTGTGAAGAAGTTGTAATGAATTGTGTTATTTTTGCTCAAAATGTGACTGACTTTATTTATTAAATCAGTATGTTTAATAGAACATAATAAGATTATTTAAATTTTGCTCTTGGTTGAGCAATGAGCAAGAGAAAAGTTGAGCAATAATAACAAAATTTATTACAATTATAAACAAAAGATGTTTTTTTTTTTTAATTATTATTATGATAATTTAGTCACACTGTGACTATGTCATTCCCGTAAGAGATCAATTCTTTATTTAAATATACATATTATGGCAAAACACACAAACTCAACAAAACATAACATTTATAAAGCATTAGGACATGACTATTTGAATATCAGTTAAACTACCATACCGTAAATAAGAATATCTTTAGAATAATTTAGTATAATTTATCAATTAATATTGTTGATCTTCTAAGACTCCTAAAACAGTAGGTATCTACCTTTTTGGCAAACTTTGAGCAACAAGACCTAGGACACTTCTTATCACGCAATTGGCGCTCCTCATCCTGGCTGCTGGCCGCTGACTCGCTATACGCATGCTGAAGGGACGGTTGGGTAGTCAATGGCGGCGCTGAGCACACAGAGGCCTGCGGTGTCAGCGGAGCCCGGGGGCTCAGCGGCGTCTGCGGCCCATTGGCTCGCTCTCGCTCTGGTTCCACCTGCTCTGTTTCCACCTCGCTCGTTATTATCACGGAGGGTGTCCGAACCCGCTTCGGGTTGAAGATAGTGGGCAGATCCCCGTCTCTGGCCATGGTGCTCAATTCAACAATCTACAATCCGCTCATAACAAAGAGCCATTCATTATTTCGGCTTTCAGCGGTTCATCATGTTATCATGTAGGGATATTGACAGTCATTATTGAAAATCAATTCTTTCTCAAGAGCCCCAACATATTCAATTTTTGTACCTACATACCTGGGCATACTTATAGACAGCACAAAAACATTGTTTGTAAATAACGTTGAATAATTCCGTAGGTACAGTAAGCAAACGTAAGGAAATTCGTAGAAATCACGAAATCATTTTCCGAAATCAAGAGTTGTTGACCGATAATTTTTGGGATAATGTTATTGATTGATTTGAAGGCTTGATTTATTAGCTTGACATCTTGATTCTGAAACATGATAAACATTCAGCTTGTTTCATTTATTTGCGGCATAGACAAATAAAGGTTTTTGATTTATGGCAATAATTCAGCCATGTAAAATAATCGCACACGATTGGTTCATTTATAGAAGTCACATCGAATTGGCCTTTTCTGATTGGAAGAAGAAAATCTATAGACAATAGAGGATACCATAGACTATTTTCTTCATGGGATTGCCATATCATTTAACTTCAAAAATAAATACTTGATCAAACTGTGCTTGCTGTAACAACATGCATAGTGCTGCAAACCGTAGACGTTCTATACAAATTTTACATCACAAAACTTCTTTTTCGATACCTAGTTAATTGTATAATCTATATTTGACTTGAATTCTTATGGTAGATATTGTGGCTCTTTTCATAATAATGTTGGAATTCCTCCACATTTATCTCTCCAGCCGCAATGTATTTTACTTCTGCTATTTTGCTAATCTCTTGATGTTCTGACTGATGCTAATTATTGGGCTTGCATGAGGGCTTGCACTACTCATCACGGAATTTATGCTGCTTGACGTAGTTCGGAATATTATTTCAATTTTTTTATATGTGTCAGCTAACCGTCAAACTTGTCATTCAAGCATATGTCGAAAAAAAGTATTGTCTATTCCTAGATCTTGAATAATTGAGTATAGATGGCGCTTTTCAAAGCGTCTAAATAGTTCCTATTTCCTTCACCAGAGGGAGATAATTGGCTAGCCTACTTGAAGCATCCGGGAACCTCGCCATAGTAGTAGACATGGCGGGTATCAACCTGGCTAAATGACGAAATAAATTTTGTTTGCTAATATAAAAACGTGCTTATTTCATATAAAAAGTGTTGATACTAAAAGACTAATTAAGTTATATTGGATTAGGATAAAGATGCAGAATGTTGGACAGTCTGAAAACCGAAATATCGATAAGGTGAATGTGCAACTTGATGTGGTAAAATCGTCCACTCCTCAGAGTTCGGCTTCAAGTCCGGCCAAATCTGAAACCGAAACGTATTCAGGAGCGCCTGCCAAATACATGACGGACTCTTCGGAAAGCGAGGATGACTCTGTTTCCGAGGTAAAACGTGTTTTGTTTTCGACAGAGGCGGTGGCACTGAGAGAATGTGATTATCTGTACCGCTCTAAATACTGCAAGGGACATCTTGTACATGTCTTGTCTAAACACACGATTCCTTCTTCATCAAATCCTTTCCTTTGTCATCAGCATCATGATGAAAAAGCGCGGAGCACGCTGTACCGATGTAATCTATTTTACATGTCTGATACAGTACGTCGCTTGCCAAATATTCCGTAAAACGTCAGAAAGTCACAAGTACATTCACGCACTCCTGAGTAATGCATGAATTGACCAGAGTCTGCCCCTCCTAGAGAGAATCTAATTATTACATTGTTATGCCATGATAGCTAGGGTTTGTCTGGCGTAGTAATAGTTCCATTGTCAACATTGTTTTTTCGATATACGACGATGTTCCGTGGCCATGTTTCTGGAATCACATGCAATCGTGAAGTCTTCAGCTAATAATTGTTTTCTGATGATATTTCAATGGAAAAGTGTGAATTATATAATTTGTCAATAATCGTCATGAAGCAAGTCGTTTGATGAGGCATGCTAACTGCTGCAACACGGCCCTGCTATTGCCATTACGCCTACTGAATTTCGCGCAAAAATGTATAGAATTGGTGAATTACAAGGACCATTGTCTGTAATGTGTAGGTTAAACAAGTCCCGAAGCACCACATTGTCAGTACACTCACATGTTTCTCGTTGGTGTTATAGATCTTGCTGGCTTGTTTGTGCCTTAGCAGGCCAGACCTGTTGGTAAGTCGAAGACATGCATACTGAGTGCCGAGAGCTTCACCGGCAACTTTTGCTGTTGTCGTTTGCGTAACCGTTTTAACCTGCATAATGTGTGTGCTATGGACAGTTGCATATCACTTGATATGTTTTTGTTTCCTTTATGTTGAATGGTCCTTGTGATTCTAACTGACAAGTGTTCTTCTGTGTTTTGATTAACCGCACTAACTTAGTAACACTTCGGAATGTTTCTAATACAGAGTTCAGTCATTGCTTTTTGTCAATACCTACCTATTAAAAACATAATATTAGTCTATCCTTTGTTTCATTGCCATATACTTTGTGATGAAAAATAAATAAATTTATTATTACTTCCTTTTACAATAAACATATTTATTTATGTGACTAGTCAACTAAATTTGACATTGCTTTGTTAGTTTCTGTAATTTATATCCCAAACTGATAGTAATATGGTTATGACTAAGCTCCTGCACTGTGTGCACATGTTTATAATTTTTGTTTATTTGATAACAGAAGTTCATTATCAGAAATTTCCAAATTATTTTCTATAAATTCTAAAATGTATTAAACATTGCTAATAGCAGTTTTACAATATTGACCAGAAAACATTGAAAAGAAAATAAAAACACATTTGCCACACAAAACACATAGCTCCTTGACCCAAAGATGCTCTAAGATGCATTAACGGGGCAATTTGAACTATAAACGTAAATTAACAACTTTGTTATAAATATTTTTAAACTTATGCAATGCAAACACATTATTAAGACTAAGAATAACATCTTAGCATCTCAGCAAAAATATTAAATTGGATTACTTTCTTGACACCTATGAGCACTAACTGAAAGACTGTAAATCAAAGAAAACCAGAAATATTTATAGTCCATTAACACATTGTAACCAACAAATATTTGAACACAAACAGCTGTTTCATGCTGTGAATCGAACCTGCTTTCATAACACCATAGAGGTTATTAAAAGTAAATCCATCTTCTCTCAATAAAACTCCTCGTGATGCTTCAACCTGTTTAAGCTGGAAGCAATCAAGTAGTATCCCTTATTCAGTGATCTCTATCTACCTAAGTGCTTATTTTGTAAACTTAAGCCTAAAGAAAGTTTTTAATAATCGGTGTGCAGTGCTCGAAACTATTAAACTAATCTGTTATTGTTTACCAGGCTGAAATGGAAGAGGAAGGCAGTGGTACTGAGCCATCCAAGTTCCTGTTGTCGAATGATGACCCTGACCGAGCAGTCGACCCTGAGATGCAAGCAAGGCTCGAAGCTTTGTTAGAAGCAGCAGGTAGTGTTTGTCTTTGGTATTCCTATCTTTACACTATACTCCTATAGATAAAATAAAAAGTTTCTTTATTCAAACTCAGTCCATAAAAATAACAATACACTTTATTAAAATTAGACATAAAAGTATTAAAATTACTATTCAAATTTAGATTTCATCAGTCATTCAAAACAATCTGAACTCTTTAAAGAGTTAGGACTCTGTTGAATGACTGCATGATGGGCGAAGCAAACTTACTGCTTACAACCTGCCTGTATACTTACTATAATACTATAGCATCAGACAGGTCTGACACATAACATTCTTTCACACTTCAAAACAGCCCCTCAACATGGCAAGTTTTATCAAGGCTAGTCCCTATATTATTGAAGTTGCAGGATATTCAAATACTCAATGCATCCAATGTCATTTTTGTCTCTGTTCAGACAAATATTCCTGTGCTTGAATGTGAATAAGCACTCGGACAGATAAAGATGCATAATCAAATCATGCAGTGCATTGATCAGATATTGTCAGGTTTCGTGCTGAATTGTTTAAGGCTATACCTTCTTACTACTGGGTATAGACCTAAGTCTATAATGTGTTTGTTTTGAACAGGCTGGAGAGAATAATAAGTTATTATGTTTATATCATTCATACAATCAGTGTTGTGTTGGAACTTTAATAAAAGTTTCAGAATATTTGGATTTATCCGACTTCTTTCAAGTATTTTTCACACCTAAGTTATAAACATTAGTTCAAGGAATATTGATTTTAGAATATTGATTCTATATTGATTTTACTGTGAAAGGCATGGATGAAAGTATCATTAATTCAGTGCAAGCAATTTTCCAGCAATTTCTGAATTGAATAAAATAATCCTACTAGCGAAAGTAAGCATGGATGGATGTTTGTTACTCTTTCACGCAAAACGTACTTAACGGATTTAGATGAAACTTCGTACACAGATAGTTTATGACCTGGAATAACAATTATGGACTTTTTATCCCGAAAATCCCACAGGATCTGGAGTCACGCGGGTGAAACCGCAGGCACCCAGCTAGTAATCTATAAGCTTACGTTGTGTAATACTTTATTAACAATACGGTCTGCTATCTACCTATTTGAACATTTCTGATTTAGTTTATAAACGATGCGGGCGCGAGATACCCACAAATTATTGGAAAATTACGTTCTGTGATTTCATAAAGCCGGTGACTCAGTAGTTAAAACCGGAATAACATGTGGATTCTGTGGATAATAGACGTAGTCTTAAAATCGCCGCTGGGAACTGACCGTGCCCGGCCTTTCCGGATAAGGACGTAGACGGAGTCTCCTTTAATCCCACAGGAACTTTAAAGCCTATTATTAAACAAGATGACCTTATAAAGTTCTTGGTACCTTGCGGACCAACCTTAAAATAGGAGCCGGACTCGCAAACCCCAAGTGATCCTGTAGATTAGGAATATCCCAGACTTATTCAAGTGACTCCAATTTAGACTCTGTGTCATTGAGTAGGTATTAATTTGGATGATAAATCTATACTAATTTCGATGTTATAATATGAACTTAAACGCTATCGCTGCTTGCTTATTCTCATACTGTCGGCTGTGTCGCCGGTTAACGTCTGGGCCAGTCTTTTTAAGTCCAAATAACATCGGAAAGCAATCGATTTATTTTATGTACAGAACCTTTGTATTTGCAGGATTTAAATTTAATGAGTCGAATTAATTAAAAATGTGATATAATCAATTATCATGCCAATAGAATTAGGTAAAACACTAACACAAAACCAGTACAAACTAGAAATTATACTTTTGTGCTAGTTTATTTTGTTTTCGTTAAATGTTGAAGGTCAAACACAAAATCACACCATCCCCTACGAATGACCTTTGGCTAAGCAGATTATTCAATGTTAACGCGTCGATTTGGCATTTAGCAGGCCTGTAACATCTCCAGCCAAGCTTCTATTTTCTACTTGGTAGGGTACCCTTTGTTCCGTAAAGCTCTTATATCATATCAAACATAAAATAACACAAAAGTACAAATTACCATTGCACGATTGCTCACATCCAGCTTCGAAACCAACAAGTGACACCAATTGAACAGAGAACCTTTTCAGTTTAAACAAGTCAATGTCGTCGTATTTTTGATCGAAAATTAATGAAAATTAATAAATTAATATTTAACCCGAGGAAGTGAATAGGTGCTAAAGCCCAGTAATAACTTCAAGCATTCCGCATAACTTTTATCTATGCGCACCTGTAAATTGTTGACATACCTACGGTGTGTGACGTAGTAGCTCGGCAAACACTTAACATTACACAGAGGAATGTTTTCGGCCACCTTTTCTTGTGAAATGCAAAATGCATTATCTGATTTTAGATGCCTAGTCTCATAATTAACCTAGCTTCGGCCCACGGCAAAAACATCTACTGATTTTCAATACTTCCGTATAATTCCAGACTAATTAAATATTGGAATTTGAACCCTAGACAATGGGCAACTTATAATTAAACGCAAAATGAGCAATACGATTCCGTCCTTGACATAAACACTTCTCGCGAATATTTACTAGAAGTGCGCTCCTTTTTATAAGTAATTCTTTTCGGATTTCGGATCAGATATTATATCTGATCCGATAGCCTCAATGGTAGAAAGAACGTCACCATTCATTATGATAATGTCCTCAGTATAATGCATTATGGAAACTTCGAAAACCTACATAACATAGATTTACCACTCTCACCTCGCTTCTCATTCTACGAAGTGATATCTGCATCGCAGTTTTACGCAACTTTAGACTTTATCTCTTAAGTGGGATCTCGATTAAACTTTTCATATCCGAAATGTGCAACGTCACTTCACTAACCATAACCAGAAACATTGGGGCTGCGGCCACCGACTTGGGCATAGCGCAAGATACCATCAAAAGCGGTTAGACAGCTGTCTCGTTAATTTTCGCAGAAAATCTGTTTTTATTATCATGACCGCGAAACTAGTTCGTCAAATAAACTTTACCTCTGTCATTGAGGTTCGAGCATATGTTTATTACGTATTAATCTTGGTACCCAAACATTGGCGGCGGCGGTCAATGACCGACAAACGTGTAGTGCGTACAATCTCCTTGGCGGGTCGCGATCGCTCGCGGTTTCTTCCTACCGGCCGAATGCCATGCCGTGCCGTGAGCGTTCCCATAGATTGATACACCCATTAGGCGGCCACATCACTCAGTCATGCTATAACCACCGCTGCGCTCTTTACCGCCGCGACTAGAATGCTTCACTTCACTTCGACAACGGACTCACAAAGGCAATATATTAAAGAATATACGCAAGTAATCCGTTTCATACGATCTCGACATTGTTAATTGAATGAAGCTTTAGAAATTCTGACTTATTATTTCAACAGATAAATATCTTTATAATAATACTAGCGGCCCGCCCCGGCTTCGCACGGGTATTAAACAAAAATTTCAGAAATTATACACACTAAAACGATGGGTTTCACAGTTTTCATACAGATCTTTACTTTTTTTAACAGCATTGGGGTTTTTGGCATTGACTCGACATTCCAAAACTGACACTGGCCGTAGAGAAAAAGCAAGCACCGTGCGCTATACAACCTCTTTTCCTATTCTGACGCGCCATAATAGAAAAAGAGGTTGAATATACAGCCCACGGTTCAATTATTGCATTTTTCATGCGGATCCCTAACTTTTTTGAAAATATTATATAGCCTATGTTCATCACGGAAAATTAAGGATTCTAATGGTGAAAGAATTTTTTAACTCGGTCCAGTAGTTTCGGAGCCTATTCAATTCAAACAAACAAACAATCAAATCTTTCCTCTTTATATTTATAAAAGAAAGGATTGAAAAAAATATGAAAAATATAGCGAAAATACAGATATTACAATATTCATCAGTATTTTATTTCATACGATATACAAGTCATAGGACTATACAGTCGGCGGTCTTATCGCTAGCAGCTTTCTCTTCCAGACTACCTTTTGATATCTAATAAACTTACCTTAATAGAAATACCCAAGTTGGTCAGTCAAATAAATGCGCCTTGACCTTTTCTCTTAGCAAAATGCATGTCGCCCTATTTGCAGGCGTAAAACAATATCGATCGCGTTCGTCAGAGGCCGTGAAAGTGGCCATGCTATTAGTTATTTATCGTGCACACAACATACATACTTTAAACCTAGAATTGTATGTGAAATTGCCGTTATTTCTCTAAAAAATACACGTGATTTCAGGTGGCCAGAAAATGGTTCAAGTTTCTAATGTTGTTATTTGATACGATCAATGTTACCTTATCGGGGTAGTCTGAAATTGCTCCTGCCTGGCCTTAACTGAAAGTTCTAGAAACGCGTTTAGAATGATAAACCTAATGATGCATAGAACAGAGCTATCGTTGTGGTTTCTTTCCATAGCAAACTCTTATAACTAAAAGTGCAATCGTCTGGTTAGAGTCTGGATTATTTGGTCATTAGCATTTGTAGAGCAGAAATAAAGCCACGAACAAAGTACGACAGCGGCGCAGCAAAAATCGATCTGCTTTCTGCTATCTAGCTGTTAGTTGGAAACTCTACTGGTTCATTATTCAGCGATGACGCTGCTATAAAGTTTTCTTTTAGTTGTAGTTTTTTTTTTTCATTTCCTGACAGGAAACTTTGCGCTCTCGCTCGGACCTTCCAAAATGTCATGCTCGAACTATATGCACAATAAGAAACTCAAATGTACATCCCGATCCAATTCCAGCTCGTAAAGCTTCTGGTTTCGTATCTCAGTTTACGGCTGGCGGTGATGGGTCACGTTATTAAGAATAATATCGCGTTCGAAAATTTCGAAATGTTGAAAATATCGAAAGAATGCTATCGTTTGTACTCAAGTCGTTCGAGATTAGACCGCGCGGCGGCGTCTCGAAGGATCTTTCTTCAAGAATAACCACCTATAAAGCCACCCATGAAGATGTTATGACTTTATTCGGTGGCCTGCAGGGATCGATAGAACCTTCGCGTCTCCTGCAAGTCTGCCGTCTCGAGACTTCACTTTTCTGTGAAACATTGTATTAGAATTTCTCTTTGCGAGAAAATTAGATCGTTGTAATGTGACGACGTTTGATTTGTTAATAATGAATTGTTTTATGGTGTCTAACTCGCTGAAAGAATAAGAATATTTTCTCTATTAATGCTAGCATTGTATCTGAGGTTAAGACGTGGTTCATTGCATCCGTCACCCGAGACGCTAATTGGACTCGTGAGATTTCTCTTCAAACCTGAACAGAATAATGTATGCAGTTATCTGGTCACAATTTTTTTATGAATGTCCCTTATTTTCGTGTGACCTAGCTTAGCTTCGGTCAATAATAGAGTTGGATCGAAGGCTTGGCGAACCCTAGTAGTTTCTAAGCCTGCGTACCTACGAGCTAATCGAAATACTAAGTGCCTTTTTAGGTCCTTTTGGGCAAGTTACAGCCATTTGTTCGGGAAGGATAGGAATAGGATTTCGCGTTTAAAGGAATAGGACCGAGGATTCGTATTTGGATAGGCGTAACCTCAAAAATTCAAATTATTGTTTGTAACTATAAAACTTCGGAACTACATATTTAAGAAACTTGCTTAGAGAAACCATCTATTAGTAGTATAATATAACAAACGAATCAAAATAAACGTCATTTCAAAAGACTGCAGGTTTCTTGAGATCTTGAACAAATTATCTGCTTAATCGTTATTTTTCTTTTCAATCATGTTTTCACAAAGGAAGCACAGAAATGTAGCTAAATTTTATATGTACATTTTACCACGGGAATACCATGAGTGGCCTGACCTAGGCAACTCACGAGATCCCATGACCTAGGCCTAGTTTCACTACCAAACCTGTAGGGTCTCCAATGATTTTACTCGCCTGACTGAAATGACAAAGCATGGACAGCATCGACATAAAAATTACGCATACTTGACGCAAATTGAATGAGAAGGCCATACGATTGTATAATGCCCCTTAAACGTCAACCATTCGCATGGTGAGAACTGAAAGTTTGTTTTACGTTTAACCTAGTTTCCCCTTCAGTTTGTAAAACCTAACTACGTCATTTCCTATGCGATGAGCATTCGGCATTATATCGGAGGAACTATTGATAACACCAATACTTCTTATGCTAAAAAAAATACAAATTTGTTGAGTAATAGTTATAATATACTTAGCTAGCGATCAGCTAGTGCAATGCTGGTACAAATACCTTCCTCTTGAATCACTCTTCCTTTATAAACTGCATCAAAATCGAGTAAGTAGTTTTAAAGATCTAAGCATACATGACAAACAGACTGATAGCGGGAAGCGACTTTGTAGTGATAATTTAGCAGAACTTGATGTTTCATAAGCTTTATACGCCAATCATTGTAGGATATCGCAAACGATATAACATATTGATATAACAACGTTATATGCACTGACAGGTCTAAGCCCAAAGAGTTTGAATAAAGAGCATCTTATAGGTACAAATAAGAGATAGGTTTCATTATCCTCTGAACTCAAAAGTTAATCTTGAGAAAAGTACTCACTGATATACTGAAAGTACCTACGTAATGATAATAATAGCCCGTCATAATAAAATGATTTCATTTAATTTACTTCAGTAAATATACGTTTAAATTTTAATAAGCCTAATCCTAACTGTACTCCTCTGTAACCTTTTTCTGAAATAACGCTTTTTCTTTTTGTGATAATGTCCTATGCTGATAAACAAGTACCTATTTGCTTAATTATATGGTTTACCTACGGTTTAGCTTTGACGCCATGTGGTGATTTGAATTTGCACCACCCCAACTCATTGCGTGTCGTAAGAGGCGACAAAGACTTCCTGCAAAACTATTCTACCACCGAAATGCTACCCCAAGCCGCATGCCCAGGGGATTATGGGCATTACCCAAATGATAATGTAGTGCTTATCAGAGAGAGGCCTGCGTCCAGCAATGAAATGAACCAGTTTAGGCTGTAGATGTCATTTTCACGTACATCTCACTTCCTACACACATGAAATTAATAATGTTTTCTGACTGATTGATAACCCAAAATAGCTCGAATAGGTACAGTTGAATCCATGTGTTCGACAAAAAAATATCGTCACATATGGTGCAACGTTACTAGTTTGGTGTATTCGTTTATGTAGATGATGACTTTGCCGTTCCAGCGGCTTTGCTCACGCGTTACTTAGAATTTAAAATTGGAAATATTAAACTAATGCTCGGTTCCAGAATCCTATATGTCTTTGTTTACAAAAAAGGGTTACAAAACCAAAGTAATATTGGTGAATATAAATGATATTGGAATCATCAAAGCAAATCGCAGAAGCTCGAAACAATTTTTGCTCTTGACAGAATCTCTCATCATTTGTACAACCCAGATGGAACCTACTAAGTAAATTAAGGTAAGGGCCGGAAATTCCTCATTTTCACAATTCAAAAATTCCTCAAATTTTTCTAAGAACATAAATAAGTAAAGACAAGTTTTCTTTGTTTGTGATCTTACAGAATCGTATGTTGTCATTACCTAATAGCCGCGTAGGCGTAGAACTTTCTATTACATACTCCATTTCATCCAGGATTAAGTAAAAATAATACCGGTCTTTTGGGGCGTCTAAAAATAAAGCGCACACTACGACCATGGTCCTCGCCGATCGAGGGTCAAATAAGACTTGTCCTCCGCTTAAGCTGAGCTTTTATTGATTTCTGAAGGATCAAGATCAAATTGTTTATTTGCCTGTTCACCAATCAAGTATTACTAGTTGTATTCGGCCTGCTTATAGGAGGCTTTGTTGTTGATCGAATCAAGTAATATGCGTTACTTCTCGCAGATTCATAGCCCAAAGCAAAAGATTGATTCCTGTCATTGTCTTAAAATAATCTGATAAAACCTTGATATAACTCTCGTTCACTAAAATCTGAATTTTCTTCGCCTCTATTATTATTTATCCATTTGTTTTTGTAAGTTATTTGTTCAATACCTAATAAAGTATGCCGTAGGTCCCTATATGTTCTTTACATTATAGAATAGTACTTTTTATGTTAGCGAATTATGGCATACGCAAAGCTTTAAAGCAAGGTTTTTGGAGGTAAATATAAGATTGTCTTGCAACTTCTTGAAACTATCGTTTCTTAGGTAGCACAATAGTTATTCCTACAGTATCTAGTAAAGATTCACCTTCACAAAATAGAGGGCATCCTATTCGTACGAATAATGTTAATACAGAGCGGTATAGTTTTAAGCCCTCGACGGAGGTGTTATAAAAAACCTTAAATGAATAGAAAGAAGGTTCAAATTCTGCGAAAAGGGATCTCAGGGACAATGCCAATACCTATTACCTAAAATGGAAAGCATTATTGTTAACCCAATTACTATTTTCTTTATTACACAATTTCAGTATAATTTTGTTGCCCACATAGCGCATTGCGCCGAAGTAGTGTGGCATAATATTTTTTTATATTGCTTTGTCCTTAATGTTCTCTTTATAAAATGGAGTGAATTTAAGATTCCTCAAACACTCCTTACTCCGAGTCACGGATCATTTATTCACTTAAAAGATCTTTGAAAGGAAACCACAAATGCTTCCTTGCGCTTTGCTGGCGCGGCGCTACTTAGACGCAACTTCTTTGATATCAATGTCTGTTTGGATGAAACGTATAATATAATATGGGTAAAAGCTTTATTAACAAACAAATTACAAATAATTAACCAAATTCGAACTAGAATTTACAATTGAGCTAACTGCAGACTTGCAAACTAACTGCACGTAGCTTAACTGAATAAATAAATATTTGTTGCTAAATGTTACTAAAATGTACATTTTACTATTTCAAAATCTGATAAAATTTGCTATAAAAAGCTATTTATTTTAAATCTCTAACATCTAGTTTAGAAAAAAATAAAATCCTTAATGTGTGATTTTTAGTTTTGCAGGCCAGTGTAGTACCTATACGATCAAATAATATTGACATCTTACGAATACCTAATACCTACAATAGGAAAAGTTGCGATTAAGTTAAGGTTCCTAGAAATCTTATCGGGAGATGCAAATCGAGATCTAAATGTATCATCATTTCATCCATTTGTTTTCATCCACAGTTGGGTCAGTCTTAGTCCTCTTTATTGTGCCATTATTGAGTCGTGTCAAAGGGTTGTGTCCATGTGGTTATTTCATCACACACAAAATAACTTATCTATCTACTTCTAGCTAAACTTAATTATTTTTGGCTAAAACCGTTGAGATTACCTAAGCTTTTACTAAGTAGGAAACACCAGCGGGAACGCCTCTTGGTCTTTCAGCGTCCTTTAGCCTCATAATCAGATTTTTCTTAACTATATCAGAAGAGAAAATAATAAAGCCTTTTATTTTCAAACTCCTTAGTATAAATGTAGAATTTTTGGTTAGTAATTTAATTATGTTAGTAGATGCTTTTTGGGTAAAAACCTCCTCCATCTTCATCCATCTTCTATCGAGCGCCTGGCTCATCCAGCTTTTCCCAGCTGTTTGGACTATGCCATAGGACCACCGTCTATATGGTCTGCCCACATTTCTTTTGCCAGCTGGCAGCAGCTATCAGATAAACCACGTTAATTTCTTAGAAGATTGACCAAGACCTTTGTTCGTCAGGTATCGGCAAGCTCTCCGGCGAGGGCAAGCAGCTTGCAGACCCCGAGGTTCTCCGACGACTGACCTCTTCGGTGTCTTGCGCGCTGGACGAGGCGGCGGCGGCGCTCACGAGGATGCGTAGCGACCAACCCGCGCCTGTACTTCGACACCCTCAAACGGAGAAGAAGTATGTATTAGCCTTTAGGTTACCGATGGAGAAGATAAACAGCTAGTTACCGATGGAGAAGAAATACAGCTAGGTGCTATAGGATAGGGAATGTCTGTACTTTAAGCCTTTAGGTTACCAATGAAGAAGATAAACAGCTAGGTTATAGTGGGATAGGCATGTAGCATGCAGAAGAAATGGGCTCACATCACTTCGGCTAGAAGCGATGTTCGGCTATGGAGACGATTTCGTCTACATCTATACTAATATTATTTTATTTGGGAAACAAACAGTTATTTTAAACTTAAACAAAAACTACATAAATAACACTAAAACCAGCAAGTTTCCACCATTAAATGAAATGAAACAATAAGCTGAAGACAGGGCGCTATTGCGCTCAATAGTGGTAGGCTTGTGTCCAACTGTGGATTAACATGGGCTGATGATGATGATGATTTACTGCCATACCTGGGCAAAGAAAAGTGGAAATCGTACATGACCTTTGTAGCAAGGAATATATGTATCTTAAGTTACAAGGTATATTTTGAAATTGATAAGAACGAAAATAAGTGGTTAATATTGTTGACATAAACATTGTATCAAATCACAATATTCCGAGTAGTGAGCATATTAAAATCTCGTGTTGGGATTTACCTTTGTATGCCTTACAAAGTTATACGACGAAATTGAATTGTTTTAATTATCATTTATCGCTTTGTTCAGTATTCGCGCTTCCCTAATTGTTTTAATTTATTGTATAGTAATGTCGACCTTATCACAGTTTTATTATAATTGCCGCTGGGTCAAAACCTAACGTTTTACGCGCATGTCCCGTGAACAATGTCACACTAAAAACTCTTGGTTATATTGTAGGTCCAGGCGAAGATACAAAAACGAACTTTATTAAACTGCGGTAAATGAAGAAAGATAATTCATTAAACACTTTTATAATCTAGCCTAGTGGGTTTCTTTTTGTACGATTTAGATGGGAAGCGCGCGTTGCTGATCCTTTTTGAAAAATTTCGTGTTGTAGTCCTGAGATAACTTTGGCAGGCAATTACTCAATAAGTATCTCATTCATGAATGATGAAACTCCGAAAATTAAGTCAATACCGTTGTTGGTCTTTCGCGTAACGTAAGGTTCAACACTCGTCGCGACCGAGCCGCGGCTGACAATGACCATTGTGAAGCTTTGATCTTAACAGACATACCTTAAAATGTTCCTCTCCAGAACCTCAATAAATATCTTACAAATAAATGATGAAACTCCGAGAATTGAGTCAAACCCATCGATCGCCTCTCGCGTAACGATTGAGACCACTCTCGTCGCGATCGAGGCTCGACCGACAATGATCATTGAAGCTTTGATCTTATCTGACATACCTTAAAACGTCCCTTTCCAGATCCTATCGTAGGATGGTGTATAATAGTGGTGCGGTTAGTTTCAGCCAGCAGTGCGGTTCGACCGCTACTGGCACCACCCCTACCGCGGTACCGCCGACCGTCGGCGTGGACGGTGCGCCGTCGTTAGCGGAAGCGTGCTCGGACGGTGACGTCGGGACGGTCAAGAAGTTGCTGACCGAAGGCCGGTCAGTCCACGAGACCACGGAGGAAGGGGAGTCGTTGCTGTCGTTGGCGTGCTCAGCGGGGTACTACGAGTTGGCGCAGGTGTTGCTAGCTATGCATGCGAGCGTCGAGGATCGTGGTATCAAGGTAATTTATTGGCAAAATTATATAGTCTTTTAAGTCTCTTGGAAGATGATTGTCGCAGTAGTTACTTTGACGATCACCCTCCATATAAGTACTTAGATACGAGAAGCAGACAACAGTGGCTAAAACTAATTTAAACTAGCTGCAAGTACATACATTAAAGTGATAAACACAAAGAGACAAAAAGGTTTTAGATGTATGTCAAAGCTTTTTGTTTGAATGAATATCCTATGGGTTTTCCAAGGTTGTGATAGTTGCATTTCAAGAAACATTAATAAAGATAGATGAATTGTGAAAGAGATGATGGCTGAGAGAGGATAGTGGAAGAAAAATGCTTTGGTGGGGCTAAATTTATATTCTTATGTTCTTCTCAAGAAAAATAATTTATAGGAAATAGTAATCAGATAAAACAGTGCAATTGTACAGAATTCTTCGAGTATAATAGTGCATGTGCTTGCGAATACTCTGGTATTGTTACCGACAGCTGTTAAATCGGCACGTAGTTTGTTCTTCTATAAGTTCCTCTCGTGTATTTGACAATTGCCCACCAACAACTTCTCTCGAAAAAAATACTGCTCATTTTGAAGCTAGATAATGCCCTGTATAAAGTCCATTTATGACCAAAAACATTATTTAGTGTACCTTACCACAGACTCACATCATCAAACCAGAGCATTTGGTCGATCCGCTCTCCATTAAACGTTGCCTAAGGAACACACAGCCTAACCGTCCAATTTAAGGTCACGATCCACTCCAGTCTGTTTATAAATGACCAATATATTTACGTTATACAGGGTGACTGCACGCCGCTAATGGAAGCGGCGTCCGCCGGTCACGTGGACATAGTCCGGCTGCTGGTCGCCCACGGCGCGGACTGCAACGCGGTCTCGGGGTCCGGGAACACGCCGCTGATGTACGCGTGCGCGGGCGGGCACGAGGAGTGCGTGCGCGCGCTGTTGGACAACGGCGCTAACGTCGAGGACCACAACGAGAATGGACACACGCCGCTCATGGAGGTATACTTTCTAACCCTGTATACTGTATTTTTAAGCCCTACGTGTATGTAGGCTAAGAAAATAAACTTATAGACAAGTCAATTTGGCCCGTAATCTCTCTATACTGGGTGGTGCAGGTATCCTTTATGACACAGAACTAAAAGTACCTAAGAGGCTATAAACTGCTGTCCGACTTACCATAGAGTCGCGGATTCCTATTAACACTAATAATAAATTTGTCAAACTACGATAGTTTTTATTAAAACCTATGCGATCAGGCTGCCGTATGTGGTGATAATGGCAAACCCCATTGACAGAAAATACCGTTAAATCACTGTTGTCAAAAAACTCATAAACAAGTTTACCTCGCACACTTACCGTAACGATATAGGTTAATCGACCCATCGTCTAAATAGACGATGGGTCGATTAACCTCGTAGGAACATAGGATTCGATAAAACTCAACATCCTTCCGTTTTTATCTCTATAGCTATTAACCACACTTATGGCATCTTGTTTCTGGACTGTTTTCTGCAACAAGGTTCCGCTGAATCATCATCATCAGCATAATGCTAGTCCACTGCTGGACATATGCTTTATTTCCTTCCGCTGAACGCTGAGGTCAAATTTTAATACCATATCTCTCCCCAGGCCGCATCGGCAGGTCACGTGGGCGTCGCGAAGATCCTCCTAGAACACGGAGCGGGCATCAACACCCATTCCAACGAGTTCAAAGAGTCAGCCCTTACCCTCGCGTGCTACAAGGGTCACCTCGACATGGTCCGGTTCCTGCTTGCCGCGGGGGCGGACCGCGAGCACAAGACCGATGAGATGCACACGGCGCTGATGGAAGCGAGTATGGATGGACACGTGGAAGTGGCCAGGCTTCTGTTGGACTCTGGAGCGCAGGTAAGAGTCTAAATAATTTATTCTAGCATACACAACATCATTCTTTCACACGCCAGTCTGTCTAAGCATGAGTTAGTAGTAAACATGATACAACCCCCGCTTGCCTTCCGACAGAGCACTTTTTATTTACTGGGGAAAAGCGTTTGGATCCATGATCAATCGAATCACACCTTGCGACCAAACATAAGTAAGCCTGCCTCGAGACAACGCGAGATGCGACTATTTGATTAGCACCCCGCAACGTTGTAATGCCTTGTTATGTCTTTGTCTGTTTCCAGAAAGCCTGCCATCTTAGTATTCATAGCAGTCATAATATAAGTTTATAATATCAGTGTGATTCGCAGGTCAACATGCCGACCGACAGCTTTGAGTCCCCTCTAACGCTGGCGGCGTGCGGCGGCCACGTTGAGCTGGCAATGTTGCTGTTGGAACGGGGTGCTAACATCGAAGAGGTCAACGATGAGGGGTACACGCCGCTTATGGAGGCTGCTAGAGAAGGTATGACAAATACTCCTGAAGATCTGATAACGTGTAGATTATAATCAGATATACTCTGCTGAATCTAACGAGCGGTTTCTGTCTCGCTTTAATATCATGAAAATTTAAAGGCACTCTTAATTTCATTCAATAATATGCAATACAAAATAAACAAATTCCGGAAACGCTGTTATGGCCGTCTGCGGTCAATAGCTTTATAGTTTATCTATACTAATATTATAAAGAGGAAAGATTTGATTGTTTGTTTGTTTGTTTGTTTGTTTGTTTGAATTTAATAGGCTCCGAAACTACTGGACCGAGTTAAAAAATTCTTTCACCATTAGAATCCTTAATTTTCCGTGATGAACATAGGCTATATAATATTTTCAAAAAAGTTAGGGATCCGCATGAAAAATTCAATAATTGAACCGTGGGCTGTATATTCAACCTCTTTTTCTATTATGGCGCGTCAGAATAGAAAAAGAGGTTGTATAGCGCACGGTGCTTGCTTTTTCTCTACGGCCAGTGTCAGTTTTGGAATGTCGAGTCAATGTCAAAAACCCCAATGCTGTTAAAAAAAAAGTAAAGATCCGTATGAAAACTGTGAAACCCATCGTTTTAGTGTGTATAATTTCTGAAATTTTTGTTTAATACCCGTGCGAAGCTGGGGCGGGCCGCTAGTTTAAAATAAATACAAAACAGTTAAGTGTTTATTTAACTGTTGGTCATAATTTCATTGAAGGTAAGATAGGCCTGCTTATTTTTCAATAAAAATAAAGCGTGCTCTTGCGCATACATTCCTTACACACCTCCATAAAACATTGCCTTTAAACTGACATAACAACATAATGGCTAATACAAATCAGACCGACAACTGTTTTAACCCTTACTGTTTAACGCCACAGGTCACGAGGAAATGGTCGCTCTACTGCTCGGTCAAGGAGCGCAGATCAACGCGCAAACGGACGAGACGCAGGAGACCGCGCTAACCCTCGCCTGCTGCGGCGGTTTCCTGGAAGTGGCTGATTTCCTCATCAAGGCGGGCGCGGACGCCGAGCTCGGGGCCTCCACGCCTCTTATGGAAGCCTCGCAAGAGGGCCATCTAGAGCTGGTTCGGTAAGTTCTAATGCTCATAAGTTATTACGAAAAAATGGTTGTCTCTTACTATTTTTTTAAGGAATTTTGACTCTCGTCTGTGGCGGCAGATAAAAGCCGCAGATTGCATAAAGACGGGCGCAGACGCCGAGCTCATCCACGCCTTTTATAGATGCCTCTATGTATTTTATAGCCTTTCCTTGGAAGTTTTTTTTATATTTAGATGTAAGTTAACTGTTACAATGTGTCCAGTTGAGCGTCAACCAAAACACCGTGCGTGGCGACATATTCCTGCGACTACAGTAAAGTAGCCCTAAGCGCCGCTTGTTACTCCGTCTAGTGTAGTAATCAAGGGTTGATATCGTCGCCAATAAGCTCGTACGTTCTAAATTTAAAATTACACGTGATCCCTCAGTGTTTCCTAAAATTCAAATTACAACCCGCGATCCCTATCCGAGCACCGAATCAAAATTTACTTATCTTCAGGTACCTAATCTCCGCCGGCGCGGACGTGCAAGCCCAGACGCAGACCGGCGACACGGCGCTGACGTACGCCTGCGAGAACGGACACACGGACGTCGCGGAGACGCTGCTCCGCGCCGGCGCGCACCTCGAGCACGAGAGCGAGGGCGGACGGACGCCGCTCATGAAGGCATGCCGCGCCGGCCACGTGTGTACTGTGCAGTTCCTCATTGGCAAGGTTAGTGTTCATTAACATATTTATGCTCCGGCGTTACACTTTTGCAAAACTGCTGCGACAGCACGCTTATACAGGATCTTTGGCGTGTACTCGCAGCGTTAAAGATCACAGACGTAAAACACTAGTCTTCCAGACTAATCTATATTATTCTTTCCGCAACATTATGCGGAGTTAGGACCTTTTTGGTTCATACGTACGCTGTATACGATAATATAATTAAAGGATTATTTCATTTATTTTTTGTACTTATGTTTTGTTGTATGAGCTAAAATAAACGATTTTCTTTCTTTCTACCAGGGTGCGGACGTGAACCGTATGACGGCGAACTGCGACCACACGCCGCTCTCCCTCGCATGCGCGGGAGGACACGTCGACGTGGTGAAGTACCTGCTAGCCTGTGACGCGGATCCATTCCGCAAACTGCGGGACAACTCCACGACGCTCATCGAGGCGGCCAAGGGCGGGCACACGGCCGTCGTGCAGCTGCTGCTAGACTACCCGCATTCTGTGATGATGACTAGAGGAAGTGAGTCACTGTACTATCGAGAACCAAACGACCTGTAGCTCGAGGCGAAGATCCGCCTACACAGGAACAGATGACCTCGGTGGCTCGGTGGGCGAAGGTCCGCCTACGATTCAGGAGTTTGCGGGTTCGATTTCCGCCTAGGGATAAGTATTTGTTCAGGGTGTCTGGTCGTTTTGTATGTATGATGATAAAAATATATATATGTAATAAAATTGTATTACGTATATCGGTCATCTAGTAAACATAACACCAAGCACTGCTTAGCTTGGGGTTTAATGATGTTGTGTGGATTATCCGGCATTATTACAACAGAGCCCTCTATTCCTCTCCCTCTGCCCTCTGTCTGCGAGGAGGCAGGGTCAGATTTATAGATGCACACACAATGACAGTATTTAATTTAAATAAATCGCTTGTTCCCCATAAAAATGACTATACTCTATAGTTTGTATAATTAATGTAACAGATAGCGGTGTCTGCGAGGAGACAGCGCCTAGCGGCTGCCTGAGCGCGGCGCAGGCGGCGGCGCTGGGGCTGGCGCACGCGCCGGCGCCGACCGCGCCCGCCGCGCGCGCCCTGCTGCCGCACCACCCGCACCCGCAGCCGCACCCCCACCCGCACCCGCCCTACCCGGACAACGCTACGCATGTATACATCGACGGTGAGACTTGTACATACATCTTTATTAGGAACACAACATAATTTATAGGACTTTTTAAACTTTCACGATTTGTTGACATATTTAAAGAATATTTATCGCGCACCTTTTGTTTTTATTTTCCCCTACGTTTCCATCGCAACAAATAACAAATAAAACCAAAAGGTACGCGATAAATATTCTTTAAATAATGTATAGGGTACACAACTGCAAAATTTGAAAACTGTTCCGCTACACAGATGCATTTCTATGCAATGATAGAATTTGGTTGCCAAAATGGGCAACTTTGTATCTCTGCGTATAGTTTATACAAAACAAAATTATTATAGATTAATTTAAAAGCTTATAATAGGTATCACAAGCTGCCCAAAAAAATATGAAATTTTCAACATCGCAATAAGTTAAATAGATGGCGGCGCTAGTTTTGTAGGGGAAGCGCCATGATCTACAAGACGGACAGAACCCGCGTCTCTCCTGCTTCTGTTATCGCGCCTGTTTCCATATCTTATACCAGCGACACAACATACACAAACTCATCAGCACAACAGCAGATAATAATTTAAAATTTGCATGGTCTAATAATTTAAAATTTGCATGGTCTATTTGCAGATTCTGTTAGCCGCGAGAAACAAATGGTGACGATTTCTGACACATGCATCCACTGCTGCAAATGTCTCCTCCAAATTATATGGCGCAAATTATAATTTGGAGGAGTCATTAGCAGCAGTGGCCACTGCAATTGCCACAACAGTCAAATAACATCGGTTCATTTTGTTGGTGAACGTTACGAACCTATTTTGTGTTGGAAGAACACCAACGTTTCTTCCCTTAACGAACCACAGTCACCCACAATGAATTCTCTTAACTAAGATACTAAATAATGTCGCATATTATCCGCAGTGTCGGAGCGGCCGCCGTGTCAGTGTCCCCCCAAGCCGGCGCACGCGCACGCGCCGGCGCCCGCCGCCGCGCACCCCGCGCCCGCCGCCGCGCCGCCTCAGCAACTGCCCGACACCTTCGCCAAAGTCTACCTCGACGGTGAGTCTAAACTCGGAACTTATAGCGCCTAGGTGACGGTAGGTCTATATTCACTACCATTTAGCGCCTACCTACGCTGTGGCGGTGGCGATCCTAGCTTAAGAATAGATCCGTAGATATCGTAAGAGACTACTAATGGAACCTCCCTATAGAATATATAGAAAAGCATTTCTTGTAGATTATTTTTAAACAATCTATTTAAACATTTGTTTGACTTTAGTTACATTCCTAGGCTATTATAATATCTAACACAATTTGTCCTGTCGTAAGGCACGCCTGGCTAAAATAATTCGTCATTTCACTCTCTTACTTCATCTTTCAAATAAATAAACTATGTTACAGAGCGCGGCGTGGTCCCGGGCCGTAAAAAGGGAGGGGTCATACAGATGACCCCGGCTCCCGCTACCGCTCCCACCCCCGCGCCTGCCCCCGCGGCCGCCCCCGCTCCTGCCCCCGCCCCCGGCACCAAACACAAGTGTGCGCGGAAGCAACGCCCCGCGCCCCCGCACTCGGACCATCACCTGCCGCCCCCGCCGGATATACTCCTTGACGATCCTGTAAGTACTTACTTACATGTTTTATATACAATTTATGTCGTTTTCCGCTACTTCAAAGAGTTTGGCTGGGCCTTGGGCCTCGATTTAACTATTATTAATTTATTACACTACTACTAGGTATTGAAAACAATAGCTCTCGTCTACGCCGATTCTGGTCGTTTATTCATGGGGTAACTCGAACCGACACCAACCATTAAAATCAGTACACGCATAATTGTATCTGTATCTATTAAATGTTTCTTTGAATTATGCGTCGTCTGATGTCGGTGCCGCGCCAGTGTCGGGTCGTCAAATGAGTTACGACTTTGATTATGTTACAAATATTAGTTAAATCATGTTCTAGGTTAAGACGGGGGTTAATCCCAGTACACTGTATGCGAAATGTCAGTTCAAATCCCAGTTTCCCCCACATGAATAAACATTTTCCAGAATAGCCTCTTATCTACCACACTTCACGGTGTAGGTTGACTATACACAAAATTTTCTGTCCCTCTACTGAGGTTTAAATGCTTCAGCCATAATGTTGTGCTATCTGTTAATGTGTTCATTTCATTATAGCCTAGATTTTTC